>JAKSZU010000017.1:600000-943021 GCA_026018925.1 Tupaia tana
TGTAATTGAGTGCTGCTAATGTAAGTAGTACATTATTTCCTACCCTGAGTAAGTGATGCACTAAGTGACGGAGCGTAATGTCTTTTTTTTTTTTTTAATTTTGCTATAGGGTGCTTGTGTTCACTGGAGAGAGAGAGAGGGAAAGTGAGAAATCACCTTCCGGGGGGATGGCCATGCTGAAAGCTCTTTTCCGTTCTCCCCTGGGGATTTTGGGCACGCATGCACACACACCCCATGTGATTTTCAAGCGGCTGGATCTGGGACTTGAGTGGCAGCGTTGGCTATTTGAAATCCAGTGCTTTAAGCTCCGCACAAGCAGCCAGCCCAGAGAAAGCATGCTATCTTACATTGTGAGTTGTCATACTAAGTTCTCTGCTTGAGACTTGTTATTTTCCAGATGGTTTCTTTTGAGGCACAAAGGCAAAACTCATCTTTTAAAACAAATGGGTGTGTGGCCGCCTGTGTTGTGGTTAAGGTGACTGGACCCCATGTGGCCAGCTGTGTGGCTCGAGTCCCACACTCGGCAGTCTGAAAGTGGCGCTGGGTGCACGTGGGCCCAAAATCCCCAAAGGAGGGAGAAATGGAGGGGAAGGGATGTGGAGTGACCCCATGGGAGTACCTGCTCACTTTCCCTGTCGGCCTGTCTCCTGCAAGTGGGCGTGCCCGCTACAAGTTAACAAAGAAAGGTGTTAGTATTATGTCATAGCTTCGGCTTAAGGCTGTCTGCAAATTTAGCGAGGAATCTGCCCAATGTGATACAAATGGGAAGTTACTTTGTATCTAATTTTCTGCTGTATTTATCTTTTTCTTGACAGAACATTTAAATATATTGCTGTTTGGTTTGGCACAAAAGTTGTACAAAGCTCTTTCAAAAGTTGACATATCATTTTACACATCCTTAAAAGGAGAGAAATTAACGAATGTAGAAAATAATGTGCCACCCTGCCGTCACGATCAACCTGCGAAGCTCGTCATGGTTAAGAAGGAAGGTCCCAATAAGGTCCGTCCCCACGCCCCTGCCGTCCCCACTGCACACTGGTCTTGTTCGAAGCTGGGACTCGCACTACTTTATGTCCCCCCGAAGAGTGAGCCTCGAGGAGACCCTCCTGGCTGAGTGTTGCTGACTGACACTCGGTAACATTTTACTGCAAGAGTGACGGACATCAGCCCTGGGGTTCCTGCGGCCTGCTTTCACATTAGAGAGACCCACGTGGACGAAGACTGCATCTCCTACTCTAACGGAGAAGGGGCAGGAAGGTGCCCAGTGACAGACGAGGGAGGGCCAGAGCCCCACGGCAGGGCTCAGGGACGCAGATGAGCCTGGAGGAAAGAAGGCTGAGGCGAGTCTGCCGCGCAGCCCCGTGCAGGTGGCAGGCGAGGCTGGGGGAGGGCAAGCACCCGGCCTGATTCGCGGTGCTGCTGACATAGTCAGGGAGGCCGGCTGGTGATGCCCATCGATGGCATACTCGCTGCTGTCAGACTGCCTTCAGTCGTGACCGCTGCCCGCGCTCTGTATGTCCTTTACGTCGTCACTGTTTGGGTGTGTAGTCTGTATTTAAATTGGGCTGTCAAAGCAAGAATTTATAAATATTAGTGCGGCTCTAAAGGAAAGCCCTGTGCAACCACTGCACGTCTCGGTTTGCCCTTTTTTTTTTTTTTTTGAGACAGATTTTTGCTATAGGGTGTGTGCACTCACTGGAGAGATAGAGACAGGAAATGAAAAGTCACCCCCCAGGGGGATGGCCACGTCACAATCCCTTTTCCTCCATTCTCCTCTCAGGATTTTGGGCATGCACGCACATGTGCCTGGTGTGAGTTTTTAGCCATCGGGTCCAGGACTCAAACCGCTTTCGAGTACATGGGAGTCCAACAACGTAATCATTATGCCATCTGCTGGTCCTTCGGTTTGGTTTTTAAGATAATTTGATGACATAATTGCATGCTCATGTTGTGTTATATGAGTTAGATAACAGAGTAGAAACATTGTTATCTACATTTTGTCTTTTAAAAATATATCTATACATGTGCTTATTCTTTTGTGGATGCTTACGTGTGGAAAGAAATAGATGTTGCTTCTAGTTGTTTCTAGGCAGTTTCTTTTAAAATTTATTTATTTAATTTTAAGTATCATTATTATTCTTCAGTTTGGCCAGAGAGAGAGAGAGAGACAGAAAGAGAGAGAGGGAGAGTGATGCTTCAACCACTGTACCACCTGCTGCACCCCTAGGCAGTTTTTAATAGTTGTATATAATCAACATTTTAAATCAGAAAACGATACATTTTCAAATATGCTTTCATTCTCATAACATTATAGTCTTTTGATGCAGAGAAAATTAATAGAAAAGTGGTTTTATATTTTAATTCCTTGTTTAAATTAATAATAAAATTAAATTGTACGATGTGTAATTTATTGGACTACGTTAACGCCAAGTCATCTTTACAGAAGTCTTGGCAAACAGAATTTAAAAGCAATAGCAAAGTAAAACACGTTTTTCTTTAAATTTTAACATCTCCTCCTCAGGGCCGTCTCTTCTATACATGTGACAGGGCCCAAGCTGAGCGATGCCAATTTTTCAAATGGTTTGAGGAAGTGACTTCAGGAAGTTTAGCACGGGAAGACTCACGGCCCAGCCTGGTTCTGACAGACATCAGGAGTGTTGCTGTGTACTTACGAAGTCAGGAGGTACCACTCTACGAGGAATGCCAGCTTTCGGTGAGGTGTGTCTTCTAGTACCAGTTAACTGTCGGTACTCGTATCAGAGGACAGCAGCCCTCACAGAGTTGAGTACAGGAAAAAGACCTGAACACGGAGTGCTTCGGGACCGGGAGGTGGCGTGGTAGTTGAGTGTGCTAGACTCCCATGTGGTCGACTGTGGTTTGAGTCCGGACCTGGTGACTTGGTCTTTCTCACTCTCTCTTTCTTGCTCTCTCGCTTTGTCCCTCTCTGGTCAAATTTAAATAGAGAAAGAAAGAAAGAGAGAGAGGAGAGAGAGAGAAGGAAAAACAGAAAAAATAATTCTTTTTAAAAAATTGAGTGCTTCAGTCTCTATCATTTTTTTCCTTTTTTTATTTTATTTTAAATTTATTTATTTTACGTTCATTCATTACATTCATATCGTGCTGAGCATGATAACCGCATACCAAATGCGATTTCCCACCCAGAATACACTGTATATTGGCTTAATCATGCATGTTACCACTGACAAGTAGTTTTCCATTTCTGTCATTTTAAAGTGGGGCTAAGTCTTTACGTAGCTGTGGCCCATCCTGAATAGTAAGCAGTGGGAGCGCTGCCAGGGTGACGGGCACGGTGCTGTTTTCCAGCCGTTCTCCCGTGTGGTCACAGCCGCTCCTCGAAACCCTGGGGGAACTGTCCGACAACCATGGAATCACTCGCAGTGCCGGCCGGTGGTGCGTCCTTCACAGTTCACAGGTGTAACGTGCTATGTGGGATTACTCAGAAAACAAATATGACCATTTGCATGGCAACTTACTAAAACATTTATGGAAGCGGATAGGAGGGAACTTCAGAAAGTTGATGAGTAATGGAATTAAAGTATGAGTTTATTTTGATGCAAAAAAATTGAAATCCATAGGTGATTTTTCCATGATGTACATTTTCCGTGAACTTTTCAAAGACCTCACCCCATATATGCCAGCTAGTCTTTTAAGTATTTTGCATGCGTTATTTTCTTTAATTATCATAATAACCTATAAGTTAGGGAAACAATGGGGTAAGTGTTTATTCCCTTTTCTCACACGTAAAGATTAGGGTCTCTATCTTTTTTTTTAAGAACTATTTTTTTTTTAAAAATTATCATTATTCTTTTTTTTAAAGAATTATTCATTTAATTCCATTTGTACTTATTATTACTTTTCTTTTTTTTTGGAGAGGTTTTTGCTATAGGGTGCGTGCGCTCGCCAGACAGACAGAGACATAGAGACAGAAAGTGAGAAATCACCCCCCGGGGGGATGGTCACGCCGCAATCCCTTCTCCTCCATTCTCTTCTTGGGATCCTGGGCACGTATGCACACGCGCCCGGCGTGAGTTTTAAGCCACCGGGTCCAGGACGTGAACTGCGGTCGACTACGTGGGAGTCCAGCGACATAGTCATTATGCTAACTGCTGGTTACCTACTTATTATTACTTTAACTTGACCACAGAGAGACAGAGAAAGAGAGAAAGGGAAAGCAAGAAAGCAAACCATGAGGTCCAGGGCTCAAACTGTAGTCAGCCATGTGGGAATCCAACGCCTTAAACCACCTTGCCACCTGCCAGCCCCAGTGACTCTTATTATTTGATCAGAAAGAGAACGAGGAAGGAGGAAGGGAGGGAAAGTTAAAGAGAGAGAGAAAAAACAGTGAGAAAGCAAGCCACCAGGTCTAGGACTCGAACCATGGTTGGCCATGTGGGAGTCCAGCTTCTTAATCACCACGCCACCTGCTGAGTCAGGGTCTCTATCTTTTAAATATTTTTATTAATCTTTTTTTAAACTGAAGACAATTTTATGAAGGTTGCTATTTTCTTCACTTGATGGAATAGTACATTTTATATACGTATGTGAAAGTATGTAAACATACACACAGCCCTGGTTCCTTGTATTTCAAACTAGAGCAAACTCATTTATTTTTTTTTTTTGTCTTTTGCCATAGTGTGTGTGTGCTTGCCAGAAAGACAAAGCTGTGGGAGAAAGTGAGAAATCACTCCCTAGAACGGATGACCACACCTTAATCTCTTAGTCTGTTCTCCTCCATCCTCCTGGATTTTGGGCACACGTGCTCAGTGTGATTTTCAGGCCACCAGATCTGGACTCAGAGCGTGGTCGGCCACATGGCAGTCCAGGACTTTCACCACCATGCTCCCCAATGGCCCCTATTTAAATTTATTTTAATAATTTGTAATTTAGTATTTATATATGTATTTTTAAGAATTATTTTATTTAATTTTATTTATTAATTTATTTTAATTTGACCAGACACACACACATAAAAAGTGAGAAGGCAAGCTGCTAGGTCCAGGACTTGAACCATGGTCAGCCATGTGGGAGTGTCCAGCACCTTAACCACCATGCCATCTGCTTGTCCCCTTTTTTGTTTTTAAAGAATTTTTTAATTTAATTTTATTCATTCATTTGTTTATTTTAATTTGACCAGAGAGAGACACACACACATACACACAGAAAGTGAGAAAGCAAGAATTTAATATATTTTTTAAAAGAATTTTATTTATTCATACATTCATTCACTTATTTAAGTTTGACTAGAGAGGAACAGAGAAAGAGAGAGAAAGTGAGAAAGCAAGCTGCCAGGTCCGGGACTTGAACCGAGGTCTGCCATATGAGAGTCCAGCACTTTAACTACCACGCCACCTGCCAGCCCCTGTAATTTAATATTAAAATTATTTTTGTATTTTACTATTTTTTTTTTTTTCAGAAAAGTATTTGACTTTCAGAGAAAACAGTATGGCAAACTAAAGAGGTTTCCTTCTGTAAGCCTTGAATGTTATAATGAACCAAAAGATAAACTATATCTTAAGCTGAGTCGGAAGGAAAATTCTTCAATTTATAGCAAAGGTGAGTTGACTTGATCATGCTAGTGAATGAATCTAGTCTTGTAAGTCCATTCTATACAGTTCTATAAATTTTTTATATTAAAGAGAATTTTTAAATAATGGTTTAATATTTTTATATATTGTAAAGTATTGTATAATATATTTCAAAAGGCATATTTAAAAATTTTAGGGCTTAGGGACCAGCAGGTGGCATGGTGATTCAGGCTCTGGACACGCCCACATTGCTGACCATGATTCGAGTTCCAGGCCTGGTGGCTTGCTTTCTCACTCTCTCTCTCTCTCTGGTCAAATTAAAATAAATGAATAAGAAATGAAAAATAAATAATTCATTATAAAACCAATTTAGGGCTTTTAAGTGACCAGCAGGTGGCATAGTGATTAAAGCACTGGACTCCTATATGGTGGACCACAGTTCAAGTCCACGAGCTGGACTCCTATGTGATCAACCACAGTTCGAGTCTGTGAACTGGACTCCTACATGGTCGACCGCAGTTCGAGTCCGTGAGCTGGACTCCTACGTGGTAGACTGCAGTTCGAGTCTGTGAGCTGGCAGCTTGAAATGCATGCCTGGTATGTATGCAGGTGTGCCCAAGATCCCGAGGAGAGAGCGGAGGAGAAGGGATTGCAGCATGGCCATCCCTTGGGGGGCCGGGGGGGCTCCTCACTTTCTGTCTCTCTGGTGAGCGCATGCACCCTATAGTAAAAAATCCCTTTAAAAAAAATTAGAAATTTTCAAATCTTTAAAATCAAAATTTTAAAATTTTGATAGCTTTTAAAAAACTATCAAAAGGATATCAAAACCTGTGTTTATGAAGTCTCATTAAGTTCTTTTTCTTTTTTCTTTAGAGAGAGATGTTTGCTATAGGGCTCACGTGCTCACCAGAGAGACAGACAGAAAGCAAGAAATCACCCCTGGGGGAATGGCCACCACACAATCCCTTCTCTTCCATTCTTGTCTCAGGATCTTGGGCATGCACGCACACGCACCTGGTGTGAATTTTTAAGCCACCAGATCTGGGACTCGAAGTGCAGTCAACTGCATGGGAGTCCAGCGATGTAACCATTACACCATCTGCTGGTCTCTGAGTTCTTGTCCTTAAATATGTCAGTTTGTACTCAGTATTGAAAATAAATGTAAGAATGCAATGAGTTTATTGATACTTCTTCATTGTCTGCACAATCAGGGCTCAGATTTATATTTGTAAATGAAACATTTATTTATTTAATTTTGTTTTCTTGCCGTAGGGTGGGCTTACAAGATAGAGACAGAAAGAGGGAAAGTGAGAAATCACCCTCCCGGGGGGATGGCCATGTCACAACCCCTTCTCTGTTTTTCTCTCGGAATTCTGCGCACGCACGCACACACGTGTGGAGTGATCGTCAGGCCATTGCATCTGGGACTCTCATGTGGTCAGCCCCAACCTGGCATGTTTTTCAGGCTGCTCTGTCTAGGACTCGAACCTTGGAGTCAGCCATGTGGGGATGCAGCTCCCCAACTGCCATGCCAGCTGCTGGCCTTAATTTTTTATTGTGCATCTTTTCCCCTGCACATTTGACTTGTGGTATTAATTCAGTGAGGAAGAAGAAATCGTAATGTCCCTTTAAGGAGCTTCCATACAGGAACTCTATGTATAAAGCATGTATACGTATAAGACAGTCCTAAAATAGGTTTTTAGAGATTGGAATTTGAAATAGTTTTTAAAAAATTAATCGAGTAATACATAAATGTATGCAACAAAAAGTCAAGGTAGAAAGTAACACGCACAGTTAAAAGTGGGTCTTCTAACACTTTGCATTTCCAGCGCCCACCTGTTGTCGTGGGGATGCACAGAGGTGAATTGTTAGACGTACACGTGTGCAGTCTCGAAGCGCCCTTAGTCTCATGACTGTATTCGTCACTCCGTTCTCCCATTCCTATTTGCAGCAAGAAAAGTAAGAGGACCCCAGCCAGGTGGGCTTTGTCCACTCACTGTCTGGGCGATGTGGTCCTGAAGGCCTTGGTCACTGCCCAGTTCAGCTCACCTCCTAGGGCTCCCACACCTTGGTCGTGTTCAGACCTCGCTCCTGCTCCTCACCGGGGCATCTCGGTTCCCAAGAATCACCTGCCGTCACTAGGTGGTTGCAAGGGCGAGGAAGGCCCGCTTTCCTGAAAGGGGCTTGGGGTGGGCAGTCGGAACATTGCCGTTGGTGATTTGCTCTCAGCTTGCTGGGACTGCCGGGCCTCGAACACTGGGTGCTGCCGTGAAGAAGAGTTTTGTGTCTCCACGTAGCAGAAGGTGGGAGATTCCACGCGCTCCGTAAGGGCACCTAGGCCTGTTGGCAAGGCCCCCCCAGCGTACTGCTCTGAAGGCCCCTGCGACGTGGTGCCCTGGCTCCCGCCCTCGGCGTGACTGCATGGCCCGCAGGTGTTTGGCTCCCTGCTTTACGCTCTGAGCTCCTGGTGTCATGTCCAAAAACTAATTGCCAAGATCGAATCCTATATCTGATAAGGGCTAATAACCGAATATAAAAGGGGCTTAAAGCAGCTCAGTGTCGGGACCAGCAGTCGGTGTAATGGCTATGTCGCTGGACTCCCATGTAGTCGACCACGGTTCAAGTCCCAGACCTGGTGGCTTAAAGTCACGCCGCGCGCATGTGTGTGCGTGCCCAAGATCCCGAGAGGAGAATGGAGGAGAAGGGATTGCGGCGTGGCCATCCCTCTGGAGGGTGATTTCTCTATCTTCCTGGTGAGTGCACATGCCCTATAGCAAAAACCTCTCAAAAAAAACAAACGAGATACCACCCCAAACCTGTTAGAATGGATGATGGTGGAAAGAAGAAAGGTGACAGGTGTTGTCCAGGACGTAGAGGAGGGGCGTCCTTGCGCACCGATGGCCGTAATGGCCGTGGGCACACTCATGATGGGGCGGTGTGGAGGGAGATGGCAGAACTGCCACGTGCTCCAGCGCTCCGACCGTACCCGGTGATGTGCGTCGGTGCTTGGAGAGGTGTTTGCACACTTGTGTTTGTCATGGCATTAGCCGAGATGCGGAGACAGAGTAATTGTCTTTTTGTGGATAAGTGGAATAATGGTGCACACACACACACAGGTACACACGCACACACGGGCACACACGCACAGTTGCACACACTGGGACAGTGCTCACTGTTAGAAAGGAGGAAGTCCCGCCGCAGGCAGCAGCATGCGTGAACTTGGAGCACTTACGCTCAGTGAGGCAAACCAGATGTGACAGACGCTGGCAGGCTGCGTCCGTGTGCAGAATCTGAAAACAGCTGAGTGCAGGAAATCGGGGTAGGGAGGAAGTTGCCAAGGGCTGGACAGCCTGGGAACGGAGAGGGCCCGTCGGAGGGTGCGAGTAGTTACCAGCCGAGCGAGGCCTGGAGGTTGTGTTCACAGCACGGCCAGCCACGGCTGTTAATGGTGTTGACATTGTGTACTCGGGTACCGGGGCGGATCCTCAGTGTTCTCACCAAGAGAAAAGAGAAAGGGAAGAGGTGACCGTCGGCGATGCATGCGCTCGTCGTTGACGGGAGCCACCGCCCGAGGAGTCCTTATCGAAGCACCACATTGTGCTCAGCACACACAGCTCCTCATTGTGAGCCACACCTCAGTCCAGCTGGGACAACGCTGTCTTTTCAGATGACCTTTGGGTGGTCTCAAAAACCCTGGACTTTGGGCTGGACACCTTCATTGCGTGCAGTGCCTTCTTCGGACCGTCCTCCGTCAACGAGCTGGAGCTGCTGCCTCTGAGAGGCTACTCTCCTTCTGACTGGCCCACCAACGGTAAGTCTCAGTGTGGCCCCGGACTCTGTGCAAGGACGCTGGACGTAGGGCACCCGAGAGCGACGCTGGGGGCTCGCTCGACTGCAGCCTGCAAAAGGCACCGCCGTCACTCCTACCGTTGGGCCTGCCTGTCCTGAAAACGTGAGTGGAGGCCGATATGTAAAGATTTCCAATTCTATTTCAAGACCATGGAGCTAACAATATAATTACATCTTGGACCATAATATTTACTTAAAGTTGAATTTTACACGGCATATACCTGACTTTAAAAATAGAAACATGAAACACCTAATGAGAATTTTCTCAGTTTCTATATCAAAATCTAATACTTAACGTATTTTTGAATGTATATTTATTATTTTTTAATTATTTTACTTAACTTACTATTTATTTAAAGAATTGTTTTTACTGGGACCAGCAGTTAGCGTAATGGCTATGTCGCTGGACTCCCACGTAGTCGACCGCGGTTCGAGTCCCGGACCCGGCGGCTTAAACTCACGCCGGGCGTGTGTGCGTGCGTGCCCAAGATCCCGAGAGGAGAATGGAGGAGAAGGGATTGCGGCGTGGCCATCCACCCTGGGGGGTGATTTCCTGCTTTCTATCTCTCTGTCTCTCTCTGTCTGTCTGGCGAGCGCACGCGCCCTATAGCAAAAACCTCTCCAAAAAAAAAAAAAAAAAAAAATTGTTTTTACTTAACTTTATTTATTTATTTACTTATTTTATAATTTGACCAGGGAGGGACAGAAAGAAAAAAGAGAGAGAGAAAGTGAGAAAGCAAGTCACCAGGTCTGGGACTCAAACTGTTGTGTCAGCATGTGGGAGTGCAGCACTTGAGCCACCGTGCCACCTTCGGGTCCCCCTCTTATTTTTAATTTGCTACAGGGCATGCGCACTCAGAGAGGGGGAGAGAGAAAGTGAGAAAGCCGCTGTCCGGTCTGGACTCGAACCACAGTTGGCCATTGGAGTCCAGCACCTCAGCCACCGTACCACCTACTTGCTCTGTTTAAAAGTTCCTCATCATCTGACTTGAGAAGTTTTTACTTGGGTGGTAGACTATAGCCTTCTTATTTTAAAAAATAACTTGTAAGAGGGCATGTGCACTTTCCAGAGGGACACAGAGAAATAGGGAGCTGAGACCATGCTCCAGTAGGGATGGTCAGGCCACAATGGCCTCTCTGTTTCTCCTTTCGGGATTTTAGGCGTGCATGCACATGCGCCTGGTGTGTTTGTCAGGACACCAGAGACAGCAGTGGGGCCTGGAATTGCACTTAGCTGGCTGGGATTCGGCCGCCTTAACCACCATGCCACTGGGCAGCTCGTTTCCTCTCTTAATGACTCTTCAGCAGCGTGAGTCCCCTACCCAACCCTGTGGATCTGTAGGACTCTCTTTATTTTTCAGTCTGTGGAATTGTTTCTGATGGTTGAATTTGGTGCATAACTAAAGACACAGAGTTTAACGGCCAATTTCATACATGTTTTTCTTTCTTTTTTAGATGTTTTTGCCATAGGGCTGTACACTAGGCCAGAGAGAGAGAGAGAGACAAAGACAGTAAGTGGGCAGATGAGAAATCACCCCTAGGGGATAGCCACGCTGCCATCCTTTCTCCTCCATTCTGCTCCTGGGATCTTGGGCACACACACACATGTGCCTGGTGTGATTTTCCGGCCACGAGGCCCAGGACTCGAACCCGGTCAGCCATGTGAAAGTCCTGTGATGTAACCATTACACCACCTGCCGGTCCCCATGTTACTCACTTGTGACCTGTCCTTCATCACTGATACATGTAACACGGCTCTGGCGGTGTGCTCTGCTCATCCGAGCGCTTGTCTTCTGCAGCGGTGGTGCACGCACTGCTGGTGGGTAACGCCAGCACGGAGCTGACTGCTTTGAGGAACCTCCGGGACCACTTCACTCCAGCCGCTCTCCCTTTGGTGCCACACCTGCTGTCAATGTGAGTCATTCTTTTCCTCCGGTTATTAGTGTCACAAAATGGGAGCTAAACGTGAGTGTGACGGTGTGGCTGAGGCCCTGCATAGTGTTACCTATGGAACTTCGGGCTGCCTTTCAGACTCGGTGACTGCTGTCTTTCAGTAGTTAAAGTAAAAGACAAAGGAGAGTCTGCATCGTGTTCTACCCTTCGATCCATCTTCCCGTTTATTATTTAGTACCCTTTGAATTAATAAATGTTACTGGAAATTTTTTCCCTTTGTAGAGGAATAGTTTTTTTTAAGATAATTTTTTAAAAAAGAATTAGTTATTTTAATTTTACTTATTATTATCATTTTTCAACCTGACCAGAGAAAGACAGAGGGAAAGTGAGAAAGCAACCCACCAGGTCTGGGACCCGAATTGTGGTTGACCAGGTGGGAGTCCAGTACCTCAATCACCATGCCACTGTCAGCCCAAAGGAATAGTTTCTTAAAGATCATTGTGTGTTGATTTTATATTTTTATTCATAAATATTTTTTTTAGGTTTTTGCCATAGGGTGCTTGTGCTCGCCAGAGAGACAGAGGGAAGTAAAAAAATCACCCCCAGGAGGGATGGCCACACACCATAATCCCTTGTCCTCCATTTTCCTCAGGGGATTTTAGGCACACACACACACACATACACACACACACACACACACACACACGCACACCTGATGTGAGTTTCTTTTTTTTTTTTTGGGAGAGATTTTCGCTATAGGGCGCATGCGCTCGCCAGACAGACAGAGAGAGACATAGACACAGAAAGCGAGAAATCACCCCCTGGGGGGATGGTCACACCGCAATCCCTTCTCCTCCATTCTCCTCTCAGGATTTTGGGCACGCACGCACATGCACCTGGTGTGAGTTTTAAGCCAACGGGTCCGGGACGCAAATTGAGGTTGACTACATGGGAGTCCAGCGACATAGCCATTACGCTAACTGCTGGTTCCCACCTGATGTGAGTTTCAAGCCTCCAGGTCCAGGATTTGAACGGTCATTAGCTATGTAGGAGTCCAGCACTTTAACCACCATGTCTCCGACTGTCCCCGATTCATCTATATTTTTATAGCACAAATTTTTCAACATTTAAAAAATCTCTTTGCAGCTTAAATCTGGTATGTATATTGATACTGATTTTATTTTTGACATTACGTAAATCTCATTTTTTAAATAATTATTTATTTTATTTTATTTATTCATTCATTTATTAATTTGACCAGAGGTAGACAGAGGGTGAGAGTGAGAGAGAGAGGAAGTGAGAAAGCAAGCCACCAGATTCAGGACTCCAAACCTGGTCGGTCATGTGGGAGTGTCTAGCACCTTAACCACCACGCCACCTGTTGGTCCCTAAATCTCGTTTTTAATATCTCAAGCATCAAGTCCCTTTTAAAAATATTGGAAGTGATATTATATCAAATGTACAAAATGACCAGGAAAAACTTATTTTCCAAGTTGAAATATCTGTGGTGTTTTGTTTTCTCACTACAACGAAATCTTGTGTTAAAAAAATTAAATCCTTATATTTCCATTATGCTATTTATCCAACTTAAAATTAATTTACTCTCTGCAGAAAAGGAAATAAAATCGGCTCGTGTGGTTTTCCTTCCTAGAGGCCAGTCAGTACCTGGGCCGGTGCTGTACGGTGCAGCTCGGGCTTCAGTCAGGGCACCGCCTCCTGGCGAGGCGTGGGGGGAAGAATGTAATAGGAGTGTATCGCTCGGCAGTCCGAGTCGAAGCAGCTGCTCCCGGAGAAGAGTGCATTTGTTGGATAGCACGGTGCCGGTGCACGCGGGGTCACACCTGCTGGTTCTCCCCCTTCCCATCCTCCTCCGTTCTTGGTGCGATCCATGCTCATTGTCCATAGAAAATGCTCTCTGGGGCCAGCAGGTGGCATGCTGGTTAAGGCACCGGCTTCCCACAGGGCCGACTGCAGTGTGGGTCTCAGACCTGGAGGCTTAGGATCATGTTGGGCATGTGTGTGTGCATGCGTGTGTGTGCTTGCATGTGTGTGCACGTGTGTGCATGCCCAGAACCCCTAGCGGAGACTGGAGGAGAAGGGACTGCGGCGTAGCCATCCCCCCTGGGGGTGATCGCTCACATTCCTCTCTCTGCCTCTCTTCAGTGAGTGAACATGCCCTATGGCAAAATCCTGAAAACTGAATGAGCAGTCTTTGTGTGTCCTGTGAAGCGAAAGCTGTTATGAATAGGTACTCAGCTATTTCACAAGCCCCTGATTTCTTCTATTTTGTTTGCTGCCTGGTTACTAGGTCTTCATCAGCTGTCGTCAGCAACAAGAGAGTCGATAAGAGAAAGTTTATCCCCCCTGCCTCTGCAAACTTCCACACGAAACGCCAGCTCCTCGACCGCGGGGGCAGCGGTGCGGTTAGCGACAGAGTTCATCCAGGCGCACGGGCTAAACCAGGGCCAAGCCGCAGCTCTGACTCAGATAGCTCAAATGATGGCGTCCTGCGCGGGTGCGGGGGGGGCTGGCGCCGCAGTGCCCTCCACCCGCCATCACCGTCATACACGGTAAGACGCAGCCAGCTGACCTCCCGAGTCGGCCCGGCCACCTCAGCGCAGCGCCCAGCCGACCGCCAGAGGGGAGCTGGCACTTGCCTGGCAACTGGGCTTTCACACACTCGCCCGAGCACCCAGACCTGGGGTCACCCTGAGATGCTCTGCGAGAGGGCACCCCTGCTTCAGCAGGGCCTTCACGACTCCCAACATCAAACGTCATCCTTTGGGTGACCCATCCTTGCCCTCCTTTGTTTTTTTTTTTTAATTTTAAAGAGAGATTCTTGCTTTCTGGCGACTGCGCTTGCTAGAGAGACAGAGACAAAAAGCGAGAAATCACTCTGGGGGGATGGCCACGCCGGAGTCTCTTCTCCTCCATTCTCCTCTGGGGATCTTGGGCACGCACGCGCATGCGCTTGGCGTGAGTTTAAGCTGCTGGGTCCGGGACTCGAGCCGCAGTCGACTCTGGGAATGCAGTGATGGAACCAATACGCCCTCTGCTAGTCCCCTCCTTTCTCTTGACCCTGCCCCTAGACAAGGAAATGGAGCTTCTGACAGAAACGCCCTTCAGGACTCTGCTGCCCTGCAACGTCCCCAGGTTCCGTCCGACCTTCCCTCTTATAGAGGCTCCTCCCCTGCCCCCACCCCCCGCGTCCTGCTCTGTGCTCTGTGGAGGGCTCATCACAGCCCCTGCTGGAAAGCCACTGTGGAGGACTTTCTCCAGACCAGCTGCGTCCCCGCGTCAGTGAGCTCCTTGCGGCCCCCTGGCCGCCTGGTCAGGCCTTGCTCACACCTCCCTGTGGCCTCGGGAAGAACGAGAGCTGGATCCCGAATGCACACCCGGCTTCCCCTTTAATTCCTGTCTGTAAAACGGGCTGGTGACCCCCTCTGCCTCCTAGGGCTGGTGGTCAGCGAGTGTGCGTAGGCCGAGGGCTCAGCACTCGGTGAAGGCAGCGCCGGCCCGTTACGGCCACCTCACACGGCTTTCCTGTGGACTGGCTCGACCTTTCTCCATGTCACACGAGCCAAGTGATCGCGGCACTCCCTTTGCTTACAGCCCTTCAGGGGCTTCCTCTGCCTTTGGCATGATCGTTTGGGCTAGCCCCGTGGCCTAGTGGGGCTAGACCCATGGGCGACCACACGGCTCTAGTTCTGGCCCCTGCAGCTGAAAACGCACAGGCTTGTGTGTGCGTGCCCCGAGTCATACAGGATGGCGAGGTGGAGAGGGTGCAGCGTGCCCATGTCCCACTGGCGGTGCCTTTGCTTTATCCCTGTCTCTCTGTCTCTTACTCTGGTGAATTCAAGTGGCTCCTGAGGGGGAAAAAAAAAAGAGTTCTTCCTTAGGCACAGTGCGCCGAGTTCTGTGGACCGCCTGTCGCCTACCTCGTCGGCCTTCACCCGGCTGCTAGCTATGAGCATGTAGAGCTGAAGCCTGGGCTAGCTGGTGGCGGGTGCTGAAGGTGCTGGGCCCCACATGGCCAGCTTCACAGCTCGAATTCCAGAGCTGCTGCTTGAAAGACACGTGGGGTGTGAGTGCCTGCATGCCCCAGATCCCAAGGAGAGAGTTAGGAGAAGGGACTGCGGCATGACCATCCCCCCCCTGGGTACCTTCTCACTCTTCCTGCCTCTCTCGAGCAAGTGCAAACTGTCTCTGGCAAATTAAAAACACAGAACATCAGGGGCAGGCAGGTGGCATGGTGGTTAAAGTGCTGGACTCCTATGTGGCTAACCATGGTTCGAGTCTCAGACCTGGTGGCTTGCTCTCTCACTTTCTCTCTCTCTCTCTCCTTCTCCCCTCAAATTAAAAAATAATGATAACAAGTAAAAATAAATTAATATTAAAAAAGAAAGAAAGAAACACAGACCATGAGGTCCTCTGAACAGCTGTGTCCTGTCCTGCCTCTGCCCGCGCTGGCCTTCCCCGGTGCAGCCCGGGCACCTTGTCCTGGAAGACGTCGTCCTGTCCCCTCGGACCTGTAGGGAGCATCCCCTCTGCCAGAGCGACAGACTCCCTCTCCGACCCCGTGACGATGCCCCCACGCTGTTGTGCCTTCACCTCGCGTCTGCGTGTTACGTAACGCGGCCTCACCGAAGTGGAGCATTCAGATTGTCTGATTGTCTGACTGTCTGTCTGTCTGTCTATGCTCCCACCTAGTGAGCACTCAATCTCTTTTGAACAAATTAATTAGTTAAATATGAAGGAGAGACAGATGGAGGAATTAATTCTTGGGCTTTTGGAAATTTATAGTGTTGCCTTTACTTTTTCCTTTCTCTTAAAATAATCAGGCGTTTTTGGAGCAGGGAAGAGTTACCTCCTGGCAGTGGCAGTTCTGTTCCTTGTGCAGCTTTTCGAGATGAGTGAAATGCCTACAGTGGGGAATGTGAGGCCGTGGAAAGTCCTGATTTCCTCTTCCACGAATGTGGCCGTCGACAGAGTCCTGTGTGGGTAGGTGACTGAGCCCGAGCAGTCGCGTGCGGCCCCACCCCCACTGCTGTGGGTCCCTGCGCGTTCTTGCTGGTTTCAGAGTGCAAGGCCTGTCCTCAGCCCAGCGGCCAACAGCAGTGACAAGCTAACGAGTGTGTAAGCAGGATACACCCAGGCCTCACAGCTTGGGCACAGGGGTACTCTCGTCAAGTGTAAGTCCCGCCGAGAACACGGGGCTCGAGGTGTCTCGCGGAGTCCCCCCAGGACCTAAGCTTCGCTGCTGGGTGCCAGGCGCCAGGCCTGACCAGTCTCACCGAGGCGTCTCAGGGCTGCATCCACCACAGGCAGCGCGGGCTGATGAGGCAGGGCCTCCTTCCAGGACAGGAGGCAGCGCTGCCTCTGTGACAGCGGTGGCCTGCTCGCCTCTGCGGCCTGTCCTACAGCCCCACCCACGGCCTGCGTCGCGCCACCTGGCCTCCCCTCCACCGTGATGAGGGCCAGAGGAGCCCAGGGCAGGCACGCTCATGCTCATGCTGCTTCCTGGGGTGGGGGCCCTGAGTCTGGCCCAGCAGTCCTTGGGAGGGGCAAGAGCGAACCCCCCTGTTCTCCGGGGGTGCTATGAACATGCAGAAATGGAATCTGCTCATGAGTTGGCACTGCACTCAGCACTCCCCGAGAAGCTGGGAGTTCCTTAGACAGCGTCCCTGAGCCCCCGCAGCCCTTCTCTTTGCACGTCGAGGTGGCAGGTGTCCTGGGTGAGTGCTCCGTGAGCCCCGACTCCGGCCTAGCACAGAGCTAGAGCTGAGATTCGGGGCGGGCGGGCTCAGCGAGGACCCCTGTCCAGAAAGTCCCCCCAGCTGATGTGCCGTGAGGGTGGCCCAAGTCCGGGTACAGACGGGCCTGCTCGGTTTGAAGACACTGCTCTGGGCCGACCTCTGTGGCCTCTCCAGCTCCTCCTAAGTGGCCGTGCCCCATCTCTGAGTCGGACTTGCAGGTCTCAGCGATAGCATGGCATCTTCCCAGTCTGTCCCCGTGTGCGCCATGTGGGGGCTGTGGCTTCTCCTGCGATGTCTTTGGAGGGGTTTCATCTGTGATGAATACTCGCAGTGGCTCCGTGACGAGCACAGCCTCCGAGATAGGCTCACACGCGAGTGTCAGTGTGTGAGGAACCCCCAGCTCGCTACGTTTGCTTTATTTGAGTTTAGGTATTTCATGAAGTAACTAAGATATACTGTGCCACAAAATTAATTTTAATAACATAAATAATATATGAAACTTTGTCCTACAGTCTGTTTTCTAAATGATCAGAATCTATTTTCTATTGTTTTCTTTGTAGGCTTCTCAGTCTCGGATTTGAAAAGTTCGTCAGAGTTGGGAGTGTTAGGAAGATTGCCAAGCCCGTTTTACCTTACAGGTGAGAATGTCCAGTGTAGGAGTCAGAACGTTCAGGGAGAAGCCTGGTAATTCTACGTGACACTTACCTGAAATGTGGGTTTTGAAGAAAAGCTGAGAAAGCCTTATCTTTTCTTGATTTTCTTGGAAAATCTGTATTTCGGGTGTTTTTCTGATGCTCTAAAAAATGAAATATGGAGGGAATGTTCTTTGTTTAAGAATCATTTTAATTATTATTATATGTATTTGTTTATTTTGCTACAGGGCATATGTGCTTACCAGATAGAGACAGAGAGAGAGAGAGAGAGACAAATGTAAGATCTGGGACTCGAGCCTCAATCGGCCACGTGGGAATCCAGCTCCCAACCACCGTGCCGCCTGCCAGCCCTGAGGGTGTCCTCTCGTGTCCCCGTCCTTTAGCTTGCACGCTGGCTCAGAGAACGACAGTGAGCCTCTGAGAGAACTGCAGGCCCTGCTGAAGGAAGAGCTGTCGGCCGCGGACAGAGCCTGTGTGCGGAGGAGCATGGAGCAGCATAGGCTGGGGGCCAGCAGGGCCCTGCTGAGGCAGGTATGTGGGGCGGCCGCGTGGAAGAGAGAGGACGACGTGTCCCTGAGGAGAAGCAGACGGCCGTGAGCTGAGGTGCGGCGCTCGCGGGCACGCGTCCTTCCGGTCTGAGCAGACCCAGCCCCGAAGGACCGAGTCTGCCCTCCTCCTGCACCCACTCGCACATCTTCCCATCGGCTTGAAGAGGAGAGGGCAGAGGGGGTATTTCCTCACCAGTGAGATGAAATTGGTTACATTGTAGGAGAACTAGAGAAAGGAGAGAACTAACCTTGGACAGGATACCCGGCACATTTGTCTCTGCTGCTCTGCTGTTTGAATCTCAGCAATGTAATAGTGAATTAAAAGACCATATGATATTTTTTAAGAATTATTTATTTAATTCCATTTGTTATTATTTTTTAATTTGACCAGAGAGAAAGAGAAAGGGAAAGCAAGAAAGCAAGCCGCCAGGTCCAGGACTTGAACCGTGGTCAGCCACGTGGGAATCCAGCACCTTTATCTACCACGCCAGCTGCTGGCCTGACCATATGATATTTTAAAGAATAAACTTAGGGGCCAGCCGATGGCATGGTGGTTACGGCGCTGGACCACTACATGGCCAATTGTGGTTTGAACCCCAAACTTGGAAGCTTGCTTTCTCAGTCACTCTCTGTCTCCGTCTTTCTCTGGTCAAATTAAAATAATAGTAATAGGGCCAAACGGTGGCATGGTGGTTAAAGGTGCTGGACTCCCACGTGGCTACTGGACCTGGATATTGAGCCCCACCCCCACATGGTCCCAGCCCCAGAGCAGGGTCTGAGGAGCACGTGCCACTGACTGGGCCTGGGTTAGCTATATTTACCTTTGTTTTTGAAGTTTCTGCCATAGTGCATGTGTGCTCACCAGAGACAGACAGTGGGAGGGAAAGTGAGAAGTCAGCCGCGATCCCTTCTCCGTTCTCCTCTATCCCGGGCACGTGTGCACACACGCACCCGGCATGATTCTCAAACTGCCAGGTCTTGGGGCGCGAACCATGGTCAGCCGTTTAGAAGGCTGGTGCCTTAGCCACCACACCACCCGCTGGCCTGCTGTCTTCACCTTCTTTTTTTTTTTTTTGAGAGATTTTCGCTATAGGGCGCGTGCACTCGCCAGACAGACAGAGAGGGACAGAGAGACAGAAAGCGAGAAATCACCCCCAGGGGGGATGGTCACGCCGCAATCCCTTCTCCTCCATTCTCCTCTCGGGATCTTGGGCACACACGCACACGCGCCCGGCGTGAGTTTTAAGCCACCGGGTCCGGGACACGAACCGCGGTCGACCACGTGGGAGTCCAGCGACATAGCCATTACGCTAACTGCTGGTTCCCTTTCACCTTCTTTAATAGACCAGAAGAGACAGTGCTCGTAGCTTAGCAAAGGCCGGTCGGTCACACGCGGCGTGGGCGGAGGAGGACTGCAGCCTGTGCTGAGTGACGGCTTAGCTCCCCGCGCCTAGCCCGCCAGCCTGTGTAGGCGTAGCCTCTTGCTCTCTTTCGGAAGTCGTGGGCTAACCGACTGCTGCCGTGTAGGTCCGCGTCGTCGGAGTCACCTGTGCAGCCTGCGCCTTCCCGTGCATGCGCGACCTCGTCTTCCCGGTGGTGGTGCTGGACGAGTGCAGCCAGATCACGGAGCCCACCTCTCTCCTGCCCATTGCAAGGTGACTGGGGGGGCGCGTCCCCGGGGCAGCAGCTGTCAGTCGGGGCAAGCCTCTCCTCAGTTCAGACCCCTGTCAAACTCATAGTTTCTCGTGAAAACTCTTAGCAATTCAGGACTAGCCTGATTTTTAAAAACCTTGTCAGAGAGCGTGTGGGTTTGCCAGAGAAAGGTGGCACTGGAGAGGAGCAGGCCGCCCTGTCCCAGGGGACGTCACACACAGCCTGGTCTTCTCCTCCCCCTTCCTTTCCGGCCTTTGGGCGTTTTTCAGGCCACCAGGTCTGGGGTTTTGACGGCAGGGGGCCATGTGGGGTCCCGCTGCCTTGAAGAGATCACAGGCTAGCCCCTACGCTGCTTTAGAAAGAATACCGAGGAAACGGGAGGCTGCCGTCGGAATTTGGCTGGGGCAGTTTGGACGTCGGGATGGCGTAGCCCTCGGCCGTGACAGCCTGGCGCCCGGCTTCGGCTGGGGCCTTGCACGTGTCTCAGCTGGAGATGCCAGTCCCAGCTCGAAGCCTTGTCCCGCAGGGTGTGCTTGAGCCTCCCCCCTCGGCGTCAGCCTGGCGTTCAAGGTCGGAGAGTAGATTTTAGCCGATGAGAGGATATCAGATCTATAAAGAAAACTGTGGACGTGAGCACCTTCTCCTAAAGCTAGAAGACTGCGGTGGGTTCTGAGCTCTCCCTGCCAGTCAGACGTGGTGTCTCTGAAACCTGCCTGCTCCAGGGATTCCGCAGTAGTGAGGGGCTGGCTGCAGCACACGTGCTAACGCGGGAACAGGCGGCACACGTGCTAACGCGGGAACAGGTGGCAGCTATGCCAACGTCGGGACGGGGCAGGGAGGATTAGCAAATCGTGGAGGGAGTTTCAGGCGGGCACTCAGGCTGGGCAGCCCTGGCTTGGTCCTCAGGTGTAAGGAGGAGGGTACAGGGTCAGTTGGGGATGGAGTTTCCCGATCCAGGGTTCCGGTTCTTAGGGTGAGCTGGTCACCAGGAGTCAGGAGGGTGGAGCAAAAGGAGAGGAGAGGAGGAAAGCTTGCTGAACACCCACCACATGCTGGCCTGGATCCATGAAACCCTACAAGGGTCACAGAGCACTGAGCGTGGACAGACGGACAACACGCTGCCTCGTAGCGGGAGCAGAGCTGAGACTGCGGTGTACGCTGCTGCTTTTCCCCACCGTGTCCTACTCCTGTGCGGAAAGACAGCCCCCGAGAGCCTGGTTATCGTCATTGCTGACACATAAAGCAAATGACTTTTTTTTTTTGAGAGGTTTTTGCTACAGGGTGCGCGTGCCTACCAGAAAGGCCAAGAGAGACAGAGAGACAGAAAGTGAGAAATCACCCCCCGGGGGAGGATGACCACGCTGCAGTCCCTTCTCCTCCATTCTCTTCTCGGGATCTTGGGCACGCACACACATGCACCCAGCATGAGTTTAATCCACCGGGTCCGGGACTCGAACCGTGGTTGACCAAATGGGAGTCCAGTGACATAGCCATTACGCCAAGTGCTGGTCCTGACTTCTTTTTTTCTTTTTTAAAGAATTATTGTATTGGACTTTATTTATTCATTCATTCATTTATAATTTGACCAGAGAGGGACAGAGAGGGAGAGAGAAAGTGAGAAAGCAGACCGCCAGGTCCAGGACTTGAACTGCGGTTGGTCATGTGGGAGTCCAGCGCCCTGAACCACCACACCGCCTGCCAGCCCCTAAGCCAAATGACTTCTACGAATGCCTCTACTTCCAAGAGCTCGGGACTCCCCAGGTGTGTCCTGTGAGCTGGTGTCACCTGCAGCGGGACGTGGCACTGAGCAGGTCTCTGTGGGGAGCAGTGCTGTGACGGGCAGGGCTCCCCCTGCGTCGCTCTCAGAGATCTGCCGTCCTCGTGGCTCTGGGAGAAGCCCGGTGCTCAGAGCGCTTCGTGGCACTTGAACTCTGAACCACGCTTCGGAGGACAGTGCACTCAATGACGTCATACACCTTTCTTCCCTCGCATATAGTGATTTTTGAAATTCTGCTTTTAGGTTTGAGTGTGAAAAGCTGATTCTTGTTGGGGACCCCAAGCAGCTGCCTCCTACTGTTCAGGGCTCTGACGCGGCTCATGAGGATGGACTGGAGCAAACGCTCTTCGACCGGCTTTGCTTAATGGTGCACACCACTGGGTCACCCAGCCATCACTACGGACAGCGCACTGGGGCCGGGGGAGAGGATGAGAGCACTAGACCTAGGCCCTGCCTTCAGATGTGTTCTCACTGGAATTGTGTAGGAAGCGCTCGTGTCAGGGATAAGTAAGGGCTTGGGCCAGCAGGGGCGGGATGCTTAAGAGGCCGGATCCCACACAGCCAACTGTGGTTTGAGTCCTGGACTGGGCAGCTTGAAACACAAAACGGAGACGAGATTGCAGCGTGACCATCCTCCCTGGGGTGGGGGGGCTTTTCTTATTTTACCTCTCACTATCTCTGTCTCTCTCTAGCAAGCACATGTGCTCTATGGCCAAAATCTTAAAAAAAAAAAAAAAAAAAAAAAAAAAAAAACCTTAAAAAATTTTATTTAATTTTGTTATTATTTTTAATTTGCAAAAGTGCATATGTACTCACCAAAGAGAGACAGAGAGAAAGCTGCCAGATCCAGGGCTTGAACCACTATTGGCCACGTGGGAGTCCAATGCCTCAACCACCATGCCACCTGCTGGCTCCATTATTACTATTATTATTAAAGAGTTATTTATTTAATGTTATTTATTATTATTATTTTTAATTTATTATAGGGGATTTGCTCACTCCTAGTTATATAGTTTTAAATGGTAAGATTCACCTAGCATAAAACTGACCTTTTTTTTTCCTTTATATTTTTGCTATAAGGGTATGTGTGTGGGACCAGCAGTTGGCATAATGGCTACGTTGCTGGATCCCCATGTAGTTGACCGTGGTTCGAGTCCTGGACCCGGTGGCTTAAACTCACGCCGGGCACGTGTGCGTGCGTGCCCAAGATCCCCAGAGGAGAAGGGATTGTGGCGTGGCCATTCCCCCTGGGGGGTGATTTCTCGCTTTCTGTCTCTCTGTCTCTCTCTGTTTTTCTGGCGAACGCACATGCCCTATAGCAAAAACCTCTCCAAAAAAAAATTTTTTTTTTAATTTATTTATAGTCTTATTTCATCCTTGTGACTTCTCTCCAAAGACCACAATATAGCTGTACTATTACTCTTTAAAGTATTGTTTTTCTTTACCTAAAGAAAGTTATCTTTGGGGGTCAGCAGGTGGCGTGGTGGTTGGGGTGCTGGACACTCCCACATGGTCGATGACGGTTCGAGTCCCGGACCTGGTGGTTTGCTTTCTCACTTTCCCTCTCGTCTCTCTCTTTGTGTCTCTCTCTGGTCAAATTAAAATAAATGAACAAATAAAATTAAATAAATAATTTTTAAAAAAAGTTATCTCTTAATTGCTTATTTTCTGGGTCAGCACACGGTATGGTGGCTAAGTGCTGGGCTTCCTCACAGCCACTGCAGTTCTAGCTCTGAGCCTGGAGGCTTGCTCTCTCACTTCTCCTCGCTCATTCTCTCTGTCTCTCTGTCTCTCTCTGGTGAGCACACATCTTCTATTCCAAATTTAAAAAAATAATAAACATAGACAAAGTAATTCTTTTTTTTTTTTTAGAGTTATATTATTTTAACTAACTATCTTTCTTTCTTCTTTTCTTTCTGTCTATCTTTATTTCAGTTTGACCAGAGAGGGACAGAGTGAGAGAGAGAAAGTGAGAAAGTAAGGCACCGGGTTCGGGACTTGAACCCACTGGGTTCGGGACTTAAAGCACAGTCAGCCATGTGGAAATCCCGTGCCCTCACCCACTGTGCTACCCGCCAGCCCCGATAAAGTAATTCTTAAAGAAAATTCTTGCTGTCCTGCCTTTCCTTTCCTCAGGGTCACAAGCCGGTCGTGTTGGGCACGCAGTACCGCTGTCACCCTGCCATCAGCGCCGTGGCCAGTGACCTGTTCTACGGGGGCCAGCTCACGGACGGTGTCTCGGAGGCAGAGAGGCACCCTCTGCTGGAGTGGCTGCCGACCCTGTGCTTCTATAACGTGGAAGGGCAGGAGCAGGTACTTGCCGCTGCAGATGGCGCCAGCGCTGGCTGGTTCCCTTTTATGGCTGTGGTTCATGTGGGTCACTTGGTCTTCCCACAGCTGCCTGGGAAATACGATTTAGCTGTTTCTCACTTCAGATGGAGAGAGACAGCTTTTACAACGTGGCCGAGGCTGCTTTCACGCTCAAGCTGGTTCAGTCCCTGGTTGCAAGTGGAGTGGCGGGCGCCATGATCGGGGTGATCAGCCTGTACAGATCCCAGACGTGCAAGGTACACAGTGCAAGGTGCCGGCCCGTCTCGCCGCGCTGCACTACGGCCTTCCGTGCCGGCTGTGCACCAGCTCGCTTTGGCTTCGGTGCTTGGGCAGAGAAACCTCCTGGTACTTCCCGGTCTGGCTTTATGTTTCCGTATAATTAAATGTCAACTGAACAAGGGTTAATTAAATTTGGTTTATAGCTGGTGGGGCAAAAATGCAAATAAACAAATTAGAGGGAAGAAAACAGGGAATGCTTTGTGTCTTAGGACAGATGGAGTCGAATCTGTTTCCCGAAATGCTCTTCCGTTACTGTCATAGTTCATCTGTCAGTTATGGATGGGTCCCAGACACTGATGTACACTGGGACAGCTTTTTATTTTGAGAATGAAACGGAGTTTATTAAGAGAGGGAAGAAGAAGAACAGAGCTCCCAAGCAGGGAGGAGTCCCGAATGGGATGCCCACACTGAGAAAATTTTAACTAGATTTTCCTTTTTCATTTTTTCAGTATTTTTTCACATGCTTTTATTATTAGTTTATCAGTTCAAGTTAACATATTCAAACGAATTCCCCAGCAATAGCTAAGTCATCACTTTTGATTTGGTTTTGTAACTAACGTTGTCATCTAGTCACGCGTCTGTCACTTTAGAAATGATCTAGCCAAGCCTTTGCAAGTCGGGAGGAGAGAGGAAGGCCGCCTGCCCTGACTATCCGGGGGTGGCTGCCGTGAGCAGGCTGAGAGCCCTAGTGCTGTCCTGGGCCCTGCGTCAGTCACCCGTCTGTGCCCCCTGTAGCTCGGTCACATCCTCAGTGCCGCAGACCCCCGCCGGCCCAGTGTCACTGCTGTGCAGGTGTCCACGGTAGACGCTTTCCAGGGAGCTGAGAAGGACGTCGTCATTCTGTCCTGCGTGAGGACGAGGCAGGTGGGCTTCATCGATTCAGAGAAAAGAGTGAACGTTGCATTGACCAGAGCGAGGCGGCACTTGCTGATCGTGGGGAGCTTAGCCTGCTTGAGGAGAAGCCGGCTGTGGGGCCGCGTGATCCAGCACTGTGAAGGTGAGGGCGGGCGTGGGAGAGCACACAATGCCACGTGGCCTGGGGCAGCCAGCAGTGGCAGTCCAGGTGTGGCAGTCCAGGTGTGGTGGCCCAGGTGTGGCGGCCCAGGTGTGGTGGTCCAGGTGTGCTGTCTTGCAGGTAGGGAGGACGGTCTGCAGCACGCGAGCCAGTGTGAGCCCTGGCTGAGCCAGCTCCTTAGTGATTACTCTGTGAAACAAGCTGGAGAAAACCAGAAGAAAAAGAGTGGAAAAGAAAAGTCTAAAGACAAACTTCGCTCACGGAAAGACACGGCCCAGAGTGTCTGTACGCACACCCATTCAGACCCGTTCCACACTGCATGTTGTTAATGTTTTCTTCATTTCAAGACTCCTGTTACAAAAGGCTTGATGACAGCTGAATCCCAAATGGCTGATTGCACAGTTCGAGTCCCAGACCTAGCAGCTTGAAAAACACGCCAGACTCGTGTGCACGTGTGCCCGAATCCAGGGGAGGACAGAGAAGGGCTGTGGTGTGGCCATCCCTCACTTGGTCTCTTTCCAGCAAGTTCATGTGCCTGACAGCAAACTGAAGCATACACACACACACACACACACACACACACACAGCGTTATAATATTTAAATAACATACTAAATAAACATCTGAAATACTTGCTCCTCAGTGGGCCAGCAGGTGGCGTGGTGGTTAAGGTGCTGGATCCCACATAACCAGCTGTGTGGTTCAAGTCCTGGACATGGCTTGAAAAACATGCTATATGCATGTGTGTGCATGCCCTAAATCCAGAGAAGAAACAGAGAAGGGACTGTCCTGGACATGGCTTGAAAAACATGCTATATGCATGTGTGTGCATGCCCTAAATCCAGAGAAGAAACAGAGAAGGGACTGGTGTGGCCATCTTCCCTGGGGGAGTGCTTTTTCTCTCTTTCTGGAGTGTACCCTATAGCAAAAAACTTAAAAATTTTGCTATTCGAAAGTATACATTCTTTATATTAAGATAGACATGTTGAAATAATATAAAATTTTACTAATAAACATAAATTTCTTTCTAAAAAGTCTGATTTCTGTTCTTTTAAGAGATAAACTTTACAAGGGGCAGAAGAAAGTCTTCCTGGTGAAGATCAGTGTACTTAAAAATAAGTAACTATCAGGGCTGGCAGGTGGCATGGTAGTTAAGGTGCTGGACTCCCACATGGCTAACTGTGGTTCAGGTCCTGGACCTGTCAGCTTGCTTTCTCACTTTCTCTCTGTCTCCCTCTGGTCAAAAAAAAAAAGATAAATAATAATTTATCTTTATTTGCTTTATTTGACCAGAGTGGGAGGGGGGAGGGGGAGGAAAATGAGAAAGCAAGCTACCAGGCACGGGACTCGAACTACGGTTGACCATGTGGAAGTCTAGCACCCCTATTCACTACACCACCTGCCAGTCCAAACCCTGGAATTTTCAAGCCGCCAGGACCGGGTTCCAACTCTGCGGCCGTCCACGTGAGAGCCAGCTCTTAGCTGCCGTGTATGCATGTGCTCTATCTTCATGTGAGACGGGACCTGGTGGGGCTCATACCGACTCTTGGGCTGGTAACAAAGCATTTACATACTCGAGATGGAGCTACATGAGGACTCGGTTATAGTCCTCATCAGACACTTGTCCTGGGCCGGCAGGTGGCGTGGTGGGGGAAACTGGACTCCCACAGGGCTGACCACGGCTTGAGTCTTGGACCTGGCAACTTGGTTTCTCATTTTCTCTCTCTCTCTGGTGAATGCATATGCATGCCCTATAGCAAATTAAAATAATAATCCATTACAAATATTTTTTGAAACACCTTCGCCTCCTTAACTCCCACTTTGTCTCTTTCCAGCAAGTTCATGTGCCTGTTCATGGGGCCCACGCTCTGCCCCCAGTTCTGTCCGGCCTGGGTCCGGGGCGTGCATGCCCGGCATGTGCAGGGAGGCCTCGCAGACGCCGAACTCCCTGCTGCGCTTCTGCCCAGCATGGTCTCTGGGTCAGTCTTTCCAGCCCGGCTGGTTACAGGGTGTTGTCCCAAGATGCGGTGTCAGCTGCAGGCCTGAATTTGGTGTGGGGTCAGGGCGTCCAGTGCTCTTGTCCCTCTCCACAGCAGGGTGTGCACTGTCAGTGGTGCCCTCCCTGGGCTACTGCAGCCGAGACGGGAGGACACCGGCTTCCACCCGTGCTCCTGTCAGTTCTGGAAAGAGACCAGCAGGTGGCATAATGGTTACGTCCCTGGACTCCCACATAGTTGACCACGGTTAGAGGTCCGGACCTGGCAGTTTAACTCATGCTGGACGTGTGGGTGCCCAAGATCCCGAGAGGGGAACGGAGAAGGGACTGCGGTGTGGCCCTCCCCCCTGGGGGGTGATTTCTCGCTTTCTGTCTCTCTGGCGAGCGTACATCCTCATAGCAAAAATCTCTAAAGAAAGAAAAAAAAAGACCAGAAAGAGGGATGAGGTTCTGTTACCTCATCTACTTTATTTTTATTTATTTGTTTCAGATTTTTGCCACAGAATGTACGTGCTTGCTGGAGGGAGAGAGACAGGGAGGGAAAGCGAGAAATCACCCCGGGGAGGATCGTCACGCCATATATCTGGGCCTTTGGGTGCACCTGCACTGGCGTGATTTTCAAGCTGTCAGGTTTAGGACTCGAACCACAGTCGGCCATGTGGGAGTCCAGTGCCTTAACCACCACATCACCTGCTGCCCCCACCCCCCATTCATATTTTTAAGAAGAAAAAGACCATAACAGTATTTTACATAGAAAAGTCACCAGCATCCAGGCTAACCCATTGTTTTTATTCATTTTTTTCTTTTTAATCTCAAATTCTAAGGCAGGGTAGATACGAACTGAGCTCTAAGGAGCACCCTAGGACAGCCAGTGGTCCGCATGGGTGAGAGGCTGGCCCACGGGTTGGGGTGTGTGCCGGAGGCTGTCCCACCTGTGGCAGATGTGTGCACACCCACGTCCAGGGTGGGCCAGAGCATGGGGCTGTCACAGTTTTTGGATCCTGGTGGGCTGCTGTCTCTCACTCTCTGTCTCTCTCATGGGAGAGATAAATAAGCCAAGTATTATCCCACCCCAATAAACAACCAAAATGTTACATTTTTCACGATTTTATAGTATGTTAAAATTAATAAGCCAGTTTTGCAATTATGGCCGTCAAATATCTATAGATAACCGTCACCTGAAGACAGCGTCTTCCGTCTTCTCGTAAGGGACAGGAGAGTTAGACAAGGCACCTGTCGGGCAGCATGCTCTCGCCTGCTCGGTCAGAGCCAGCTGTGAAATGGCTTATCCTAATTAGAATGTGCACTGGGCAAGGACGGGCTGGAAATCTGTGATTTCCTCAACAGATACGGGCCTTGAAAATTAAGTAATTACTCTCAGCAGTGATGTGAAACGCCTGTTTTGTAATTGGTCATGAGTGAAATGTTTAGTCTGAGGTATGTTTTAGCCAGTGCTGGCGGGTGACGCAATTATGAAGACGGGAAATAAACCAAGTATCTCTCACTCAGAAGAACTGCTTACTTTATTGTTTTTTTATAGAGGTTTTTGCTATAGGACACATGTGCTTGCTCTCCAGAAAGACAGACAGAAAGCAAGAAACCACCCCCCAGAGGGGATGGCCACGCCACAATCCCTTCTCCATTCTCCTCTTGGGATCTTTGGCACGCATGCACACATGCCCGGTGTGAGTTTTAAGCTGCTGGATCTGGGATTTGAACCACGGTTGACTACGTGGGAGTCCAGTGACGTAGCCATTACGTCATCTTCTAGTCACACTAGTTAGGTTTTTTAAACTCTTATATTAGTCTCAAAATTACTGCTTTTTCTTACTGTTCTACCTTCTAACCAGGCAAGTCTGGTCCTGATTAAAAAAAAGTCATATTGTGAGTGTGTGTGAGTGAGTGAGGGTGAGTGTGAGTGCGGGTGAGTGTGGGTGAGGGTGAGTGTGTGTGTATATGAGGCTGAGTTTATAATGTGAGGGTGAGTGAGTGCAGATGAGTGTGTGAGGGTTAGTGTGTGAGTGTGTGTGTGAGTGTGTCAGGGGGTTGAAAGGCCAAAAGTGGTCCGTGCCGCCAGGGCACCCCTTGGGCAGAACGCTGCGGCTGGAGTGCTGGTTTGGGCGTCTGGGAGCAGCAGCCGTGGGCACGCACGCTGCCTGTGTCCCGCTGGGGCTCACCCTGGTTCCTGGGCTGCCTGTGTGCCCCGTGCCAGGCCGCACGGCTCGCTGTGTGTCAGCCCTGGCGTGCGTGTGCGGCTGCTGCGGCCAGGTCAGGAGCTCAAACACTGCCCCGACGTCCTCGCTCCTTCCCCGTGGCCGCGTCAGGCCACGCGGGAGGCAGAGGCTGGATCTCGACCAGGTGACACGGGGGTGGGGGGGGGGACGGGGAGAGTAGCCGAGGGGAGGGGCAAGGCTCCAGTCCCCGGCAGTAAGATCCCAGGTCTGTCAGCGTGTGCGTGCACGAATGCGTGTGCGGGGCTGGGTGGCATCTCCCACCAGTCTGAGTCCTTCGGGTATCAAAGCCCTGTCCAGCACTGAGTCCATGGCCTTCCCAAGCCACATGGTAACGCGGTGTGAGGCCAGGGCCAGGCTGGGAGGAACAGCAGCACGTGGTGTCCGGGGCTGCCGTCTGGACCGCGGAGAGCTCAGCTGTACGAGTGTAAGGGAACGAGGCAGGGGGCAGCTGGTCACGGAGCCGGGCCACACCAGGCCGACACGTGCCCACGGCCCGCGGGCCGCTCTGCATGTGATGGACCGGCCCGCCCCGTGTACTGTTTCTAAACGTGCAATCCTTGGTCCACCTGCATCAGAACCACTAAGTTTAAAGTTACCCCACAAGGGGGATCAGTAGGTGGTGTCATATTTATGTCTCTGGACTCCCAGGTAGTCAACCACAGTTCAAGTCCCGGACCTGACAGCTTGAAGCTCATGCTGGGTGTGCATGCATATGTGCCCGAAATCCCAAGAGGAGAATGGAGGAGAAAGGATTGCGGTGAGGTCATCCCCTTTGGGTGGTGATTTCTCGCTTTCTGTCTCTCCATCTCTCTCGTGAGTGCACACAGCCTATAGCAAAAATCTCTCAAAAGAAAAAACTATAGCAAAAACCTCTCCAAAAAAAGAAAAAAAAAAAAGAAAAACTAAAAAAGGAAACACTTGGTATTCTATGCTCGTAGGCTTATTTCTTCTTAAATATCAAGTTAGAGAAAAATTTTAATTGCCAAGTAATTGTGATGAAATCACTAGATATTCTTTCTTGGCCAAATGTTTTTTTTTTTTTTGGAGAGGTTTTTCGCTATAGGGTGCGTGCGCTCGCCAGACAGACAGAGAGAGACATAGAGACAGAAAGCGAGAAATCACCCCCCAGGGGGGATGGTCACGCCGCAATCCCTTCTCCTCCATTCTCCTCTCGGGATCTTGGGCATGCACGCACACGTGCCCGGCGTGAGTTGTAAGCCACCGGGTCCGAGACGCGAACCGCGGTCGACCACGTGGGAGTCCAGCGACATAGCCATTACGCTAACTGCTGGTTCCCTTGGCCAAATGTTTAAAACCAAAACATATATTGAGTACTTTTTTTTTTTTTTTTAAAGGTTTTTACCCTACAGCGCACCCACTCATCAGAGATAGTGAGAGGGAAAGTGAGAAATCATCCCCCAAGGGTGGATGGCCACACAGCAACCCTTCCCCTCCGCTCTCCTCCTGGGATTCTGGGCACATATGCACAAGTGCCCGGTGTGATTTCCAGGCCTTGAACCACAGTCGTTCATGTGGGAGTCCAGTGCTTTAACCAATGTGCCACCTGCTGGTCCATAGACTGACTTCTCGGTCCCTGTCCGGATATCTATTTAGTATGATTTAGGCATTCCGTGTGGCTTATTTTATTCTGTCTTGGTTTTATGAGGAAAAGAACAAGCACTTGAAGCTTCTGGACTAACTTATAGGGCGGAGGCTGTGACTTTGGCCGGGCGCCACCCACTGCCCCTGGGCACCAGCGTGAGGAGACGGGGCATTCTTGGGCCGATCTCAGGAAGCACTGAGGTTCCAGGGAAGCTCCAATCAGAACCAAAACCCGTGAGCCACGTGACAGCAGGCAGCCAGTTACCCTGAGGTGCCACTCTGCTTCCTCACGCCCCGCGCTTACCCTAGGGACGCAGTGGCCTCAGGTGGCACACACCGCCAGGACTTTGACACAAAGGGTCAGAGTGGCCAGTCCTGCAAACCGTAAAACTCGATTTTTAGTTCTTCCTGGCATTTTAGACTCTCCCAAGCTGGGAGTGGGAGCAAGAGGAAAGCTGTGTTCTGTTCAGGGTACTAACAGGAATTCAGGCTTCGGTTAACATAGATACCGTTCTAGTTTTTAGTTTAGCCTACTTTATTTTCCAGAACTTATTAGTAGACCTTTACCGTGAAAACCTCTTTTAGACAATCTTTTTCTGCCCAGCCCTGCATTGTGAGATCATTCTTTTTCTTCCTCCAAGAGAAAACGAACCCTCAAATCCTCAAAAATAAAAACTCTAAAGAAAAAGGGAGTTTGCCTCGGAGAATGCCGTGTCCTCTCGCAGACCCTTCCTTCCCTCTCAGGCCTGCTGTCTCTTGCAGCAACGATAATAAAACACCATTTCAGGGCAGCGATTGGTGCAATAAAGATGCAGTTAAATGGAAATGCAGGCTGCAGAGGGCCCGTCACACAGAAAGCCAAGAGCCTAAAAGCACAGGAAAGTAGAACTTGAAATTACACACTTTCTGGGTGCTGATTTTTAAAAAATTCTAGCTATAAATATCATACTTTCAAGCATTGAATGAAAGAGGAGAAAAGCTTTTAATCACTGAGGACAAGTCAAAAAGAAACACATTTTAGGAAGCTTAAACACAAAGGATTTCCTGCTAGCAAATGTAATTAAATAAAAAGACTGCATTACTTTCAGACATTGACCAAAACCAACAACAAAACAAACAAAAACCAAAAACAACTTTCTTTAGAATCCACCAACCCCTATTATGTGGTCTCATCTCTAAAGACTGAAATTCACTGGGACCAGCAGTTAGCATAATGGCTATGTCGCTGGACTCCCACGTAGTTGACCAGGGTTCGCGTCCTGGACTCGGTGGCTTAAACTCATGCCGGGCGTGAGTACGTGCGTGCCCAAGATCCCGAGAGGAGAATGGAGAAGAAGGGATTGCGGCGTGGCCATCCCCCCTGGGGGGTGATCTCTCCCTTTCTGTCTGACTGGCGAGCACACGCGCCCTATAGTGAAAACCTCTCCAAAAAAAAAAAAAAAAGACTGAGATTCACCCAGAACATAGAAATGAGTTAGCAAGATCTCCTTTCTCTGTTCAGGACTAAGAGTTTTAATTTAACAAAAATAACGAGGGACCAGCAGGTGGCGTGGTAATTGAGGTGCTGGACTGCCACTGGCTAACAGTGGTTCGAGTCCTGGACCTGGCAGCTTGCCTTCTCATTTCTCACTTTCTCTCTCTATCTCTGGTGAGCACATGTGCCGTATAACAAATTTTAAAATGATAAATAAAACTAAACAAATATTTTTTAAAAATAATGAAATCGGGACCTGCAGGTGGCGTAGTAGTTAAGGATGCTGGACTCCCAGGGCCGCCTGCGGTTCAAGTTCCGGTCCTGGTGACTTGTTTTCTTTTTCTTTTTTCATTTTTTTTCTTTTTTGCTATAGGGCACGTGCGCTCGCCAGACAGAGACAGAGAGACAGAAAGCAAGAAATCACCCCCCCCCCGGGGGGGATGGCCACGCTGCAATCCCTTCTCCTCCATTCTCACTCACGCACACACACGCGCCCGGTGTGAGCTTTAAGTCACCTGGTCCAGGACGTGAACTGCAGTTGACTACATGGGAGTCCAGTGACATAGCCATTGTGCTAACTGCTGGTCCCTTGACTTGCTTTCTCACTTTCTCTCTTTCTCTTGCTTGCTCACTCTCTCTGTCCCTCTCTGGTCAAATTAAAAATAAATAAATAAAATAATTCTTAAAAAATACCTAAATCAGTTCTGGATGTTTTCATCCTCTCCGACGTTTACACTGACAGTTCAAGGCCATTTTTTAGGTAAGGCTTTGCCATCAGGTGCATGCACTTGCAGAAGCGACAGAGAAAGTGAGAGTCACCCCCAGGAGGGGCTGACCATGCTGCAGCCTCTTCTCCATTCTCGTCCTGGGACTTGGCCACTCACGCACATGTGACCGGGGATTTCTCAAAGCCACCAGGTCTGGGACATGAACCGCAGACAGCCGTGTGGAAATCCAGAGCCTTCACCACCACTCCACCGGCTGGCCTCCTCAGGGCTGTTTTAAATGTTTCTAGCTGCAGGCGAGTTTTCACAAGGGACTTCACTCCACTGGGACACTGACCTGAAGTGGCCGTGTAATGAGAGCCGGGAAGGGAAGGGCCTCCGAAGACCAGGTCTTAGATAAGGGTTCTGGTCAGAGGATCCCCGCGTGTGGGCTGCGGGATCCCAAGGCCAGCTGTGCAGCGGAGTCGCCCGCTGGTTAGGGGAATGACTGGGGGTGGTGGTGTGCATGCCCAAAATCCCAAGAGGAAAATGTTGGAGAAGGGACTGTGTGTGGCCATCCTCCCTGGAGGGCTTCTAGCTTCCCCTGAGAGTAAGCATGGCCCGACAGCAAAAAACTTAAAAGTCAAAATCCGAGTTCAGAAGCGGAGGGCATGTTGTATCTAGCAGCTGTAGCGGCTGCAGGGGTGGCGGGTCCCGTGTAGTCTCTGGAGGCGACCAGGCCCTCCCGGGGAAGCTAGCGCGGTATTAGAGCCCCGGCTCCCCGCGACCTGCGGAGTGTGTCTGACTAGGGTAAGGAGGGGTACGTTTCGGCGGGACGGAGTGGGGCGGAAGTAGGAGCATGGCAGTTTGGACCCGGGATGCGGGGCGTCTCACTGCGCCCTCCGCAGACCTGACACCTCGCTGAGATGAGCGGGAAAGCCGGGTGGGCAGAGCCGCGCCGCGCGGGGCTGGGTGGGGGTGCACCTGCCGCCCCGCGGCCTGGAGGCCCCGCCCCGCCCGGCGCGCTCCGGGTCACTTCCGGCTCTCGAGCTTGCACGTGGGTCCCCGCGCCGGTCGGGCGCGCTCCGGGTCACTTCCGGCTCTCGAGCTTGCACGTGGGTCCCCGCGCCGGCCGGGCGCGCTCCGGGTCACTTCCGGCTCTCGAGCTTGCACGTGGGTCCCCGCGCCGGCCGGGAGCGTTCCGGGTCACTTCCGGCTCTCGAGCTTGCACGTGGGTCCCCGCGCCGGCCGAGGCTCCGCAGGGCGACACCCACGCGCCGCAGCGGCCGGGGCTCCGGCGGGCGCGCCATGGGGTGGGGGCTCAGGGGCTCGCGGGTCCCTCCCCCGGGCTCCCCTGCCCGCCGACAGCCCTCGGGGTCGGCCGGTTCGTCCGGGGCCCCGCGGTCCGGCCCAGCGCGCAGACGCACACGGAACCAGCCGGCCCGGACGCGGACGGACGCCGTCTTTAAGGCCTGCTGACACCTCGGCCCGAGCCCCCGGATCTCCATCAGCAGCCGCGGGGACCCGCGGAGGGGTTTGCCCGCCGCCCTTCCGGGCCGATCGCAGGGGCGGCGGGACACGCGTGGGGCTCGGGTCGCCGCCCCAGACAGCCCCGCGCCGGGAAGTCGGTCCCCATGCCCCTTCGCCTGCGGGGAGAGCGCCTCCGGCCACGCGGCCCCGTGGTTCCCTCTGCTTCCCTCGTTGAATTCGGAATCGTGCCTGGCCCGGCCTGCCTGGACGGCGTGTCCTCCCCGCAGCTCTCGCCGCAGCGCCGTCCGGCCGCGCAGTGCTGGCCACACACGGAGCGCGGGAACCGGCGGCTCTAGAGCTCGTCGGTGGCAGCCGGCGCCGCGCTGGGCCCACGTGCGGCTGTGCGCGAGGCCCAGGGGCTGGAGAAACACCGGGCGCGGGTGCCGTGCCCGGGTCCCAGAGGGCAAGGGAGAAGGGGCTGGGGGTGGCCGCCCCCGGGTGCCTCCCCACTTCTCGGCCTCCAGCCCCCAAGTGCCTCTGCGGGCAGTCTGCCGAGATTGGAACTCAGCGCCCATCTGCCCGCCCTCCCGGCAGTCGGGGTCACTGCAGACCGAGAGGGCCAGGGCCCGGTCTCCTTCCCCTGCGGAGAGCACAGGTTTCCTTCCCGCTGGCGCCCGCAGACCCACAGGGCCTCGCCGAATCCTTGAACTCTGCAGAGGCGGCGTCTCCTGCTTTTCGTGAAACCGAGGAAGGGCCGTGGCGTTCGGAAGGTGCCGGGAGCCCTCGCGGGGGCGGTGGGCACAGCCGTGGGCGGCGGCCGCTGCGCCCGGGACCGGCCCTGCCTGGGGAGCTCCGGGCCGGCCGCGGCGAATTAAACGCCCACGGAAAGAACAAAACGCCCCGCGGCTGCGCTGCCCGACGCCGGAGGGGATTATGCGGGATTAAGGCCCCGCTGCAGCTTCCCGCCCGCCCGCCTGGTAATCGCGTTTGTCCCTGGCTCGGCGATTAGCGCTCGCCGCACCCCGACGGCCAGTGTCCCTTTCCGCGGGCACGGGGGGCTCAGGCCTGTCCCCGGCGCGGGCTTGTCCCTCCCCGAGGGCAGCGGGCGGCCCGGGGTGGCAGAAACGCCTGCGGAGGGCACGTCGGGAGCGGCCCGCGGACTCCGCCCTCCCCACGGCCGCAAGTGGGGGCCGCAGGCCGGGGCTCGGGGCTCGGGCCACCTCCGGCTCCTGCCCGCCGCCCCACGCTCCCAGACGCGGACGCCAGGGCCTGGCTCAGGGCCGCCCCGGGGCCCTCCCAGGACCTGCCCGGCCCGGCGTCCCCGGCAGGAGCCGAGGGACAGACGACCGACAGCGACACTGCACGGGCGGCCGTGGCGGGCCCAGGGCCAAGCGGGCGCGGGTTTCCGGTCAGCTCCACGAACGCCGATTTCCGAACGCGACGCCACCGAGGACGACCTGGGGTGCCGAGGCCCCTCCGAGAAGGCCCGCGCCCGGCCCCGTCCAGCCGCCCCGCCTTCTCTTTCTCTGCCCTCCCGAGCGCACCCCGAGTCGCAGCGGGGCGCAGACGTACCCCGTCTTCCCGGCAGGGGCGGCGGCGAGTGGGGGCGGGGGCGGGACACCCAGGCCTCTGCTCTGGGCTCTCTGAAGGGACGCCCGCCTTCGCGCCCGATGTCCACCTGCGCCAGCGAGACTCGGGCAGGGGCCACTTGTCCCCTCCGGCCACTTGTGAGGTCGAAGCGTGGATGGGTGTCGCCTAGGGCCGCAGAGCTTCGGGTCGTCTCAAAGTTCAAGCTTCTTAGAGCAACAAAGGCGTCTAAAGCCCCCACCCCCAGCCCTGCCCGCCCGCCGTCCCGCCCCAGACACCGCCCCGTCCTTTCTGAGGCTGGGGTCAGTGGAATGGGCCGCTCCCGCCCCCTGATAACTGCCCGCTTTGAGCTTTTGTTCCCTTAAAGTAGGATCGCGCACTGAAAAGGGCTGAAGATGAACAGTGTGACCCCTGGGGACAGTTCACGCGCTCCCCTCCCCCTGCACACACCCTGCGTTTCATCTGACAGTCCTCGGCCACACAAGAGCCTCCGACTGACCGGCTAGGAGCGCCCGGAGAGCCCCGCGGAAGGAACTTGCTTCAGCGCCACCGGCCAAGCGGAGTACAAATCGGAATTGCCTTTTGCCAGCAAACCCGGTGAAATGCTGAACAAAAAACTGTCTAGGCGGCTGTGGACGTGGGCCTCGGGGCGTGGAGGCCGTCTGCGTCGGAGTTCTGCTCTCCTTTTGTACAGAAGCAGCCTGCACGTGAGAAAGGCCCCCTCTCACTGAGGGTGAGGGCTCCAGAACCGCAGGGACACACGACAGAAGTCTTTCGCTCCAAGATGACAGAGTGGTTTTCTGCACTGCGCTTTGCATAGCAGTCTAAGCACACCACTGCATGTACCCAAAGGAACTCTTGTTTTTTTCCCAAAGTTAAATAAAATAATTCTTTTATTTATTTATTTATTTATTATTTTTTACATTAATTCACTATACATCATTACAGTATACAAAATGAATTTTCCATCCAAAATACAGTCTATTGGCTCAATCAAGCACATCAACATACATGTTATCAGCAAATAATTTCCCATTTCTTATGTCTTGTATATTTTGCTTTTTTTTTTTTTTTTTTTTTTGTGCCCTCCTTGATTCCAGAAACTCTTATTTTAAAAACAAATCCCAGGGGGCCAGCAGGTGGCGTGGTGATTAAGGGTGCTGGACTCCTAAAAGGTCGCCTGAGGTTTGAGTCCCAGACCTGGTGGCTTGTTTTCTCACTCCCTTGCCCCCTCACCCCACCCCCAGTCCCTCTCTGGTCAAATGAAAAGAGAGAAAGAAAGAAAGCAAGCAAGAAAGAAAGAAAGTTAAATAAAATAATTTTTTAAAAAGAATTATTTTATTTAGCTTCTTTTAATTAATTAATTTATTTTAATTTTATCAAAGAGGAAGATCAGGAGAGAGGGAACGGGGGAGAGGCAGAGAGAGAGAGACAAGGAAAGTGAGAAAGCAAGCCACCAGGTCTGGGACTCAAACCATGGTTGGCCATGTGGGAATCCAGCACTCTGAATTACCATGCCACCTGCCGGCAATAAAATAATTCTTAAAAAAATAAATCCTACAAGCCCCACTATGTCTTTATGTTTATGTGAACTAGACATCGACTTATGTCAGGTTGAACACGCACACAGCCCTAAATTTCTCCATTTGTCGGAATATGGTTTATTTTAAAGAAAACATCCAGAACTGAAAATGTGCGTTTGGGGGCCCACAGGTGGCATGGTGATTGGGGCGCTGGACTCCCACATGGCTGGCTACAGTTCGAGCCCCAGACTTGGCGGCTTACTTTCTCACTTTCCCTTTCTCTCTGTCCCTCTCTGGTCAAATTTTAAAATAATAAGAAAAAATAAAATGAAAAATTATTTTTTAAAAAGAAAATGTGCATTTTACCTTAATGATACTCTGCTGCCAGTAAACATCTGCAAGTGCCCTCTTACAGGCCCATTACTGACTTCTCACTTGGAGAGAGTAAGAAGGCTTGGGCTTTGTCGGAGGGAGGCCTTCGCCCTTCCAGTGAATCGTAAACACATAAAACCCTGGGAGGACATAAAAACTGGGAAGTCAGGCGAAAGCAGTGCTAACAGCCAGCTAAAACCCACTGTGTGTGCCACTCGTGCTAAGCAGGGGCCCTGTGAGCTCATTGTTGTCCGGGACCCAGGCTCACAAGGCTTCCTTTTAAACCTCTACTTAACTGGATTCCAATTCTGTTCTTTCCCAGAAAATATTTTAACATGAACCAAACCAGCATTACTAGTTAAACAATGCTGTGAAGACCCAGGCCCCGGGCCGGTCTGGGGCCCTCAGCTCCCAGGGCTGCCTCCCCAGGGCTGGTCTGGGGCCCTCAGCTCCCAGGGCTGCCTCCCCAGGTCCCGGGCTGGTCTGGGGCCCTCAGCAGTCTTTGATCTTTTAAAAGAATTATTTATTATTTATTTATTTATTTATTGGAGATGTTTTTACTATAGGGCGTGTGTGCTCATCAGAAAGACAGAGACAGAGAGACAGAGAGTGAGAAATCACCCCCCAGGAAGATGGCCACGCCCCCCTCAATCCCTTCTCCATTCTCCTCTCAGGATCTTGGGCACCCATGATGCACACAGTGCCCAGCGTGAGTTTAAGCCACCAGGTCTGGGACTCGAACCGTGGTCAACTCCAGCGACATAGCCATTATACCAACTGCTCATCCCAATAATTATTTTTATTTAACTTTATTTACTTATTTTAATTTGACCAGAGAGAGTAAGAGCGAGAGTGAGAGAGAGGGAAAGTGAGAAAGCAAGCTACCAGGCTCTGGATTCGAACCGTGGCCGGCCATGTGGGAGTCCAGTGCACCTAACCACCATGCCACCTGATCATTTTCTTAGAGCCTATGCTTTCTCGTCCTTTATTCCACTTAAATTTACAAATGAACAAAAATAAGGCATCCACATCTTCCTCTGTCCCTGCCCATCGTCCAAGGCCTCCCCTGGGCCCTCTTCTTTTAGAGAGGTTTGGGGGTGCTGCTGCTGGTGCCCTGTGTACGCGAAGGGGAACCCGCTCTCACTGCACACTGGCTCCCTTGGCCAAGCTCCTCTACGAAGTTCTGGCTCCGGAGGCTCCTGAGAGACAGAGGTGGCCAGGACGCAGGCCCCGCCGTGTGCTGCGGGGGCCAGAAAAGAGACAGGCGGGGCGGTGGGACTTGCCCGCCCGCGGCCACTCCGCGGTCTGCGCCTCCGCCGGCCTCCGGGTTCTGGGAGCGCACGCTCGCAGTCTGCCCTGGGGGTCCCGCAGCCTCCACAGCAGCCTTCGGGCTGCCCATGTCCGCCTTCTGGGGAAGGCTACTTCTTAATTTAGGGCATTTGTTTTAAAAGAGCCATCAAAGAGCCCAGTGAAGTCTCGGCAGCGGCGAGGTTTTCCAGCCGGAGGCGGGGAGGCCGGGGAGTGGGCACCAGCCTGGCCCTTCCCAGGGTCCCCACGTTCACGGGCTCGCCAGGCTGTGACCTGCGGTCCTGCAGAGGACGCCGAGCACGTTGGAGTCGCCACAGCGCGAAGCACCCTCGCGCCCCTCTCCAAAGGCCTGCTCGGTGCCAGTTCCCGGGAGGACAGCCCTCTCCTCGCCACCGTCGGCCCGACCTTCCACTGCGCCCTGTTCAAAATGTACTTCCGGCTCTCCCCGACGCCCCGCAGTCGCGGAGCCAGGATCGGCCGCCACTTCGGGACCGGGAACACCGGGCCCAGCAGCCAGCCGGCCCTGGTTCCGCGTCCGGGGCCGCCCAGAAGGACCGGCGGGGTAGGGGACAGCGCGGGACGGGTCCCCGCGAGGCCGGCGGCCCCGCAGCGCAGCTCTCCCGCCGAAAAGCCCGGGCGGGCAGGGCCCCAGGTCCCTCCACGCCCCGCGGCGCGGGGCGGAGGTCACGGAAGTGTGAGCGCGCCGCTGCCCGCCCTGCCCCGCTGTCGCCGGGCTCGCCCCAAACCTGCGCCGGGGCCCGGGGCCGCCGCGGGCCGAGGCGCAGCGAGGTTCCCCGACACGTGCTGCGCCGGGCGGGTGCGGGAGGGCGGGCAGCTCAACACGGCGGCCCTGGCTCCGCCCCGCGCCGCCCGCCCTAGCTCCCGCCCGCCGGGGAACGGGGGCCGGGACGGGGCCGGGGGGTCGGGGGGGGCCGGGGGGCCGGGGGGCCGGGACGGGGCCGGGTAGCCGGGGGCCGGGGGTGCCGGGGGTGCCGGGGGGCCGGGGGGCCGGGGGGCCGGGGGTCGGGGGGCCGGGACGGGGCCGGGGGGCCGGGGGGCCGGGGGTCGGGGGGCCGGGGGTCGGGAGGCCGGGACGGGGCCGGGGGGCCGGGGGCCGGGGGACCGGGGGCCGGGGGGGCCGGGACGGGGTCGGGACGGGCCGGGCGCGCGGGGCGGACCCCTGCCCCAGCCCGCGGCCCCTAATGAGCCGCTGAAAGGAGCGGGCTCGGCGCGCGTGGCTCCCGGCCTCCCGGAGCCGCGCCCCGATTGGCCAGCCGCGCCTCGCGCCCTCCATTCATTAATAAATTAGCGGCACGCTCCAGCCGAGCGCGAGGCGCCAATCACCGGGACAGCGCGCGCCCGGCCGCCGGCTTCGCAGCGGTCCGCGATTAGACGCGGGCGGGCGGGGCGGGAGCGCGAGTGCGGGTAACGCCGGCGGCCCGCGAGGGAGCGGCGATTGTTCCCGGGGTATATAAGGGGCTTCCCGGCGAGTCGTGTGCCAGACACGCAGCCGCCGAGCCGCGGGCCGCTCCGCCGACACCCGAGAGCCGGCGTCGCGTGCCGGGAGCGCCCCGGGCCTGACGGGCCGACACGCACCAGCGGGCTCGGGCCAGCGCGGGGGCCCCGCCGGCTCGCCTGCCGCGCTGGGACCCGGCACCGGCCGCCGCTTCAGAGACGCCGGGGCCCTGCAGCCGACGACGTGAGTACCCGCCCCGGGCCCGCAGGCTCCTCCCGGGCGGCGGGCGTAGGACCCGCGGAGGGGAGCCCCGGCCGCGCTGCCCGGGGCTCGGGGCTCAGGGCGCGCCCGCTCAGCCGCTGTCCCCGCTCCCCGCAGGATGCTCGTCGGGGCCGAGGCCGCGCCGCGGAAGGCGGAGGAGGACGTGCTGGCGCTGCTGGGCCCCGCCTCGCCCGCCTCCGCCGCGCCGACCCCGCAGTCGTCCAGCGCCGACGAGGACGAGGACGCGGCGGGGCCCGGCGGCGGCGACGCGCGGCTGCGGGGGCTCGGGCTGGGGCGCGAGCGCGCGCGGAGGTCCCCCCGGGCGCGCGCCGCGACCCGCTGCGCCAGGAGCGCCGAGACGGTGCAGCGCATCAAGCGGACGCGGAGGCTGAAGGCCAACAACCGCGAGCGCAACCGCATGCACAACCTCAACGCCGCGCTGGACGCGCTGCGCGACGTGCTGCCCACCTTCCCCGAGGACGCCAAGCTCACCAAGATCGAGACCCTGCGCTTCGCGCACAACTACATCTGGGCGCTGACCGAGACGCTGCGCCTGGCCGACCACTGCGGCGGCCTGCCGGGGGCGCTCTTCTCCGAGGCGGCGCGGCTGAGCCCGGCGGCCGGCGGCGGAGACAGCCTCTCGCCCGCCTCCACCTGGAGCCGCACCCACAGCCCCGCGCCGTCCTCCTCCGCGTCCTGCGGCTCCGCCTCGCCCTACCGCGGCACCCTGTCGCCCGCCAGCCCGGCCGGCTCGGACGTGGACTGCTGGCCCCCGCTGCCCGACAGCCACCGCGGCGCGCCTCGCCTGCCCTTCGCCAGGGACTGCCTCTAGAGCCGGCGCCCCTGCTACCGCGCCAGGCCTCGGTGGCCTCTCCGGTCCCCTGCGCCTTCGCCCCCTTTCGTGTCCTGGGAACTGCCTCACCCAGCCGAGCCGGTGGGGCCGTCCGGTTCCTCGGCCTCTGAGCGTCCTTGCGTGGGGTTCTTCACTCCGGGTGACGGTGACGGGCGATGGAGCCTCCTGTCCCAAGGGACGGTGGCATTCAGGGTGCTTCCTGCCAGAGTGGCGCTGGGGAAGAAGGTGGCGTCTGGCGCATTTGCAAAGGCACAGACCCCCCCTGGCTCGGCTGCCCCAGGCCTGGGCCTGGCGGAGTCTCCGAAGGCTAGCGGTTCCTGGGTTCCTGGGACCGTCAGCTTTTTTTCCATATAGAGATGTTAATGTCGGGTAGAAAGAAATGTAACTTAGCATCTGAATGATTTTGCCTAATATTACCCACAGGCCCCGCCATCTGCCCCCTGCCCGTGGCTGTCCCGCAGGCTGTGGGAACTTCACCTGTCACCGGGCCTCCGCTCCGAGGTGCACCGTGTGCTGTTCCCAGGCCGTCACAAAGCCCATTGTCTCCTGTTCTCTCCCTTTGCCGCGTTTTGCCATCTGTCTCTATGATTTATAGGGGAACTTGCTTTGTGAGGGCCAGGTTAGAAGTCATTGTATAATTTGTAGGCTTGTAATGGCTGAATGCAAGCGTGGAAATTTAGGCTGAACTCTCTGTCAAAGGAAAAATGTGGAGGAAAAGGGAGCAATCGGGAGGGAGGGATGCTTATGCATTATTTATCTGGACCTTCTAGGGGAGAGGGAACTCCCCTTTTCTTTATGAGATTGAAAATAAATCAACAGTCTGAAAACTTAGGGAGACACGGAGCGTTACTGGGGTCAGCCACACACGCGTTCCTTTCTATTTATTACGAAATTTTTTTCATGGGAAAGTATGTATTTTTTGTATATCTACAGAGTTTATTCTAGTATGTATTTGCATCTTGAAGAACAAGAAAATTGTTCTTGTGATTCAACTATAAATAAAGTATCTAATTTTCCTAAGTTTTGTGTGCTGTGCTTTTCCTGCTTACGCGGCTCCTCCGCACAGGGTGAGTTGCATTTTTCTGGAATCCTCTTCATGCCACACCGAAGGCCGAAGGCCGCACTTGCCCTGCAGTTGGGCAGTGTTTGTGTGCAGGACTCCCTGGTGGGACCGACGCTAACACTGAAGGCCAGTCCAGGCAGACTTCACTCTTCACGCTCAGAAACCGGCTCTGAGCAGGCGGGATGAGGGCGGAGGGGGACTTAGGAACAGTGAGCTCCCCCGTTGGGCAAGCCGGCTGTAAACAACAGCGAGGTTGGAGTCTCCTGGTGGAGCGTGTGGAAATCCAATCCGTACACACACCACCTCTGGCTTCGGTTCTGGTTCTGGTCAGTAAACCGGGCGGGTTGGAGTGACCCCCAAGGGCTCTGGCTCCCAGCTCTGGCGTCTGGGACGGATCGGATCCTACCAACGCGGTTACTACTGGAAGCTGACTTCACGTGGGCATTTAGTCACTAACCTAGGTAGTTAGTTGACTAACTTTCTCAAGGAAACAGCCACTTTCAAGGAAATAGATGTGAACTGGAATTTTTTATTATTACTTTTTTATTTAATTTTATTTACTCATTCATTTATTTTAATTTGACCAGAAACACACACACACACACACACACACACACACACACACACACAAAGAGAGAAAGTCAGAAAGCAAGCCACTAGGTCAGGGACTCGAACCATGGTCGGCCATGTGGGAGTGTCCAGCACCTTAACTACTGTGCCACCTGCTGGTCCTGTGAACTGGAATTTTTTAAATCTGAATTTTGGTTAATTCCAAAGTCAGAACTTCTTCAAAGAACAAGCAGGACTGGTCTCACTTAAGTTTCAATCTCGACAGCAGGAACAAACGACCTTTGATTGGCCTTGGGTCAAAAATGCCCAAATGAAGGCTGGACACACTGTACCCTTGGGGGAGGGTGTCTAGAAGAACAAAAGCTAAACAGACCTCAGTTTAGAAAAGTTTGTGTTTTCACAGCATCCCTTTCGGCCTGAACTTCGCATCTGGCATCTGCCGGTTCGGGTGGAATCCCCACCTCCCCACCGGTCTGCTCAAGCCCAGAGGCCTCTGAGATTGCTATCCCAAGCTCCCCTTCCCGCCCGCCCTCCCGGGAGGCCGCAGTCACCCAGGTGGGATCCAGGAGGGTCCAGAGCTCCAGGCTGGCCAGGGCCACCCAGCCAACCCCGTGTAAAATGGCCTGCATGGTGGTGGTGGTGGCCGGCCTGCAGCCCCAGCTGGGAGGATTGACGCGTGGCAAGACCTTGTCTTAAAAACAAGGATGTATTTCAGTGATTAAGTTTTAATCAAAGCGATCCGCAACTCAGGGCGTTAGTTTTGAGAGCTGGACGTGGTGTGAAGGACAGTGTGGGACAAACCGTTTTAACTCAGAAACTGCGATTGTGCGCCTCCTCGGTGGCTGGACACGGAGACTTGTCTTGCTCACACTTAAGCGGCAGTGTGAGCCAGAATCCCGGCCTCCCTGCGGGCGGCGCTGGCACGTGGGCCCCCTGGGAATTCGCCAGAGGGAGGGGGCGCGGGCCTGTGGCCTGGCCCCCACACCCTGAAGCCGCCCCATCGGCAGGAGGCCGGGAGCAGCGCACGGACAGGTTCAGGACCGCAGCTCGGAGCAGGGGCGATGTCGACCCAGCGGGTTCTGGCCGCCGCCTCGGGACCGGGACCGGGTCGCCGACCTCGGAGCCAGCGCCGGCGGGTCCCCACACCCAGCAGGGGCGTGAATGCCCAGGGTTCGCGTCCTCTCCGAGCCGCGCCGCGGGGGCTCGCCCTGCCTGGAGAGGGCCGGGTCGTGGCTAAGCGGCCTCCCGGCGCCTGCGGGGCGCGGCTGGGCGTCCTCCGTCCCTACCCGAGGGCCAGCCCCGAGCCCGCTCGCCGTAGGAAGGGACGGTCGCGCGCGCTCCCCGCGTTCCCGCCCCGCCGCGGCCCCCCAGGCCCCGGCCGCCTCCAGACCTTCCGGCGCGGCGGGGAGCAGGGCTGCGTCCGGGCCTTGCCAGGTTCTAAACTCGCCGGAGTCGCCGGAGCCAAGTGGGCGGGGCGGGGCTGGGTCCGACCCCGGGCACCTGCGGGCTCCTCCCGCCGGGCAGCTCCGAGCGTGAGGGCAGGGCGCTCCCCGGAGCCTGCGAGACCCGGCCCGGAGTGGACCGGGCGGGCCAGGGACGCGCGAGGCCCAGCCCGCCCGCGGGGCTCCCGGCGCCGGCGTTCCTCGTGTTCTCCCAGCCCTCCAGAAACCGCATTCGCACAGTCACGGCTCTGATGTGGCCAGAAATCGGGGCCTGGTCGCCCGAGGCCGCCGGGCGGGAGGCCGGGGTCCCTCCGTGGTCAGACTCGCGGAATGTGGGGTGCCGAAAGCGCTCCCCTCCCTGCTCCTTGGGCTTCGTTGTGGGCAGCCCCTGCGGGAGTTCGGTGGAGGTGGCGCCGCCGTCGGGGCGCCGCGGGGCTCGGGGTGGGCCGGCGTCTGCGGGCGGCCCTCGCCCTCGCCCTCGCCCTCGCCCTCGCCCGGCCTCGGCCCGCTGCGCTCTGTCCCCCGGGACCGGGCCCCTCTCCTGCGCGACGCTGCAGCCGGCGGAGTGAGGACGGGGCTCCCGGGACGCAGCGTGGGACAGTCCAGAGGGTCGCGGACAGGACTGGCGCAGAGGCAGGCCCGGGACGCGGAGCCCAGCGCCGGCGCACGGAGGCCTGAGCCCGCAGGAGTGAGGGAAGGGCGCGGCCCGCGCCGCAGGGAAGGCCCTTACCCGCCGGGAGCCGGGTGGAGGCAGGGGCCCCGGCCGCTGTCGCGAGCACGCGGGGCTTCTCCAGCTGTCCCGAGGGGCGCTTAGGGGCAAATGCTAACCCGATCGCTCCACGGGGACCTGCCACCTGCGTGGGACCGACTGGGCTGGAGCGGAGGGGATCCTCGATACACCTGCGCCCAGGTCCCGGTCCCCAGCTCAGCTCCGGCCCTGAGCGCCGGGGTCCTTCCGCAGAGTGTCCGGAACCACCTCCCGGATCTCGGCATGCCCGTTGCTCATCCGCCCTCTCTCTTGTTTATCTTTCCCTAACTTCTCCAGGTTGTAACCTCTAAGCACTCGGGCTTATTCCTGTCAACCTTTTTGCAAACAAAGTGTGCATTTCTAAGAAGTCAGAGCCTGGGACCCGGCTCTCCCAGAGGGCTTCTAAGTACAAGCCTCAGCTCGCTGTGGGCTCTCCAGATCCGGGAACAGCAGCCTGGTCCTCACTGCAGGCTGAGCTCAGGAGTGGAGGGTTCAGGACTCAGCAGCCGGAGCTCTTCCTGAAGGACACGTCTTCAGGAGAAGGTGGCTGGGGCAGCCGTTCGCCTTTCGCTGCATGGAGAGCCTCCTCTCTGAGTGGCCTCCTGGCCCCACGTCCTGGGTCCTCTGCTGGCCCCCTCAGGTCGCTCCTGGCTGGGTCCCTGCGCTCAGAGCCTCCCCCCACTGCCTTCCCTCCTCCCTGCAGGCCCAGCTGGGTCCAGAGCTGGGGGAGGGGGCTGCTGCCTGCTTTATCTAGCTACCAATAGTTAATGGCAGTGCCCAGGCCAGGCCGGCAGGAGGCCTGGTGGCTAAGGCACTGGACTCCACACGAGCAGCTGTGCATTTGAGGCCCAGCCCTGATGGCTAGAAAATCACACTGGGCACATGTGCGTGCGTCCCCAAAGTCAGGGGAGAATGGAGAAGGGATTGTGGAGTGGCAGTCCCTGGGGGGTGGTTTCTCACTTTCCCTCTCTGCCTCTGGCAAGCGCAGGCCCTTATAGCAAAACGGAGGGAAAAAAACGCGGAGGTCTATGGAAACAGGAACCTCGCACAGAGCAGGCTGGTTTCCATGGCAGCAGCTTGCAACAAAGCCTAATCCCATGGACAAAGGGTCATCTTCTTTCTCCACCGTGTTTATGAACCCCCAGTGATGGGGTTTGGCACAAAAGCTGCTCTTGAGGGAGTTTATGGCCCCCTCGGCATAAGAACAGCAGAAAGAAGCCAGAGCTGTGCCAGCACAAGGGCAGGGCGGGGCTGGCTGGGCACCTTCCTCCTGGAATGCGTAAATCCGGCCACCCACTGAGGAGGTCTAAATGAAGGGTCCTGGGGGACTTCGGTTTTGTGTTGGCCTTAGGGTGCATGTACTCACTGGGAGAGACAGACGAGAGTGAGAACCCAGCACCCCCACCACCGGGGGCGGCCACGCCACAGTCCCTTCTCCTTGTCCTCCTGGGATTTGGGGCACACACACACACACACACACACACACACACACACATGCCTGAAGCGATCGTACAGCCTCTGGGTCCAGGACTCGGACCACAGTCAGCCTGCAGGATCCAGCGCCCTAACCTTTCCCTCTGGAAGAACTTGGATTTTTTTTTCAACGTTTCACATCTGCCGCTCCTCACCTGCAGCCTGACCCAGGCGGCTGGGGCCATGCGCGTCTGAGGACCGCCTGGCTGGGCCTTCCAGGTAGCCATGGGGAAGTCACAGAGTTGAAGTCTCAGGGCCAGCAGAGGGCGTGGGGTTAGGGCGCCGGATCCCACATGCTGGAGGACTGTGCAGTTCGCGGCCTGGAGTCAGCAGCTTGAAAATCACACAGGTGTGCAGCGAGCATGTCCCAAACCTAGAGAGGACAGAGGAGCAGGGAGCACAGTGTGGCCACCTTTGTGCGGTCTCAACCCCTCCCCGTCTCTGGTGAGCACTCGCCCTATAGCGAAACCTAAAACATGAACAAATGAACAAACCAAAAAACACCTTGAACATACCTATGACTCGACCTGTGGGAGTCCAGGCACAGTCTCAGGTAAGTGCTGTGTTAATTCCCCATGCTTCTCTCGTGTCACAGCCTCCTGGCCTTTCTCAGCGAGGTGGCCCCGAGCACAGGCAGTGACCAGGATGGCCAGGGTGCCACGCAGGCCCGGGCAGTGCTGGAACCGCGGGCTCTCCCGCAGCCCCACGCGCAGGGGCCCCATGAGGCCACTGCACAGCAGGAGCCGGGCCCTGCCGTGACAGCCAGGAGCACGGTTCTCCAGGCACTGTTGCTGTGCTGTCACCACGGAGGGCCCTTTCTCTACCCCAGCAAAATGGCCACCGGGCACTCTGACCCTCAGGCTGCCAGATCTCGGTGGGGACCATCGGAGAACATTCCTGACCTGGTGCCCCACAGTCTGTCCCTGCTCTGCGGACTTGAGGGGCCCGCAGTCTGAGCACACGGAGCAGGGCAGCAGCGACTCCACGTCACTGGCTGTCTCGAGTTGGCTGCAGCCGGGGCCACCGCACGGCCTGCTGCACCCGTCAGGGTCGGTCCTGAGCAGAGTGGTCTCCAGCCCTGACGGCGTCTCCCACACACCCTGGCCCGTGTTCCCGGTGTCCCAGGAGACAGTGGCCCGACGGGTGTGGGCGGTGCCTCAGCTCACCTCCGCCCGGCTGCTCGGGCCCTCTCTGCTGTCTCCCTCTTGTGAGGTGATGAGGCCGAAGTGGCCAAGCTAGTGGCTCTGGGTGCCCGTGTGGAGAGCAGGATCCTCACGGTCACCTTGCCCAGGGTGGGTGTGGCGGAGGGGGCTGCAGGGCGTAATTGGCCTGCCCTGGCCGAGTGATTCTGGGTGTCGACTGGGGGCTGTGGCAGCAAAACAAGCCCGACCTACCCACCCACCCAAACTTCCCAGCCTTCGCAGTTTACTTGTAGAAGCCATTTTTATTTTTATTTTGGGCCATGCGAGAAACTGACAGCGGCCCTAGACAGATTTCTGCAGCGCTCAGGGTGCGACGTCGACAGAGCCCCAGATCGGGTAAACCAAAGCCAGAGCCAGCGACCCCACTCCTCCCACCTCCATTCTACTGTTTCTTTAAATCTGGGCACTTTAGAGACCTCATATAGCAGAAGCCATTTGCCACAGGGTGTGTGCACTCACCAGAGAGAGACGGCAGGGAGGGAAGCGGGGCGGCAGGTTCTCACCTCACTTACCGCCCCAGGGTCTGACTGACCAAGGACACTGCAGGGCGTGTGTGCTGCGGGTGGGGAGGGAGAGAAGTGAGAAGTCACCTGGGGTGGGCGGTCTCGTGCTGCAGTCCTTCTCACTCTCCTCTCGGGATCTTGGGGGGCACGCACCGCGCTCCACATGTTCCTCAGGCCCCAGGCCCGGGGCTCGAACCGTGCTGTCAGCCATGTGGGGTATAGTGTTGTAACTCCGTGCCACGGCTGGCCCCACTGACCAAGGACACTGCTCATGGACGACGCCGTCCACTCTTGGGAGTGCCCTGCCTGGCTATTTCTGCCCTTTCCCCTCTAGCCTGGGCAGAGGAAGCTCCACAGGTCTGGAGGCCAGCTTGGAGTAGGCTGACCCTGGGACGTGAGGATAAACGGACACCCACGTGAGAAGACAGCCTGACGCTCGCACCCAAGCCCGACGGAGGCGGCGGGCGCCAGCGGCACCTTAAACGCGGGCCCTGTGAAGGCCTTCTCGCTCCAAGTGCCAGTGCAGGCCGTTCGGTTCTGGTCTGCGTCCTTTGGGTAGCTGAGGCCTGGCGTGAGTCGAGCACCTCTGCCCGGATCTCACGGCAATGGTCCTTCCCGCGGCTGTTAAGTCTCCTGGCCGGAAAGCCAAGGTTAGACCACTATCGTCTGGCCACTAGGTCTCTCTGATCGCTGACCCCCAATACTTTTACGAAGTATACTTACTTTGCTTTTAGAAATACTTTCGGACAAAGCCTAATGGTTTTATCTTAATATATTTTCAGAAAGATGTTTACTTTTCAAAGAGCATATTAGTTTTCAAAAATATACAGAGAATCCTTTGAACTGCCATTTATTTATTTATTTATTTAAGAATTATGTATTATTATTATTATTTTAAAATTTGCTATAGGGCTCATCAGAGAAAAGACAGAAAGAGAGAGAAAGAAAATGAGAAGGAAATGAGAAGAAATGAGAAAGCAAGCCACAACGTCTGGGACTCGAACTGTGGTCAGCCACGTGGGAGCCCAGCACCTTAATCACCATGCCAACTCCTGCTCATCATTTATTTATTTATTTAAGCTTGCTAGAGGGTGGGTATGCCTGGTGGAAAGAGACAGAGCAAGGGAGAGAGAGGGAAAGACAAAGCCCCCTCACCGAGGACGCCATGTTGCCATCCCTCCCCCACCTCTGCCTCCCTTTGGGACTTGGGGCATGTGCACACGTGTACTCGCTGTGCTTTAAAAGTCACCAGGTCTGGGACTCGAACTGTGTGGTGTGGGAGACAATGTGCTGAATACAGACACGTGTGGGATCTGGCCACCCCACCCCATGCCACTTGCTAGTCCCCACTGCCTTTATAACTCCGTCTCTGAAAAGGAAGTGGCCGGGCAGTGTCTCCAGCGAGGCTGGTGTGCTGTGGCCAGGCCTGCCGTGTGCCCTGACCTCAGCCTTTCTTCTCGACGAGGTCGAGCATTTCTGGAGGGGAGAGGCAGGTCCTCACAAAAGACGCCCCCCTCTAAGCCACTTCCTTTCACCCAGACGTGTACCCTTCCCCGATCTCGCGAGGTGTCTCTTGGTTGGAGCATCGTGGATCTATAAACACATCACACAGCGGCTTCAGATTGTTCTGGGGAAGATTAGTCCCGGCTCCGGTGAATAGCCTTGCTCTGTTTTAATAAAGAGGAGTTAGACTGGCCCAGTGCCGATGCCATATTTACCTTCATGAGCTGCTAAAAAAAAAAGTTAATTACTGCTCGGAGCAAGTTAGTCTGGCTGTCCTGAGCTGTCTTTTATTAGCCGTCCCCTTCATTAATTTCCCTCGCTGGGTTTTCTGCTAATAGCTGCCTGGCCCCGTCAGCTCAAAGCCCGCATCTGTGCCACTGAGCAGAAAGGAGGGGGCCTGGCCAGAGCATGGTGGGGTGGGAGAGGGCCACTGTTCACAGATCAGCTCTCATTAGCATGATGGTCTGGGGCGAGGGCGGGCTGGAGCAGAGCTGGGGAGGGCGAGGGCGGAGAGCACACAGGCCGGCTGCCCCTCTCCTGTGAGTGAGCCCGCAGCCACGCTTCTTCCCCAAGACGCTGATGGCATGGCGAACTACAGAGGCACAGGCCCCCGGAGGAGCTTTCTCTCCACGTGTACAAGACTGGAGAGAGACCAGGTCAGCCAGGGCCCGACCCGCAGGCACGGGGCTTCTCGGGACGCTGGGCTGGACACGGTGCAGTCTCTGTCCTGCTACTGTGCGGGGCGCTCCCAGGTTGCCTGGCCAGCTTCGTTTCTCTTTTTAAAGATTTATTCACTTTTTTCCTCCCTGAGAAAGTAAGACAGACAGAGGGGGCAGAGAGACAGGCAAACCCGCCAGGTCTCCCCCACCACCCGGCCTCAGCCTCAGCTAGGTCTGAATTCCCGAGGACAGGCCTGAGTGTGCGAGCCTCAGCTCCCTGCTCGCTGAAGTGCCCGGCTCCCTACCTGCTGACGGTGCACAGGGCTCTCGCGTGGTCCCTACAGAGTGGTGGCTGTCTCCGTGACACTCGTCCACGCCGCAGGCCGCAGTGCGTTCCTCTTTCAAGCACTCCTACAGGGAGCAGAGGGCCGCACTCCCAGCCTCTCCACAGGCCTCTCCTCTGGGGGCAGGATGTGCACACACACGGGCTGGCATAGCGCGTGGTGCTTTGAGTACAAAAATTATCTTTAGGGGGCTGGCAGGTGGCAATGTGGTTAAGGGTGCTGGACTCCCACATGACCAACCGTGGTTCAAGCCTCAGACCTGGCGGCTTGCTTTCTCACTTTCCCTCCCTCTCTCTCACACTCTGTCCCTCTCTAGCCAAATTAAAATAAACAAATAAAGTTAAATAAAAAATAATTATTTAAAAAATGATCTTTAGATTTTACTCATTTTAAAAATAGTGTCACTTTTATTGAAGTATCAAGGAGAACCATCCAGGTTAGTAAACAACTAAAATAACTGTAGCTACCATGGACTTTAGGGTTATCTGTGCCAACGACTGTGATGGAGACAGCTCTTCCAACAGGTGACACAAGGCGGCCCCTCCTTCGATGACACACACGGGGCCGTCGGGAGCCTCTGCGATTCCGGAACGTGCGTCTGAAATCTGAAAGCGTGTGCCCTGCCCAGCTGCAGTGGTGGGTGTGCAGGCTGGAACAACGTGAGGGCCGGGGGCCGAGCCCCGTCCACCTCAGGTGTGCAAACTAAGTGCATCTGGATCAGCGCCGCGGGGGTGAGGCCAGAGGCCACGGCGAGCCCCAGTGGCGGGTCACTGTGGCGCTCTTACCCTGCAGTCACGCTCCATCGCCAGCACGGACGGACGATACAGAAAAGGGCCTTGCGCGGCGGCCCGTGGCATGCCCGCAGGGGTGGGTGTTCCCGGAGGCCCAGGGCTGGTTCCTGGACCACCCTGAATGCCGGGTGGGTTTCTGGGCCTGTCCCACTGCTGGGACAGGACAGGAGCACTGCTGAGACCCAGGGGAAATGCTACATGAACTTGTGGGAGGGCGATGTTCTGGACCACACTCCTGCTGTGGCCTCCACAGGCCAGGCCCACGTGGACTGACGAGTGCTTCGATGTCACGTCATCAGACTGAGACTTAGGGAAACTGACAGGCTCATAAAACCAGGAGGAGAACACGAGGTCCCGTGGCTCCTGGAGGAGCGTGTCCACAGGCTCAGGTGCTGCCTGGACGCGGCATCGGCCAGACGCAGCCCTGTCCACATGGCCCAGTGCGAAGTGGGCTGCAGGGGCCGGCCAGGCCCAGGTGCCCGGGGAAATGCTCTGGGCAAGGCGGTCCCACCTGGGAGGTTTGCAGGTCAGGCTGGAGCCCTCCGCGTCCGCAGGCCCCACTGGCCCAGGACCTGGGCTGGCGGGAGGCGGGTGCGGAGCGATGTTGGACTCTGCCCGGGTCCTGCCTCTCCCTGGCTTCTCACTCATGAACAGATAAACACACACTTGGAACAGCAAAGCCACGTGACTGCGGAGACCACGAGGTACTGGTCTCCTAGGGAGCTGAGCCAGCTCTGCCAGACGGGACCCGCCACCTGCCCCGGGGTGTCCTTGGAAGCGCCCTACGCCGGACAGGCCAGCACACACTCTACGGCCATCTGGGAGGCTCGCCTAGCCCTGGCCGGGGCGTGCCTTCCATCGGCCTTCGATTCGGTCAGGCTGACGGGACTCCCGCTGTCCCCTCTGCCGCTGCCGTCGTAATCACAATGACACTAAGAGCAGCCCTCCTGGTGCTGGTTCATGGCTGTCTTCAAATTCCTGACCTGGGCTGTCTGATACTATCCATTTCCCAGCCTGGAGCACCCTGCCCTTCCGCTGTGATGGGGCATCCCTGACTGCTGGTCAGTCCTTCCCAGCGGTGTCCACGCCCACTCCAGGGCTGCCGGTGCCTCCAGATGGACACGCTGCCCGTCAGGTGGCAGTCCCTACGCCCCGACACGGCTCGGGAGGCCCCTTCCTGCCTGTCTCTGTGAATCTGCCTGCTGTGGGCAGCTCACGGGTGTGGGCTCAGACACCATTTTGTTTGCACCTGGCTCATGTCACTCACATGATAGTAGCATGTTACATGTATGTTACATACGTGTCAGAATTCCATTTTTTAAAGATGTTTGTCATAGGGCCACGAGAGAAAACGTTTCCCCCCACAGGGCATGCCAGCTCGCCAGAGAGAGGCAGGGAGAGGGAAGCAGGGATCAGCCCGCGTGGCCATGCTGCCAGCCCTCCTCCTTTCTCCTCTCCGGCTTTTGGGCACGCGCCCAAGCACGTTCCAAGCCATCAGGTCCAGGACTCACACTGTGCACTCGGCCATGTGGGATCCAGCCCCCGGAGTCGCACAGCCCCGGCTGGCCAGAGCGCCGCCTTGCCGGAGCTGGAGAGCGCTCTGCTGTAAGTGTCTGCTCGTCTGTCCCCACTCACACGCTGATGGGACAGCTGCTCTCCAGACCACGCTGGAGGCCATGGAGCAGGACACGTGCTGTTCGTTGTGCTCACCTGCGCACTCGCTATGTAATCATGACTCGGAACGAGGCACGCATGTGCACATGCGACAGTTCGGGTCTGGAATGAGCCACTCTGTCTGCAGCCCGCCGTTGTGTGGCCGGCCACTGCTAGCCTGCTGAGCTGCCCAGTGCAGCCCTGCCTGCCCCGCCCGCCCGCTGGCTGGCCCTGCTCTGCTCGGCCGTGGTTCAACCTGGCGAGCCCTGATGGCCTCGCCTCAGCTCGGCCCAGCTCGGCTGTGGGCTCCAGGAGGCAGGAGTTCGGTGTGAGGTTGCCGTGGGTTTGCGAGCCCACCCTCAGCTCAGCAGAAACCATGTGACATCAGAGCCGCATTTGTCTGACCCACCCTCAGAGGAGGAAGAAACCTCCAAAACACTCCATTGTATCAGAATCAAATGCTTTACATTTTTTAGAGGTTTTACCTTAAGGCATTTGTGCTGGGGGATGGGGAGACAGAGACAGACAGTGAGAGGGAAAGTGAGAAATCCTCCTTCAGGGAGGATGGCCACCCTGCAATCCCTTCTCCTCCTGGGATTTTGGGCACACATGCCCAGCATGATTTTCAAGCCACCTGGTCTGGGACTCGAACTGCAGTCAGCCATGTGCGAGTCCAGCGCTGTAACTACTCTGCCATCTGCTGGTCCCCAGACACTTTACATATTTATAATCTGGATGAAAGATTCATGGGTCGAAAGGACTTACAGCAAAGAATAAAGCACAGAAGACATGCAGGGAACACCACAAACACAGCTGCATGTGTGGGGCGGTGGCCGCAGAGAGCAGGCGCGGGGCAGCAGGTGGCGTTGTGGTCAGGGTCACTGGGTTCCACATGCTGATTGCATGGTTTGAGTTCCAGACCGAGCAGCTTCAAAAATGTGCCAGGCACGCGTGTGTGCATGCCCAAAATCCCGAGAGGAGGATGGAGGAGAAGGGTCGTGGTGTGGCCACGTCCCCAGGGGTGTGGTTTCTCACTTTCCCACTCTCTCTTTGTCTCCGCCTCTCTCTGACAAGCACACATGCCCTATAGCAAAAAAAACAAAACAATGAGAGGGTATTTTCCAAGTTTTGGCTTGTACAAAGTTGTGCCCCTCTTTCATCCAGAGACCCCAGTGCTAAGGGCCATCAGGAGACTAAAATAGGCTTTCAGACTTCTACGCCCAAATTCTGTCTCCATATCCTGTTTTCTTCTCATTGAGCTTAGGCTCACTCTTCCATACCACCACCCAAGTGTTAGAAGACTTTTCCTTTAATTTTGCTAGAGGGTGTGTGCACTCACCAGAGAGAGAGAGAGAGACAGAGGCAGAGAGAGTAAATGATAAAGTATCCTTCCACATGTGGGATGGTCACGCCATAATCCCCTTCCAATTCTCCCTGCCTCAGGGATTCTGGGGCACGCATGCACATGTGCCCGCATGGTTTTCAAGCCACCAGGTCTGGGGTTCAGACTGCAGTGACCGTGTGGGACCCAGCACCTTATCCACCGTGCCACTCGCTGGCCCAAATGAGGCCTTCTTTATCACTGATGTTTAAGATGGATCCATGCTGTATCTGAAGGTCATCACATAATAATAATGGCATGTGGGCTACTAGTAGCTGCCGGCTGCTCTAACCAGTCGGGTTGCACATTCTGACAGCACAGCAGCAGAGAACTGGAGAAAAGGGCCTCGCGTCACTGGAGTCTGAGAGCAGAAGGTACCATCTCTCCAGTGTCGCCTGTTTGCAGGTTTATAGAACGGGGTGTAGGCCAGCAGTAGTTACATACTAGCAGCCGTGGTTTTTCCCAGCTTCATTTGATTTACTGCGATAGTTTAATTAAATCAGCCCTGAAAAAAAAGTCACGGAAAATAAGATGGGACTCCATCTCCCACTCACTCAGTGTTTTTGCCTTTTTACCCTGACAAAACAAAACAGACAAACAAACAAATAACAAACCAGCAAACAACAAGTCTCGGCCCCAGGTAACTGTTCCCTCCGAGCCGCAGGTGACCCTGGCTGCCCTGCCTGGAACAGCCCCGCCTCCCCGCGAAATTATTTATTGTGTTTTTTTAATCTTTAAAAAAAATAATTATTTATTTTGTTTTATTTATTCATTCATTTATTTTTTAATTTGTCCAGAGAGAGACAGAGAGTGAGAGTGAGAGAGAAAAGAAGTGAGAAAGCAAGCCACCAGATTCAGGACTCGAACCCTGGTCAGCCATGTGGGAGTGTCCAGCGTCTTAACCACCATGCCACCTGCTGGTCCCCAATTATTTATTGTTTTTTAAAAGAGATTTTTTGCTATAGAGTGCGTGCACTTGCCAGAGAAACAGAAGAGACAGACAACGCAGTGTGCCGGGTGGCTCATCTGCGCCCCACACTCATCGCCGTCTGGACGGTCTTCTGGAGGACGGGGCGGGCAGCACAAACCTAGAGGACCCTCCGATGTAACGAAGAGACGGCCACCTGCCATCAGTCATTGCCTCGTTCACAAATACTTGTGGGTCCCGTGCTGATCATGGCACGTCCCGTCTCGAGTCGCACTGAGTCCCGCCACGATAGACAGTCACAACCACTCCTAATTAACCTTGCGGTTTTTAATGATTAGTTCTTCCACTACACAAGGCCTTATTCACAACTGAGCGCCAGGCCAGGAACCGGGGCTGCCAACACGAGCTCCCAGCCCCCGCTCTGACGAGCTGGTCACTAGCAGGGCAGGGACACAACACATCATCACCATGCAGGCGAGGTCCCGCAGAGCGGCTGCATGCTGTCACGGTGTGTGTGTGTGTCCCTAGACAGAGGGCAGCAGACATGAGAGCTGAGTCTTCAAAAGTGAGAAATCACCCCCCGGGGGATGGCCATGCCGCAATCCCTTCTCCTCCATCCTCCTCTCGGGATCTTGGCACGCACGCACACGCACCTGGCATGAGTTTAAGCCACTGGGTCCAGGACTTGAACCACGGTCGACTACGTGAGAGTCCAGCAACATAGCCATTATGCAGACTGCTGGTCCCTCTCTTTTCTATTTTTAAGTAATTATTTTTATTTAACTTCAGGTATTTATATATTTAAATTTGACCGGAGAGGGATGGGGGGACAGTGAGAAAACAAGCTGCCAGGTCCGGGACTCAAACCATGGTCAGCCACATGGGAGTTCGGCATCCTTAACCACCACGCCACCTGCTGGCCCCCTTAATTCTTCTCGAGCTGTATTTTAATTTAATTATCTTTCCACAGTCCACAGAGCTGCCGCTGCAGCCCTCCTGCCTGCCCCCTGGCTGGGAGGCAGGTGCAGCACCGGGCCTGGCTCTGTCCAGTCCTGGCCCTGCTCCGTGGCCCAGTCACCTCGCACTCGCCCACCTGCCTCCCTCCAGAGTAGCTGGGGTGTACAGGCCACGTCCTGGCCCAGAGCTTGGACCCAGATTGGACTCGGGCTCCCTGTGGCCCCCGCCTGGAGCACAGTGCTCGAGCTGGCCCTCGCCTTTCTCCGGCGGCTGACCTCGGCTCGGGTGTCTGAAAGCTGAGGCCGGCAGCGCGGGGATTCAGAGGCCTGGGTGTAACCTGCCTTTCTGTGGCATCGTGCTGTAGAGATGCTCAGGAGTGGCTTCCTGCTTCTCCGGTGAATCCCAGCTCAGCCGAGGCTGCACCGTGGGGTGGAGGGAGGGGAGCGGCAGAGGATGCGTCCCGTCTGCTCTGAGCCAGTGGGCGGGGGTCCTGGCCTCGCTCATGTCGGTCACCCTCCTCGGTGCCGGTCTGAGAGTCCTGGCCAGCCCACTCCAGGTGCCTCTGTCAGGACAACAGGTGGGCTTTGCGCCTGCACACAGCATATCCAGGGCCTCCTGGCCTCACTGCGCGTTGCCTGTCCCTGTTCCCCAAGGGTCCTGGTGGCTGGTGGCTGGTGCCTGGCGAGGCAGGGGCTGGCACTAGAAGTCAGCCTGTTGTGGCCCAGCCCCGCCCTGGAGGCTGGGAGAGTCCAGCTGGCCGGAGGCACCCGTCCCTCACTGGCCTTCCTCCTTGGTGCAGGTGGCCCAGACACCAGGCCTAGGCCAGGGGACACCGCATCATCCCGGTGGCCGGCGTAGAGAACATGGCCCTAAAAGCCAGTCGCTGTGACCCTCCCGTTAGCGGGAAGGACCCGCAGAGGCGGTTGGAGTGTGTGGATAGGCCTCTCCTTCCTGGTGACCCGTGGAGGAGACGAGGGTTGATCTGGTCTCTCCTCCGTGGAAGGACATCCGTCACCCAGCATCGTCCTCACCACACAGAGCAGCGTGGTCAGAGCTGTGACGCCTGAAAAGTTTGTGCAAAATGGGGCTTTCTCCGATTTGAAATCCTTTCGATGAGAAAAGTGCCTGTACTTTAAGAACACACTTGGTATGGCCAAGAATGAGCAAGGTGTAAGCAGTGAGGAAGTGGCTTGTCCACACTGCGGGAGGCCTGCAGGGAAGCTGGGCGTTTGCAGTGTAAGGTCCAAATGGCTACCACAAACTTAAAATTCTTCTCAGTTTTTTTTTTTTTTTTTTTTTTTTGGAGAGGTTTTTCGCTATAGGGCGCGTGCGCTCGCCGGACAGACAGAGAGAGACAGAGAGACAGAAAGAGAGACCATCCCCAGGGGGGATGGTCACGCCGCAGTCCCTTCTCCTCCATTCTCCTCTCGGGATCTTGGGCATGCATGCACACACGCCCGGCGTGAGTTGTAAGCCACCGGGTCTGAGACGCGAACCGCGGTCGACTACGTGGGAGTCCAGCGACATAGCCATTACGCTAACTGCTGGTTCCCAAATTCTTCTCAGTTTTATAAAAACACTTAGAGAGGGATTTTTCTTGCATGAGTTTTAATTAGTGTACTTATTTTACCTAAAACTAAGCACGTCAATACTTTGTCTTCTTTTTAAATTACCTTTGAACCCAAATACAGCAGTCACAGAATCAGCGCTGTAAGCCAGGGCTTCCTGTGCTGGGACGCTGTTTGCCTCGGCCCGAGTGGCAGGCCACTCCCAGCCTGTCCTGTGAGCGCTGGGTACTGGCGCTGCAGGGCTCGCTGCTCGCTCTCGTGAGCTGCTGCCCTGGCCACGGCCCTCGTTCACGTCGCCACGTGAAGCCAGCCGTGGAGGCAGTGGGACATAAGCTCCTGTCGTCCCTGGCAGTAGGCGGGCACTCGGAACGGCAGAGACTCACGGAGGGCTTAGCAGCCCCCTTGGGGAGATTGTCTCCCGTTCTCCTGTTAAGGGCTCGGCCTTACCAGGAGGACTGGAGCCCCACGTGCCATCTGTAAAGCTCCCACTTTCTGCTCGAGGGGGATTCTTTTGTGTGGGGAGCCGAACGCGATCACCAACTTAATCTCCCCAGCCGCACGTGAGTGCATGGATCATTCTAATCTGCTAGACCCCGGGGCTGAGCAGCGTCCGGCTGATTGTGCTTTTCTGTGGGAGTGCCTCCTGCTCAATGATGGATTGCTCGTTCTCTTTAAACAACAGTCAAGATGGTGAATGCCCTGGGGTGATGGACGAGTGTGCGGTGGGGACGGCAGCCCCGCTGCCCGGTTCAAGTTCACCTGACAAAGCTGGAGCAGTCTGCACGCAGCATTCGAGAAAGGATTATTCACACTCGCTTTATATTTTTGAATGCAGCCTTCTCACCGTGCAGCTGCAAGGCTCCCTCGAACTGAAGGTTCACGCGCCATAATAAAGAGATTTATTTCCCCTCACTCTCTTGCTTCTGACACTTTGCACCTATTTCCACCGAACCACGCAGGCGGATCCAAAGGCACGGAGCAGACGCGGCCCTTCCGGACAAAGGCCGCCACTGCTGACGGACACAAGGGCGACTGATGTCGGCCAACCTCGCTTTTCAGAGACTGCTGTTTCACAGCCGGACACTCCACAAGCAGAAAATTTAAAAATAAACATTTACTTCAATTCAGAAAAATGATCATAAGGTTTTCCTAAGAATTACTTGAAAATTTCCCAATTTCCATTTGCTATGGGAAATAAACGTTAAAGAACGGAGGGAGAAATGAGAAAGTTTAGAGCAGATGGGTCTCGTCCTAAGTTAGAGATGGGAGCGAGGGAGCTCCTGCACCTTCCCGGGCTGCGGTCGCTCGTCCCGCGGGCTGGGTGGCCTCGGGCCGGCGTGGGCCTGTGCAGGCTGAGCCTGGCCCAGCGCACAGCACGCCAGTGACAGAGGTGCCCACTCGGCGTCTGCCCACTCGGTTACACATTTCACCGAACTGGCCGGGCGCCCGCTGGGAGCAGACCCGCTGCTGGCTGGCCCAGTTCAGGCGGAAGGTCCTCCCCAGTCGTGCCCAGGCCCGTGCTGTCCCGGGTCCCCCGGTCTTTCCCACGGTGCACCAGGAGTCACACGTCCGAGGAAGCAGAAGTGCTGACTTTCCTCCGCCTCACTCCCCCTTGGACTTCTCTGGGATGGCAGCTGCCTCGCGGCTCGGCCGTCGGAGTGGTGGGGACAGCTCCTGTGACAGACACGGCAGCTCAGGGGCCGATCCGGCCTGGCTAGCTTTCGGTTGACAGAAGACTTGGCCCAGCACTCCCCTGATGGGCAGAAACGCCAAGGCATATATAGTATATAATTATTATTGTTATTATTTTTGGAGAGGTTTTTGCTACAGGGCACATGCGCTTGCCAGAAAGACAGAGAGACAGAAAGCGAGAAATCACCCCCCAGGAGGGATGGCCATGCCGCAATCCCTTCTCCATTCTCCTCTCGGGATCTTGGGCACGCACACGCGCCCCGCATGAGTTTAAGCCACTGGGTCCAAGACTTGAACCGCGGTCAACTACATGGGAGACCAGCGATGTAGCCATTATGCCATCTTCTGGTCCCCAATTTGGCTCTTTTAAACTCATCTGGCTTTTTAAATGTTTATATAAAACTTAAGAATAGTTAGAAAGACGGGCTGCTGCTTTTCCATGGTGGGTATGCCAGCAGAGGAAGCGAGTATGGGAGAGAGGAAGGGGGACCGGCAGCTTCAGGGTGGCGGCCTCTCGCAGGGAAGAGAGCGTGCAGACTGGGGTGAGGCTTCGACAGTAGTATTGTGTTTAACTCTATAACCAGACGGGTATGTGGGTTTGGGCATAAGTACTTATAGAGGTTTAAAAATGGAGTTTCCTCCACGTTCTTCTTGTCAGCCTGTTCCTGGGCCGGCTCTGTTCTTAGCAGCAGAGTCCGCCATGGTCAGCCAGGCTCTGCCCCGTCATCTTCTCCGCAGGACTCGGGCTCAGAACCAGCGGCCTCCTGACTCAGGCTCCGTAACTGGCAGAGGGCCATGGTTAAGGGGGCCTGATCCAACATGCCAACCACAGCTCGAGTCCCAGTCTGGAAGCCTGAAGAGCACATCAGGCGTGCCATGGGAGGTAATTATGGTCAGATGAGGCCACCAGGGCGGGGCCTCACGATGGAATAATGGAGGCCTCATAAGAAGAGTGAGAAAGAGGCCAGCAGGTGGCGTGGAAGTTAAGGCAGCTGGATTTCACATGACCAGCTGGATGGTTCGAGTCCCGAACCTGGTGGCTTGACACTCAGTGTGCATGCATGCCCAGACTCCTGAGACACGCCCCAGAAGGTGAGTTCTCACTTTCCCTCTCTCTTTCTCTGGAGAGTACATGTACCCCATAGCAAAAGAGAAAGAAAGCAGGAGAGACCGGAGCTGGCCCCACTCCTCCCATGGCCACATGCTCTTCTCCCTCATAACCTTCACATGCTTAAACACATGAGCAGAAAATACGGGAGAATTCCAAAAAAGAAGCAGAGAAGAGAGGCAAGTATCGCGCAGGACCAAGAGCCGTGGGTAACAGATGATGCATTCAGCAACAATGCTGCAAGGATGGACGCTTATCGAGCCCGATGTCCACGTCACAGGGGCTTGGACACCTTAATATGCAAAGAACTCGATAGCTGGTTGCCGGAACGCAGCGGCGTCAGTCTCGAGAGTGACACGGAGTCCCACGACGTCAAAGCCTCACCACGCCGTCTCTCAGCCCACTGAGGTCGGCCCAGGCCCTGCCCTGTCGCCTTTGCTGCAGGACCGGGCTCAGAGCCTGTGGCCGCCTGACCCAGGCTCTGTAACTGCGGCACAGAGAGGGCTGAGGGCCACAGTCTCGCAGCTCACCGCCCTGCCCACGCCCCAGGGGACCAGGCTGCGCCCACCTTGACGCGGGGAGGCCAGCAGGGCGGAGGACGGCACCAGGCTGCCATGTCCGGGCCTAGTGTGTGCTGGGTCCTTGCTCCCCGGCCTGCTCAGGCCGAGGCGACGGCAGAGCTCGCTGCATTCGGCGTGCTGGTGATGAAAGAAGTAGGAAATCCCTCTCTCTCCAAAGTTGGGAGTGGCGGCAGTCGGAGCAACAGAGTGAATCTGGGGGTCTGTGAGGTAGATGAGCCCCTTCCCGTCTCCAGTCACCCAGCCTGAGAGACAAGAGTACACCCGCGTCAAACGCCGCAGGGCCCAGGTCCCAGGGACGCATGTGCCCAAGAGAGCCTTTAAGAACCAGGGCACTTGTGGTTTGTTTAGCAGGTTGTATTTAGCAAATTTCTTATCCGAGGACTGATGTAAGACGCGAATGTTGCTTGTTGTATTTGTCAGACACAGCACCCAGACCACCAGTTTCCAAGGGATTCGAGATGAATAAAATCACTTAGGATGATTACTCAGATCGCAACAGCGGCTGTCTCTGTCATGACAAGCTTCTTTAATCCCTCACTCCGCGGTTCTCGTGTTCACGAGTCCCTGCGGCAGGGCTTACAGACACCGAGTGGGGCAGCAATGATGTGCCAGCCAACGACCTCTGCACCTCTGGGAACCAGCACCCTGGGGTCAAGGGCTGGTTAGTGAGCTGTGCACACCACACACATGTACACACGTGCATGCACACGCGTGCACACATGACAGAGCCTGAAAACTCTATGGAGGGGGCGGGGTGGTTTGGGACACATGGAATCATTACTAGAAATGATTATAATAAATCTCATTTGCTACTTACCTGAATCGTAGCATTTGTTAATTAGAATTATGATGACAAAAATACTAGTCTGAGACAAAATTAAAATATTTGTGCAGATTTTCAAAGAAGTCCGAGTCAAGCACAAGTGACTTTCTGTCCCAGACACCCCCCGACCGTGAGATCCCAGCACACAGAGAGGGGGACAGGCTGAGGAAATCAAAAAGTGGAAAGAAGATTCTGACACTTGGAAAAACGCAATAGCAAGAGCTCGACAGGGCTCAGATGCCCTAGGTGACAGCAGAGCTCTTGGGGACTTGCTAGACTAAGCCGAGCACAGCATGAGGTGGCCCTGTCCCCCTCCCGGACCGCGGCCCTGCCCCCTTCTTGCTGACTACACGGCACTGCAGATGCTGTAGAAGTCTTAGACGGTTTTTCTTTCAGAAATCATTTGCTCCATATAGTGCAATCAATGAATTTAATTTGAAACAGTAACTAAGATACGAACAATTAAGCAGTGGTTAGTGAAACTACTAATAGTTACAAAACCTTACATTTGCATAAAAGTGACATCTAACCCCCCCAATTCCCAGTTTCACATACCTTGCAAATCGACCACAACGTCTCTGTGATGAGAAAACTCGTAAGAAAAATGGCCGTAGGCCAGGCCGTACTCTGTGGCTCTGTGCTGGGTATTCACCACCGTCGTGTTGTTCGACAGTTTCACGAATTCTCCTGGGATGTAAGGCTCCACACTCATGCACCCCTTAATCATGCTGTCCTCTAAGATCTGAGGAGCAGATAAGGAGGCAGCTCGGCTACGGCAGAGGCCCCGGGGGAGCTGCCCAGGGGTCTGCGCGCCCCGCTCCCCGGCTTGGGGCTGCTTATTCCCCTTCCCTGGACTGTGGTGGCCTCATCTGCACATGGGCTTGTTGTGTTTGTTAAAGGAGTTCGTCAGTGCTCAAGTCTGTGGCCCCTAGGAGAACCGAAGCTGCCACAGAGTGGCCGCCCCTGGGTGTCTGCTGGCCGTGTGGGCGAACCACGCAAGGCCAGCAGCAGGGTCAGCTCAAACACTCCCATGCAACGCAATCTACAGCACTGCGTGACAGGGAACATGCGGAAGGTGGTGGCCCCACTGCCGTGTCCGAGGGATGGGCCTGAGAATGTCTTCGGCCAACACAAAAGCCGCCTTAGGCACGTACACCGTGGAGCTGGGGTGTTCGACGAGCATGGGACTCTTGACCCAAGGACAAGTAATGTTGACCAGGACAGCGGCCCGCAGGTACCCAGGGCTGCCTGTGCATGCACGTTAAGGTACTTACTTGTTTAATTCTGCTCGTTACACTTATTTTTTAATTTGTTATTGGGCACAGGTGCTCGCCAGAGACAGAGTGAGAAAGCAAGCTGCCAGGCCCAGGACGCGAGCCATGTGGGCGTCCGGCGCCATAACCACCACAGCACCTGCCGGCCTGCAGAGGGCTGTGGTAACAAAGCTGTTGGTCTCCATGGCCCCAGGGCAGAGCTGCAGACTGTGGACGGTGAGGACAGCGCTGGCCAAATCCAAGGACATCCTTACACTGAGAATCGCTTAAACGAGTCCCGGCGGCCTTTCCTCACCAAGGCGTCGGCGCCATGGCCCACTCCCTTTGCTACGGGGTGGAGGCGCCATGGCAGGGCGGGCTCGATCTCGCTGAAGCGGCCGTTGTGCTAGCGACAACCTGTGAGGCTCGGCCGCAGAGACAGTGCCAGTGCACGGAGAATGCTAATAGACCACGTGGGGCCAGACCCCGGGGTGCGCTGGGAGAGCAGAGCGCCCATGGGCCGTCCTCCACACACCTGAGCAGGTGAGGGGGCGGAGCCCGGAAACAGTACGCAGGTCGTACCCGGGTGGGGGCGGCCGATAGCCGGGGTGCCCAGGCCCAGGCTGCAGGAGCCTACCAGCAGTGCCGCGGCCGGGAGGTAGAACATCTGCGTGGGCATCCTCTGCGCCTGGAGCCTCCTGTTGAACTCCGCCACGTAGTGCTGCGCGGTCAGCTGCCGCTCCACGTCGGCCAGGTGCTGCCACAGTCCCTTGGGCTCCTTGTACTCCTTGCCCACATACCTGGGACGGGAACCAACAACGGGCGGTGACCCTTCTCCGGGAGCAGAACACCGATCTGATCTGCGGTGGAAGACGGGGACACGCTGGGCGTGGGATGAGGCGGGGAGGGTGGGAGTGGACTTCGGGCACGCGTCACACCCCAGGGCCCCGCGCTCCCGCCTGTGACTGGGGACCACACAGGCATCTGCCTCAGGGTGTCTGTGAAGATGAACCGAACTAGTCCATAGTCACACAGGTTTTTTCTAGAGAGGCTTTTTTTAGAGAGGATTTTTGCTGTAGCACATACCCTTGTCACAGAGACAGAAAGTGAGAAATCACCCCCTGGGGGAATGGCCACGCTGCAATCCCTTCTCCTCTCGGGATTTTTGGCATCCATGCACACGTGCCTGGAGAGTTTCAAGCTGCCAGGCCCAGGACCCTGGACCCCTACTCCACCTGCTGGCCCAGAGCCAGACTTTGCGTGTTCACTGTTCTCACAGTCAAGAGCCTTGGCAGGAGACGTCCTTGTGCTATTTAAAGTCACCCAATTTCTGGCTCTTCTTTTCTTTCTCTCTCTCTCTAAAATTTATTTCTTACATTGTTTGGGTTTAAAAAAAAATAGGTGCGACGGTAACAGTCTTGGCTTATGCATCTATTTAGATACGAAATGGTGTAAAATTAGGTCTCAAATCCAGTAAGAACCACCTGTAACATTCGTTTTTCAGATGGGTTTTTATTGAAGTTTTCGTCTAGAACTATGGCCAAATAGAAAATGCTCTAACATTGTCTCTGTGGGGTGAGACTTTTTTTTTTAAAAAAAAAATTGTATTAATCATTATTATTTAATTTTTTTTTTTTTTTTTTTTTTTTTTTTTTTTTTTTTTTTTGACCAGAGAGGGACAGAAAGAGGGAGAGGGAACGCAATCCTCCAGGTCCCAGACTTGAACCTCTGTGAGCCACGTGGGGGCCCAGCGTCCTATCCAGCACGCCACCCGCTGGCCTGGGTGATATATATATTTTTTTCTTTTTTTGGAGAGGTTTTTGCTATAGGGTGTGTGCGCTCGCCAGACAGACAGAGAGAGACAGAGAGATAGAAAGCGAGAAATCACCCCCCAGGGGGGATGGTCACGCCGCAATCCCTTCTCCTCCATTCTCCTCTCGGGATCTTGGGCACGCACGCACACGCGCCTGGCGTGAGTTTAAGCCGCCGGGTCCGGGACTTGAACCGTGGTCGACTATGTGGGAGTCCAGCGACATAGCCATTACGCTAACTGCTGGTCCCCTGGGTGATATTTTAAATAACCTTTCTCTGGAGGGCGCAGCCACGCTGGAGTCTGCCAGGAGAGGCAACCAGACCCGTCCCTCCCGTCCCTCCAGTTGTCCCTCCAGCTGTCCACCCGTGCGGCTCTCAGGGTGCCTGGAGGGTGCAGTGGTCACTCACGCACTGGGCGTCCTCCTCTGGCCTCAGGACCTGCCTGGGCCCCAGTTCCCTGGCCTGGCAGCTGAGAGTCTGCCTGCTGTGACCGGCCTCCTCGGAGGCTGGCAGCTCTCAGACCAGCGTGCAGCAGGGGCCTCCTTCCTCCCTTACAGAGGGGTGTATCGTGCTTCCAGAAGACTCTGAGGTCACACGTGCGGACCAGCCAGCAACACGGCTGCCACCACGCAGTCTTCAGCATGTGGCCAGCGGCTAAGAGGAGCAGCAGAACCGCCCGGCGTACCTCCCCAGGGGCTCCTGCTGGTGGAGACAGCGCACCCAGAAGGCGGTCCTCTGGCTGCCCTTCTTCCTCACGGCCAGGTCGTCTCCCAGGTACACCGCCGTTTCCTGGGCTGTCCACAGTTCAGATGGTTTGGAATATTTTAGCAAAAGAGCATCTGGACAAAAGAGGATGGTGGGTCTTATTTTCAAATGGGGTCTACACGTGTGAGTACAGTGGCAGTGACGCAGGCCGGAGGCCAGCTCAGGGCAGCCTCGAGCCTCGACGGGATTCCCGGCACTCAGCCTCTCCCATGACAGCTGCAGACAATGAGTGGGGTTCACTGAGAGGGGGCGCTGCCCAGACCCAGCCCCAGTAGCCTTTGAGTCAGTCCGTTGGTCGTGACCAGAAAGGATTAAGGAGAGAGTAGAGTTTTTGCATAAAAGGGGTGAAAATGGGCTTTTTACACAGCAAAACCCAGAGAACTTTGGGACCTGTGGGATAGGCTGGCCTCCCCTGATCTGAGCTCCAGCAGCCCCAGCAGATCTGGGATGGAGCTACAGCAAGTCCAGGTGTGAGGCTCACAGCGCAGGGTCGGTGTGAGGAGGTGAGGCCCCTGGAGTGCAGGCCATACCTAGGACCGGCACCCTTACCCAGGACCCCGCCCCACCCCTTGGACACGGAACCTCAGTCTATGCAGCAGAAAGCCGGCCTCAAACACTGGGTCTGCTGGCTCCTGACCCTAGGCTTCCGGCCTCCACTGTGTTGCTATGGAAACCTGAACAGACGCGGCAGGCCACTGGACAGCTGGAAGCACTTCGGTGGACAGGTGGGAGGCAATCTGGCTCTGGAAGGGCACCAGTCTCCGGACTGAGTGCGCAAAGCGGAGTCGGGGGCTGGTACAGTGAACTCAGGGTGAGGACGCGCTGGGCGGGGGACACAGCACCCAGAGTGGGTTCAAACCCGGAACCCTCTAAGGGCCCGGCTCGGCCACCTGTGCCAAGCCTGCTCTGGAGGCCGGCCAGCCCGAGGGCGTTCCCGGAGCAGCTCTCCGCAGCTCCAAGCCCACCAGGACTCTGCCTCTGGCCGAGCTTCTGGGACCTGCAAACCAAGCTCTCCAGGGCAAGGCTGGGGCAGGTGGGCCGGGAGTCCATCCTTACCGTGTGCGCGGTGGCGCTGGCAGCGCGGGAAAACTCCCGTGTCCCGCAGCCTCCGAAGCAGCCAGTCGCGCCTCACTCCCGCCAAGAGGCTCTCCAGGTCGCCGGGCTGCAGTGCGCGAGCCCTGAGCAGGGAGACCCGAGAACTCCGGCAGGAGCCGAGCAAAGACCAAGACTCCCCGCTGTCGTCAGAGCCACTGGACCGAGCGGGCGACTCCTGGCAGCTTGCCTGCTCCTCGGTGCCGCTGCCGGGCACGCTCCCACCTGCACAGGGGCCAGGCCTGCCCACAGGGTGGGCATCGGGGCCAGCTGGCAGCTGTGCCCCCTCCACTGTGGAGGCGTCGGGGTCGATGGTGGGCTCCTGCCCTCTGCAGTCGGAGACCTGCGCTGTCCGGGCAGGAGAAATGCCCAGGAAGGGGCCCACCCCTGTGCTCTCCAGGTGGGCCCACGAAGGGTCACCTCGGGACGTGGGGCCCGTGCCTCGCCCACCCGCAGCACCCTCCCTCTCCTCCCCATGTGTGTCTGGGGCACCGTGCTTGGCCTCCGGGAGCGTGCTTCCTGCAGAGGCCCCACAGGCAGCCGGCAGCGTGGCCACGTTCTCCAGCCTGCTCACAGCAGACGCCCGGGAGGAGCGGGGGCCTGCGTGGCCCCCTCCCTGGGCACCTTCTGGGGCTCCTTCCAGCAGCCTTGCACGTGAGGCCAGGAACACGCCCGGCGTATCGCAGGAAAGGGAGGTCTCGCAGGGCCTGAGCTTGTGTGGGGGGCTTTGAGAGGACGGGACACTGCCCACCCCGGGCGCCTGCAGGGAGGGGCCCCGAGGCTCTGAAGGCTCTGGGTGCCCGACTCTGACTTCCCTCTCACTCTCCGGCTCCTCGGACCATGCAGTGGAGCACTGAGTGTCCACGGGACGCGTCCCCTGGCCCGCCTCTGTGCTGGCTGGCCCTCGGTCTGTGCGGCAGGCCACCTCCTCCCTGTTCGTGGAGGAGCTGGGCCCTGCTAACTCGCTCCAGGGGCTGGGGCTCCAGCTGGAGCTCCCACGCCGGTCCCCAGCGGCTGTCCACCCGCTGCCTTGGTCCGGGGGCTCGGTCTCAGCCTCGGCCTCCACCCTCGGCGCCTGCAGATGGGTGCAGAGTCTACCTCCCGCTTGCCTGAGGGCCTCGCCACCGAGCGCAGCCGTCTGGGAGGACGGAGCGGTGCCCGCCCTGCTCGCGGTCTCTGTGGGCTTGGTTTCTGTCTGCAGAGCGGTGATACAGACTCCGGGGTGCATTTCTGCCCACGCACTTGCATTGCTGCCACATGTGCTGTCGTACACCGCACACACGGAAGTGTGGTGGTGTGCGTGTGTCTCCAGGATGCTTTGGAAGTCGGCCTGCCCACGCAGGATGGGCTCATCTGGCCAGGTCTGGAAACCCTGCGGCACGCAGGCGCCGTCCTCGCAGTCCCAGGTTCTCTGCACGTGCAGGAGGCCTTTCACTTGGGCCACAGTGGACACGACCGTCCGAGACAGAGCGTCACGGTCCTGCCCCGGGGCGCAGGTGCTGAGAGCATGCAGCGGGCCCAGGGCCGCCCTGCAGAGTGCGCTCGCTGTGCGCGCCGCGGCCACATGCCCGCCAAGCCGCAGGTGCACTGTGGAGAGACCGAAGGCGGCCTTGAGGAGGCCGTGGAGCTCCTGCACCCCCGCAGGCGGCGCTCTGTCTCTGCTGGTGAGGAGGCTGGTCTCGAAGGCCTCTTTGGCTTCACGCAGATACAAGTCTTTCTTCCCTGGGGGACACTCCCTGGAACCACTGTAGGACAACAAGCACGTGCCCCGCGTGTTCTGGAGAAAACACAGGAGCAGTGTGGGGCAGAAAAGCCGCGGAGCAGGACACTGGCGTCAGTCCCAGGGGACAGCCATTGGGACACGACAGGAAAATGAGCACAGGTCACAGACACCCGAGGCACGCCCCGTCCCACCCGCCCCTTGGGTCAGAGGGACCGGAGGCCTGTGCCGGCTGGGGGTCGGACAGCTCCAGCAAACCCCTCTGGGCCCTGCATGCACTGAGGAAGACATGTGGTTGCTGCCGTTGTTAATTTGAGCAAAGTCTACACCCAGGAACAGACACGCAGTTCCCTACGCAGATAAGGTTGCTGTATGTAGATGCATCATTTAGGTACACTTAAAACAGGAGGATAGTTGGGCTGGCCCCACAGCTTCATGGCTAAGGAGGCCGGATCCCATGCAGCAGACAGTGGTTCAAATCCTGGCCCAGTGGCTTGGAAAACGCCCCAGGTATGTGGGCGTGTGCCTGAAATCCAGCCAGGTTACAGAGATGGAGGAGAAGGGCCCTGGGGAGACCTCACCCTGCCGGGCCGCTTCCCTCTCCCCCTTCTGTCTCTCTGGTGAGTGCACGTGCCCTCTGACAGGAAAAGGAATTCCACCTGAGCAATATCACGACCTGGCAATCTCTTAACATGGAAGATTTCTCGGTACCGATCCCAAAGGTTTGCATTGAGTGGATCTGGGGTAGAGGCCAGGAAGAGATCTTTTGCAAAGGCTCCTGGGTGGTTCTGGACTTGGCGCCGCCGCCCCAGAGATGAGAGTGTACCCTGTGGCTGTACCAGTCAGCCACCAGGGTGCCACCCTTCAGAGAGAAGGAACCTTGCATGCAGGGCCAGCAGGTGCACGAAGCCCAAGGACATGGCCTTTCCCTCCCACTGGTTACAGAGAGCACCGGGACGGGAGCCGCGAGGCGGCACTGACTCACCAGGGCCGAGAGCACGAAAAGGGGCGTGTACGCGCTCAGCGCAGCCGCCAGCTTGCAGGCCTCTGCAGCCGCCAGTAGACGGTGTGCAGACTTGGTCAGCAGCCCTGAGGGGGGCGGGGGAGAAGCGGTGACATTAGCAAAAAGCAGGCTGTGACATCCCTGTGCTTTTCTTTCCCAATTTCGAGGGACCCCTTGATTTTCACAAAACCCACTCGAGACAGTGCCAAGAAAGAGGAGGGCCTGGAGCCCACAGGTGGCCGACTGTGACCCCCAGAGGGTCTCCCAGAGACACACGGTGATGCCCCTGTGCCAGCGACTCGGAGGAGCTGCTCTGAAGGGCAGGGGCGGCCGGCGTGCACCGGAACCCTGCACTTTCTGCAGCCAAAGTAATTGATTTCTGTATTGTCCTTGGTCAAGAGCCTTTTAATTCACGGTTTCACAGCAATTAGGACTCATTCATTCCTTCTAGGACTGTGTGCCGATTGCTCCCACGTGCCAGGCCCGCGCCGGGTGGACTCTGGGAGGCAGTGGGCCGCGGCGCAGGGGGCTGGCTTTCTGCGGGGGATGGGTCGGCCAGTACGAAGTCAGGGGAACGCACAGTATTTGAGATGGCGGGGTGTGAGGGTGGGTGCAGGGCTGAGTGCCCCGGCGGCCCCACTGCAAGAGCAGCCTCTCCCACACTCAGCGGGAGGGAGGTGGTCAGCACTGCGAGTGAGCAGCTGTAAAAACGGCGGCACAGACAGCGACCCGGCAGCCGCGCACCAGGGTCGTGCAGGACCCCCTGTCCCGCCAGGGCCAGGTTCTCCTCCCAGCTCTCTCGGCTTGTGAACTGTAGAGGCTGTCGGTGTCTCTGGACCTCAGCTTCCTCTCTGTACTGGGGGGTCCCATCTACCTCTGCCTACCTCGGAGAGTTTATGTAGGTACATAAGGGGCCTTCAGGAAGTTCACGGAAAATGCTTATTACGGGAAAACTATGTACAAACTTAATTTTTTTTTTCGCACCAAAAAATATTTAATGCCCGTGTTTGCATTAGCTTCCTGAAGTCCCCCGGCACCTACATCTGAGCTGCAGAGTAAGAGGTGAGTGTTACTGTTCAGAAGAGCCTGGGGCGGGTGAGTGGTGCCGTTGCAGACAGGCGGTGACAGCGCCACCTCATCACCCTTCACTCCCTGTGACTCTGTGCTGTCGGGGGAGCGGGGGGCCGTGCTGGCTGACCAGTGGTTCTGGGTGCCCTGCGTCTGTGTCTGGTAGCCGCTGGGGTGACAAGCTCAAGCGGGACACTGCGGGACCGTTAGGGGCAACCCCAAGAGCACCCGACAGCTCTCCAGGGACGCCGCTCAGCGGGCGTGTTCGGTGTGGGGAATTACCAGGTTAATCTGGGGGTTGCTTTTAAACCTCTGATACTCTTTCTCACTCATGGAAACAAAGATGTCCGCCAGGATGCCCAGTGACGTGGAGAGGCCCTGCAGGGACACAAACGGACAGGATGTCGAGGTGTCACTGCTCCCCCAGGGAGACCGCCCCCACCTGAACTACTTGCTCCTGGCGTCTTTCTCTTTGTCACCATGGGGCCGGGGACACCTGTCCGTCCAAGGCCGTGGACGGGAGGCACGGGCATGGGCCACCACACGGCCCTCAGCTGGTGCTGGGCCGCGGGGGCGTCCTCACAGCACAGTCGCCTGAGTGGGAGCCGGTGGGCCGCGGGGGCTGACAGCTCAGGGCGGTGTCACAGCCCGCGGCCCGGGACAGGAGCACTGTGCCCTGGCCAGAGAGCGAGGGTCAGGCGGGAGAGCAACGGGCGTTTCTCATTGCCCGAGTAGGCGCTACCCAGGCAGTGGGCTTCCTGGCCGGCCTGAAGCAAGGAAAACGACTTCAGCACTCAGCGAAACCCACTTGGTGTGAAGCCAGGAGGGCTGAATGCGTGGTTCGGCAGACAGGCAGACGCGCGGGTGGCGGGCAGTCACGCACAGACAGGACCCGTGTGGCCCAGCGTCTGTCCGGGGGGAGAGGGCGGAGCGCAACCCGGGAGTGTGGGTGCCTCTGGTCCTGTGCCCAGGCCGGGGAGACACAACCAGGGCCAACAGAGTGCAATGCCACTGATGACGCCGAGCGGGGCCGCACCGGGGCGTCCCCACAGACAAGGTGGGTGAAGACGGAGAAGCGCCAAACGACCTTCTTATCCGGCCGGGGCAGCGTCAAGTAGCCCACGATGGACGCCCATAGCAGCTCCGCTGCTCCATCCCACATCCCTGGAAAGACAGAGAAGGCGTCAGGGAGCAGCCTCTGCCCTCTGTGCCCACAGCTAAAACGCCTGCCCTGCCTGAGGCAGGCGGGAGGACTCAGGGCCGGCTTAGGGTGATGCAGCAGCCTGGCCTCCAGTCAGTCTGACGGGGGATGCTCCAGTGTACTAGGAACCGGAAAGAATATTGTTGTTTTGTTAAAATTTATTGCTTTAGGGCCCAGCAGTTAGCATAATGGCTATGTTGCTGGACTCCCATATAGTCCATCGTGGTTTAAGTCCCGGACCCGGTGGCTTAAACTCACGCTGGGTGCGTGTGCGTGCGTGCCCAAGATCCCGAGAGGAGAATGGAGGAGAAGGGATTGCGGCGTGGCCATCCCCCCGGGGGGTGATTTCTCGCTTTCTGTCTCTCTGTCTTTCTCTGTCTTTCTGGCGAGCGCACGCGCCCGATAGCAAAAACCTCCCCAAGAATAAAAAAAAAAAATGGAAAAAAAGTCTTTAATTAATTTATTATTATTTAAAGTATGCTATAGGGCACACAAGCTCACCAGAGAGAGACAAAGAGACGGAGAGGGAAAGAGAGAGAGAAGATGAGAAAGCAAGCCGCCAGGCCTGGGACTTGAACCACAATGGGCCATGTGAGAATCCAGCATCCCAACCACCACACCACGTGCTGGTCTCCCAGAAACAATGATCACACATCTGGACACACACGCACAGGGTTATTTCCATGATTTACAGGAATAATGACCATCTGTTAAAAACGGGGCCTGGGGGACCAGCAGTTAGCGTAATGGCTATGTCGCTGGACTCCCACGTAGTCGACCGCGGTTCGAGTCCCGGACCCGGCGGCTTAAACTCACGCCGGGCGCGTGTGCGTGCGTGCCCAAGATCCCGAGAGGAGAATGGAGGAGAAGGGATTGCGGCGTGGCCATCTCCCCTGGGGGGTGATTTCCTGCTTTCTATCTCTCTGTCTCTGTCTGTCTGGCGAGCGCACGCGCCCTATAGCAAAAACCTCTCCAAAAAAAGAAAAAAAAAAAAAAAAAAAAAAAAAAACGGGGCCTGAAAGCTGGCCACGGTCGAACGTCGAGCGGCCAGACCCAACACGTCTGCCGTCGCTTGCTTTCCTGAGTGCAGCAGGGCTCTGCAGACGCGGCTTCCAGGACCCCAGGGCGAAGCGGTCGGGGCCAGACAGCACCAAGGACCCACGGGCTGACAGCACAGCACCGCTCCACGCCTCCTTGCCCGTAGAGGGGAGGCTGGCTACCGAGTTGACGTTCACAGCACTCTGAGGACCTCGAAGGGTGCTTCTGAGGAGCAACAGGGGCTGAGGCCGGGGGGCTCGGGGGACACCACCACAGACCCCCGCAGCCAGTGTGCGGCGGCACCCACGCACCCAGCTTCTGCAGAATCTGCCCTCGGATCTGCACGCAGACCGCCTGCACCAGGCCCTTGTCGCTGTCCGTCCTGTAGAGCCAGGTACCTGAAACGGGAGAGCGCTGGAGGGACAGGCGGGGGCTGTTTTCACGGGGTAGCTGACAGCACCATGGCTGAGACTGGAGACCATCTTGACACTGCGTGCGGGCAGAGCCTGCGAGGCACTGCGGGACCTGGCGCTGCGGCCCAGCCCTGCCCGCGGGCTCTGCTCTGCTGGCTCTGGCCCTAGGCCTGTCCTTGCTCCTGGCATCTGCCCTTGCTGTCCGCCGTGCCTGGGGCTCTCGTCTCTGGCTCCTCCAGAGCCCACCCTTGTCTCCGGAGCCAGCCCGGGTGCAGGGCCCTGCTGTCTCCCACTTGCCTGGCGAGGGCAGGATGAGCCCCAGCCACCCGAGTCCCTGGATGCTGAAATGGGCAGCTCCAGTCGCAAACCAAGAGGGGAGGGCGGGTGCAGGGTGTCACTCGGGCCAGGGGTCTCTTATTTATTCATTTATCTCTCCGCGCAGAGAAGCGCACTCCCAACCGGGCCCTGACGCCACGGTCCGCCCAGCTGAAGCCAGCCCGGACTCCGGCAGGTCTGAGGAGGCTCCGGCCTCCAGAAGAGAGCTGAGGCCCTCCCCAGGTGGGCCACTGTCAGGGACGCCAGCTGGTCCTTTGGAGTGAAAGGGGTGGTTTCTTCAACGAGAGGGCAGAGACCCAGGAGACCCAGGCAAGCGGTCGCTGCCACAGGCTCAAGCAGGGCACGGGGCCGGGGGCCGCAGGGGCCGGGGGCCGCGCGTACCCGGAGCTGCAGGGGCCGGGGGCCCGCGCGTACCCGGAGCTGCAGGGGCGGGGGCGCGTACCTGGAGCCCTGGCGCTGGTTATCAGGCTGCTCAGGATGTGCTCCGCTTTGAAGAGTTTTCCTGGAAAGAAGGGCCACACCGGGTCAGAGCCGAGCTCGGCTTCAGTGCGGGGAGCAGCGGCCCAGGCTGGGGTGCAGGGGAAGGGCCTTTCTCAGAAATTATATATATTTAAAGAATTATTTTATTTAACTTTATTGATTAGTTTTAATTTGACGAGAGAGCAACAGAGACAGAGAGAGAAAGCAAGCCGCCAGGTCCGGGACTCAAACTGCAGTCGGCCATGTGGGAGCCCAGCACCAGCTGCTCCATGTGCTGCTTTTTAGAAGGAGGTCCTCGTGTTGGGGCGCAGGGTGAGAGGGGGCGTAGAGAGGGACAGGGGAGGTGAGAGATCACCCACCGGGTGATGGCCGCACCGCAATCCCGTCTCCCCCTGGGATTTCAGGCGCACACGCACACATGCCCCGTGGGCTTCAAGCCCTCGGGTCTGGGACTGGAACCGTGGTCAGCCATGTGGGAGCCCAGTGACAAAACCCTTACGCCACCTCTGCTCCCGGAGACGCGCTGCTTTAACGCCCAGGTCAGAGCTGTCCGACAGGACCTGGAGGACGAGCTGCCGGGTGGTGCGGGAGCCCTGCCAGGGCCGCTGTCCGAGAGCCGCCTGTCAGGCACACACGTGGGAAGTGAGGGACACACGTGAGCTGAGAGCGGGCGAGGGGCTCGTGGGGCTGGGGATGAGGCCCGATGGGGACGGGATCCCACAGCAGTGGGTGATGGCGACGGCATGTACGCTGTGGGGCGGGTGCAGGGCACAGGCTCAGAGTGGCCGTCACCAACCAGGGCATTTTGGGGCATCTAACGTCATCGCGGCCACCAGGAAGGGCCGGGAGGGACGCGGCTCCCTCTGACCGCCTGTCCTGGCCTGTGCGCACCGGCTGTGGGCAGACGCCCCCTGGTGCCCTCACACTCATCCCCGCCTCCAGGTGCCTGTGAGCCCGGGACCGGCCCACTCCAGCTCCCGCGCCTTCTCCTCACTTCCTCCCTCGGTGGCAGTGGCCTCCTCTCACGCCCGGAGCCCACCAGGCCTGTCCCTTCGCAGGGAGTGACCTCAGTCTGAACGGCCTTCTTGCAGTGTGGCCAGGCACGGCTCCTCCCCAGGGCTTTGCTCAGCGTTCTGGTCTCCGTGGCCCCCTGGGTTACAGCACACCCTGGCTGTGGCTGACGTGTGTCCCAGGTCGTCGAGACAAGTCTTTCACACGACACTTCAGTCTTCTGGGATGTGACTTTGTCATCCCCCCGCCAAGAAGTGAAATGTGGGCTGACTTCCTTCCTGGGACGTGGCGCGCCCCACCTGTGGGCCGGCGGGGGGCGGGGGGCAGCAGTGGCTCCTGAACCTGCCTGGGCATGCGGAGGGCGGCAGCTCCCTTCACCTCCTGGGACTCGGCCAGCGCTGTGAGGACACCAGGCAGGCTCCGGAGGGCTCCAGGGGACCACGCGGTCAGCGCCCCTCAGACTCCCCCCATGCAGAGCCCGTCTGGACGGCCGGGACGTGCTGGCTGCTGCTGGGGCTGAGTGACCCAGGGCGACTGCCGCCGGGAAGGGGCTGGATGCTGGCTACACCAGACCGGCCAGTCTGAATGGGCTAGCTCAACGATGGAAGGTGGACGGCTCGAGGTGACAGCGCAGCAGACGTTTCAGCCTTGCCTCTGCACACTCACTCAGAGTCAGGCGGAACTACTTCCTGTGTAAGCCTCGCCCAAACATATTCCAGGAGACAGTGTTTGTTTTTACGATGCCATAGAGTGTGTTTGCTAGAGAGAGACAGAGAAGAAAGAGAGAGAGAGAGAGGGAGAAAGAAGGCATCCCCAGCAGGGCGTGGTGATACCACACCCCTCTCGCCCCCTTCCCCAGATGGGGATTTGGGCACACACACGTGCTCGCTGTGTTTCAGGTTGCCAGGGTTAGGGTTCGCACCACGGTGAGCCAGCTGGGATCTGGCTCTCACTGGGCGACAGGTGGGCCCAGGGAGGTAGTCTTGAGAAGCCCACTCCCCGTCCAGGGGGGAGTTGCTGGTAATCAAGCCTTCCTTCTCCACCAACCTGTGGTCAGTCTGCGGTCTGGTGGCAAGTCACTGCGCCCCGTCTGTACCCACGGTGGTGTGTACTCCGCACAGCTGTGGTGCCATTGGGCGGTGTGGTCTGGAGTGACGAGGACAGACAACGTACCGATGCACTCGTGTGCCGATGACGAACCTGGGTCTGCGACTTCCTGACAGCCACCGTAATTTTAATTGCGGTGTTTTCTAATTTCTGAAAGCCCCGTTTAGCTCTTCATCGAATCTGTAAATTTGGTCTGCTTTCCTGCGGTGCTCATTCGTCCAAACATGCCTTTCTTTAACCCTAGGAGCTGCCACAGGTCCTGAGCCGCGTGTCTTTCGGGGCCAAAGTGCCAGTGCCTTCGCTGTTGAGGCTCTGCATCGGCCACGGGTCCCGCTTCCCTTGTGGCTTAGACATTTTAAAGTAAGGTCATTTTCAGCCAAGAATATTTCCCCGAGGGCTTCCCAGCCCCCTTGGGTGTGGATGTTTCTCTGAGCGTAGTTTTGCGATTGACCTTCTCTTGGGGCCCAGGAAGTTGTATCTTGAACTATTTTTTTTTCTTAATTATTTGGCGGAGGATTCCCTGCCCATGGGAGCAGTAACTTCAGACTCACACGGGCACTGACTTTAACCACGCAGGCAGCCACGCAGGACGTGACCGTCCTAACCCCATGCCCCGGCTGGCCTGACAGAAGCTCTCTCTCTGGTGGGTGTCTCTAGCAGAAAAGGGAAGTTAAGGAGGAGCTTGGCTGTGCCAGACTGGGCAAGCTGCAGGCCACTTGCCACCTGACCTGTTTCCACGCGCTCCAGCCCCTCCTCCTGCCACAGGAGGCGGCCCACGGACTGCCCCGAGCTCTGGCCGAGAGTGGGACCAGAAACCTGCCTTGGTACACTGTCCCCTGCAGCGCTGCTCACGCTGTCGCCTTCTGACAGCAGAGGGTCCCTCGTCCCCCACACGGCAGAGCACCCAGGGGTCGCAGGACAGGGCTGCTCCCAGCATGCCTCTGTCCCCACAGTTACTCCAGATGAGCGAGGGGTAAGTGTGGGCAGGGGTCGCAGGCCACGTGGTGGTTGGTGAGGCACTGGACGCCCACGTGGCCGACACGGTTTGAGTCTGGACCTGCTGCTTGTCTTCCCACTTTCCTTCTCTCTCTCTCTCTCTGGTGAATTAAAATAATAAAATGAAACAAGTAGCTCTTAAACAGGGGGCAGGTTTACAGCAGTCTCGGCTGAGGGAGGAACCCTGGGCACCCAGCGAACCTCCAGAAGCTGTCCAGGTGTCCCTGTCGGCCTGCACACCCAGCCCGGGCCAGCACAGTCCTCTCCCCAGGGAGGCCCAGGGAGCTGGCCCCGCAGGCAGACAGCACGACACAGCCCGCTGCCTGGGGCGGGCAGCCCGCCTCCCCGCCGGGTCCGCACTCGGACTGGACCTGCAGAGCCGGCTTGGGGCTGGCGAGACCCAGCGGCTGCACACCCTCGCCATCTGGCCGAGGGAGACCCGCGGGGATACTCGGGCTGCCGTGTTCTAGCCACTGACCGCCCGGGCTCAGGGTTCCGGCTCCCTCGTGAGCCGGGCAGGGGTGCGCAGGGGGAGCGAGGAGAGAGCAGGAAGACCCCGCCGCCTCCTGGTCAGAGCAGCCCCCCGGGCCTTCCTGAGCGCGCAGAGGGGCCGGGGCGGAGGCTCAGTGGGCACCGGGCCTCGACGGCTTCTGCACCGCGCTGGGCTCCGGGACCCTCCATGGGGCTTCCGCTGCTGGGTAGCCGGGCAGGGGCGTGGCGGGGCGGGCCGCCCACGCCTTCCCCGCAGCCCGAGGTCGGTCCCCTGCCGCCCTGCCCCGGCGTGCGCGCCCCGCCGCTCACCTGCGTCCACGGCGAGCCGGGCCTGGCGCACCAGCAGCTGCGGCGCGGTGGGCGTGGCCGGCTGCAGGCGGTGCAGGCCGCGGGCCACGCGCAGGAGCTCCGCAGACAGGTCCCGGCCGTACAGGAACCGGTCCAGCAGCAGCACGGTGGCCGACGCGGCCGCGCAGTCCTGGGCGCGGATGCAGGCCCGGAGGGCCGCCTGGGGACGGTGCGGCCGCTCAGTCTGGGCCTTCCCCGACCCGGGCCAGCCAGACAGGGGTCGCCCGCGGGGCACGAGGACAGCCATTCCGTGGGTCCCGCCCGCGCCCGCCCACTCCCCGTGCGTCCCGACCCGCGGCACGTGCTGCCTGGGGGAGTGAGGTGCGGGTGAGGGCGCCGGCCCCGGAGGCCCTGCCAGCCTCTGCCTGGCTCAGACCTGATGGCTGCCTCACCCCCCTGCCAGCCTCTGCCCGGCTCAGACCTGATGGCTGCCTCACCCCCCTGCCAGCCTCTGCCCGGCTCAGACCTGATGGCTGCCTCACCCCCCCCACCCCTTCCTCCTCTCCCCCCCTCCTCTCTCTCTCTTACTCTCTCTCTTTCTTTTCCTTCTCTCCCTCCCTCTCTCCGAGGCTCTCACTAGATGTGGCCCTGAGTCCTGCCTGCAGCGTCAGCGTCACCTCGGAGGCGCTGGGCCTGGGGTTCTAGCGCTCTGTCCCCCACTGCCTAGGTTCTAACCAAGGGAAAACCAGCCCCGGAATCTCAGCGGGCCACGGGCACACTACAGCCCTTTCCGGCCACTTGTTCCTGTCAGGGTTTGGGGCACGCACGTGTGCCCGGCGTGGTTCTCAAGCTACACGTGTAACACCTTGCATTCACATCTACTACCATTTTAGTTACGGGGCAAAACAGGGACGGCGTGAGAAGAAAGTGTAACCGAGAATTGTATCCGAGACAGATAGGCAAGTTTTCATGGGAAATGGCATCTTTCTGTGAGGCCGTAAGGCTAAAGACCTTGGCATTAGTGACGCGGGACACTGCTCAGCCCTCCCTGTCACCTCGCTCCACTATCCGGGCGGGCTCATCCCCAAAGACCCCAAGAGCTGTACACCCCGGCCCAGCACCTACTGCAGAGCGAAGCTGTCCTCCGCCTGGTAATCGAACCTGCCAACGCCTGCCGCAGTCGCGGGGGGACGCGGGGGGCCAGGGCGTCACTTCCCTCAGTCCTCACAGCCACCCTACCCTACAGCCGGGACGCTCCTGAGAGGCCGGAGACCCCACCTGAGGTCCGGTGACTACGGACGCGCCCCAATTTGAACACCGGGGGTGGGGCAGGTCCAGATGCCCCGTGCGCACAGCCTGCGCCAACTCTGCCAGGGAGGCCGGGTCTGGGTGTCGGCCAGTATGCCCTGGGCAACTGACACCGCCCGGCCGCCGGCCTGAGCTCGGCACAGCCGGCAGACTGCAGGAAAAGCGTGTGCTGGGGCCGGGAGCGGAGGCCTCTGCGTCCCAGCACACATGGAACCTGGGCCAGGCTGTGGCCGCGGGGACACTGCGCGTCAGTTCTGTGTAGGGAGTGTCCCCGTTCGAGTTCTGGGAGGCCCTGAGCACACCGGATGTAGCCGTGACCTGCAGCTGTGTGAAAGCTGGAATTGGGGTGTGCTGTTGAGGTCCCGCTGGGGTGCTGTCTCCCTCTCTTGTTCTTGGAAGAACATATACATAGCGCGGTCTCTTTGTCGTGTTTTGATTTTTATTTTTTTGTCGTAGGACACGTGTGCTTGCAGAGAGACAGAGAGAAGGAAGGAGAGGATACCCCAGGGGGTGGCCACGCCACAGTCCGTTCTCCACGGATATTAGGCACACACACACACTCGCCCGGCATGATTTTCAAGGCACAGGACTCAGACTGGAACCGCAGCTGACCCTGTGGGAGTCCAGTGCCTTCACCACCACGCCCGCTGCTGGCCCCACCCAGCGGTGCGCCAAGAGCCTCAATCTGACACTTGGATCGCTCTAAGTAAAACGGGCCTAAACATTTGCAGCTGGCCAGTTCCGGGGCCCTGTCTACGGTAGGTACTCACAGCATTCGATTCCTGGTTTGAATGTCCCTTTTAGTGTGTCTGGTTTGGCCTGATGGCCGTGGTATGTAGAAGGGGACGACTCAGAGGTGCTGGCCAACCAGGCCGCACTCACCAACAGCACAGCCTTCGCTGTCAGACGGTGCTTTCCTGCCCGACCGAGCCTCTAAACGCCCCAGTCATTAAGCGTAGGGCATTCTCATTGTCTCTGCCGTTCTGTGCAAAGACAGCTGTTGGCACTGTGGCCGGGCTGCCGGCCGCTGGAAGTCCCTTTCCTGCCCGCCTCGCTCGGCCTCACTCTCGGGCTCTGGGAGGTGATGTGACCAGCCGGACGGGTGTGCCGGCGCAGCCCTGCCCTCTTCCTCCTGGAGAACAGCTGGCTGGAGCGGGCTCTTCTCCGTCCTTGTATACCACAGGCTTCACTCGTCAGCACCCTCGTGGGGTGGGCTGCGTGGCCTGAAAGTCACGGTGGGGACACCCGCGTCCTGGAGTGGAGAGCCGACCCGTGCCAGCACAGACCCGCCCTCGGCCTGGCGCAGACCGAAGGGCACTGTTCTCCATGTATCCGTTGTAACAGAAGTTTCTGCCTCAGGGCACGTGTGTTTGCCAGAGACAGACAGACAGACGCCGAGAGGGAAAGTGAGAAGTCAGCCCCCGTGGGATTGGCCACGCCGCACCCCTTCTCCTCTAGGGATTAATGCACAAGCACCTGGCATGGTTTTCAAGGCTCTGGGGCCAGCTGCAAGCGTGGAGCCAGCCGTGTGGACCCGCCCCGCAGCCCCACGCCACTGCTGCCCCAGTACGTTTATGACAGAAAGTGCGTGCATACTCGCTAGAACGAGAAGCCTCCTCAACAGGGTCTCTCCACACCGCCACCCCCTTCCCTGGCCCCAGCACCCCCCGGATCCTGACCCCCAGGCTCCTGCCTCCCTGGGGACCTGAAACCGCCATCAGCCCCAGCCCTGTGGGGCACCACGACCTGGCTGTGCCACGGCGGCCTTCCCTCACACTCCTGCGTAGAAAAAGCTGCTGCTGTCCTGGGCTGTGGCTGTGGCCATGGCCGTGGCCCTCGCAGGGTGCTGGGCCGTGTGGGCCCTGGCTGCCAGGCCGTGCCTCCCCATGCCGATGCCAGCTCCTCTGCTGCTCCCTGGGACGCCATAACCATGGCAACTATGGGGGACCTGGTGGAGGGACACACCTTCCCGGAGGCGACTTCCCACTCCGCCCTCGGGGATAGCAGCAGCCTCCCTCCCTGTACGCCATCTGGCTTGTGAAAATCTTCATGCGCGTCATCTCGTTTACGTTTTAGAGAAACACTGAAACTATAGTTTAGAGGGAGGAGTGGAAGAGCAGGTACAGGAGAGAGCGAGTGGTCCCACCCACGGCAGCGAGGCCCACCCGTCTGGGTGTGCGGCGGGAGGCCGGCCACGTGGCCTCCCTGGGGCCCAGGGACAGGAGATGCCATCGATGGCTCAGCGGGGGCAGACCCACAGACCCCCATGGAAACGGGCTGGGCCAGAGCTGCTCAGCCCTCTCTCTGGCGACCAGGTAGCTACACGGGGCAGAGACAGGCCTCCAAATCCGTGGGCGCAGCGTCCTGAGCAGGTGCAGCCGGGCCCATCCGCAGGCCAGTCTCAGAAGGGCCAGGCCTCTCCTGCCCCCGAGTTGCCGCTGGGGTGGGCGCCCCTGGCACTGAGAACAGGAGCCGGGGCCGGCAGTGGTGGCGCCCGCTGGCCCCTGGAGGGAGCCTCCTTCTCGCTCCTGGCCGCCTCTGGACCCTGGACGGACCCCATGTGGAGGGCTCCCAGCCCACGCCCGCACGCCCATTTGAGCAGAGAGCACCGCCCGTCCCGTCCCTCTCCCTCTGCTCTTAATACTCCAGCACAAAGGCCCAGAGCGGGCGACCAGCCAGACAAAAGGGCCTTTGAGGTTCTTGGAAGAGCAGACTCGGAGGAGGGTGGCGGGGACCCAAGTGGTCCTATTCTTTCCACTTGCGCTAATTAGACATTTTCTGTCAGCCATTGAGCACTGCTGAGAGGCCAAACTCCCCGAGCTCACTTCTAAAGTGTTTACAGAAGTTTGCATCTGTTTGTGTCTCTTCAGGAGGAAAATAAGCACTTCAATGGCATTGTGGAGAGGCTGGCCCGTCCTGCAGGACGGCCGTGCAGCTGCGTGATTCAGCCCAGTGCGGGCCCAGGTCCACCCGGAGCCTCCCTGTCGGGCCCAGGTCCACCCGGAGCCTCGCTGTCGGGCCCAGGTCCACCCGGAGCCTCCCTGTCGGGCCCAGGTCCACCCGGAGCCTCCCTGTCGGGCCCAGGTCCACCCGGAGCCTCCCTGTCGGGCCCAGGTCCACCCGGAGCCTCCCTGTCGGGCCCAGGTCCACCCGGAGCCTCCCTGTCGGGCCCAGGTCCACCCGGGAGCCTCCCTGTCGGGCCCAGGTCCACCCGGAGCCTCCCTGTCGGGCCCAGGTCCACCTGGGAGCCTCCCTGTCGGGCTCAGGTCCACCCGGAGCCTCCCTGTCGGGCCCAGGTCCACCCGGAGCCTCCCTGTCGGGCTCAGGTCCACCTGGGAGCCTCCCTGTCGGGCTCAGGTCCACCCGGAGCCTCCCTGTCGGGCCCAGGTCCACCCGGAGCCTCCCTGTCGGGCCCAGGTCCACCCGGAGCCTCCCTGTCGGGCCCAGGTCCACCCGGAGCCTCCCTGTCGGGCCCAGGTCCACCCGGAGCCTCCCTGTCGGGCCCAGGTCCACCCGGAGCCTCGCTGTCGGGCCCAGGTCCACCTGGGAGCCTCCCTGTCGGGCCCAGGTCCACCCGGAGCCTCCCTGTCGGGCCCAGGTCCACCTGGGAGCCTCCCTGTCGGGCCCAGGTCCACCCGGAGCCTCCCTGTCGGGCCCAGGTCCACCCGGAGCCTCCCTGTCGGGCCCAGGTCCACCCGGAGCCTCCCTGTCGGGCCCAGGTCCACCCGGAGCCTCCCTGTCGGGCCCAGGTCCACCCGGAGCCTCCCTGTCGGGCCCAGGTCCACCCGGAGCCTCCCTGTCGGGCCCAGGTCCACCCGGAGCCTCCACCCGGAGCCCCTGTCGGGCCCAGGTCCACCCGGAGCCTCCCTGTCGGGCTCAGGTCCACCCGGAGCCTCCCTGTCGGGCCCAGGTCCACCCGGAGCCTCCCTGTCGGGCCCAGGTCCACCCGGAGCCTCCCTGTCGGGCCCAGGTCCACCCGGAGCCTCCCTGTCGGGCCCAGGTCCACCTGGGAGCCTCGCTGTCGGGCCCAGGTCCACCCGGAGCCTCGCTGTCGGGCCCAGGTCCACCCGGAGCCTCGCTGTCGGGCCCAGGTCCACCCGGAGCCTCGCTGTCGGGCCCAGGTCCACCCGGAGCCTCCCTGTCGGGCCCAGGTCCACCTGGGAGCCTCCCTGTCGGGCCCAGGTCCACCCGGAGCCTCGCTGTCGGGCCCAGGTCCACCCGGAGCCTCCCTGTCGGGCCCAGGTCCACCTGGGAGCCTCGCTGTCGGGCCCAGGTCCACCTGGGAGCCTCGCTGTCGGGCCCAGGTCCACCCGGAGCCTGTCCTATGCTCCCTCTGGGCACTGCAGCTCGGAGAGCACCTTTCCGCAGCCCCTCCTGCGCCCAGGCTAGCACCCACTTTGGTTCGCTGCCAGGCCGGGCATTCCTCAGCAGCCAGGTGGGCACAGCAGCGTCCTCCAGGAGGCCGGGGGAGCCCTGTGCCGGGAGCCCGGGGGGCGGCCTGGGCCCTGCAGTTGCACTAAGGAAAGATGGTCCTCACCCTCCTCCACCCCAGAAAGAACAAAACCAGCACAAAACTCTGACCCACGGCTGCACCGCGGGGCCTTGCAAACGTGCACTGGCCTGCTCTGTGGCCTCGTGATCCAGGAGGCTGGAGCCCACACAGCTGGCCACAGTTCGAATCCTGACGCTGGCGGCTTGAGAAACACACTGGGAGAGTGTGCGTGTGTGCCCCAAAGCCCAGCAGGAGGAGAAATGGAGAAGGGACTGTGAGGTGGCCACCCAAGTGCGTCTGCCTCTCCCAACTATCTTCTGCAAGTGCTCGAATCCACACTTCCACTGGCGAAATGAAGAAAGGGCGTTTGAAACGTCACTGGCCCTGGCACGAGCCTTTAGGAAGTGGGTTTTCTTCTCCCCTGCTTCTCCCATGCAGCAGGCGGGCAGAGCAGGCCACGTGTGGCCGTCCCCTGGCTACGGGTGGCCTGTGCGATCCGTCCCACTCCCTCTGCTTCCGCCGCCCAGGCGGTCACTTAGCCTTCGTTGGCTCCCGGGCGCGTCTGGCTTTCTCACGTGTGGCCGGCGTCCACGCTCTCCTCTCGCCCAGCTCCCACGGGGAGGGCCGGGTTCCTCCAGCCCGCATCTCTGTCCCACGGCCTCCGACGTCCTTTCCACTGAAGAATCCCAAACGGAGACAGCCCAGCAGCTCTGTCCGAGATGTGGACTTGGAAGTGGAACCACCCACAGCCTCCGCGGACACCAGTGCGAGTCTCAGACTTCCCAGGTCCCAATGCGAACCTGGCGTGACCCCTCTGACCCCGTCCCAGCCGGGGCCTCGTTTGCTCAGGTCCACTCTTGAGGGGGGATCCCAAGGCCCAACTCCTCTCCTCTCACGCTCACGTGCCCCGCCGGTCCTCCTCTGTCTGTCCTCCGCTCCTACAGCACCTACGAGGGCCGCCATCTCCTGACTCCTCCAGGGTGGCCACCTTGTCCAGGCCATGCTCAGGGAGAGCCCTCGCCCTGGCTCCTCCCTCTCCCACAGGCAGCGTGGGCTCTAAAACGTCACTCAGGCCAGTCCCCTGGCCTACTGGTTACGGCAGCCGCTGCCACTCAGCCAACCACATGGCCTGAAGAACACACTGGGTGCGTGTGCACGTGTGCCCAAGTCCTGACAGGACTGGGAGACGGGACGGGACCAGATCGGGAGACAGGACAGGACGGGACTGGGAGACGGGACGGGACTGTGGCCAACATGCCCCATCGGGTGCTCCCTCTTCCTCTGCTGTCTCTCTGTCTCTCTGGGAGTGCATGCTCCCTATGGCAGTGAGATGTGGACTAAGTATCGATTCCCCGCTCCACTTGAGCATGGCTCTCCTCATGTTTACATGGGATTAAGACGCTCTACCGAGATCCCATGTGGTGTGGCCTCCGGCAGCCCATTCTGCTCCAGGGCTTCGGCTCCCGCTCCCGCTCCAGGCAGAGCTGTGTCCACAGTGACAGTCCTCACCCCTGTGGGCTGCGGGGCTCCCCCTGCCCAGAGCGGGCTCCAGTGCCCCTTGAAGGACGCCTTCTCCCCACCCTGAGTGGTGGGACCCGGCGGGCCAGGCTGTGCTGCGGCCTGTTGTCCCACCGCCACGCACGTGTCCACCAGCCCCTGGCTCCGTCAGTGAGAAGCCGTCCTCCCCACCTGCGACTGCTCACACACGTGGGTCGCTCTGGTCAGTCGGTCACTGAGCGCCTCATTTCCATCAGAAACAGAGCTGTCAGTGCCATTTTTAGCAAGCAGGGCCTTTCCAGATGGTGAAGGGGGTGGTCCTGTCTGCGGGGTCCAGAGCAGTGGCAGGCACTGCCTCCAGGACCACCAGCGGCCACTGGCACCAGCAGGCCCACTCTCTGAGACTTGGGGGAGAGGGTCCAGCCTTCCGTGGGGGCTGGTGGGCCACCAGCCACACAGCTGCCTTTGCAGCCTTAGTGGTCTCCAGGATGCCGGTCACGGTGGCTGGGCCCCTCTAGCGTGGCCTCGGTCCTTCCCTGTCACTCTGCAGTGACCCCATCTTCGAGCAAGCACCTTCTGAGGTACAGGTGAGGGCCTCTTTCCGGGTCAGTTCTGCAGAGCACTAGGTGGGACAGTGGTCACCCCGCCGGCCCGGCCCCCAGCGGCGGTTTCCACAGCTGGTCAGCCTCAGCTCCGTGGCCTTGGACCCCTCAGCCTGGAGCTGCACTCAGGTCCCCCGCCTCCAGGGCCCAGGCCGCTCCCCACCCAGGGGGGCTGCACACCCCACGGGCAGCCACCGCTCCACCCAGGGGGGCTGCACACCCCACGGGCGGCCACCGCTCCCACCCAGGGGGGCTGCACACCCCTGGGCGGCCACCGCTCCCACCCAGGGGGGCTGCACACCCCACGGGCAGCCACCGCTCCCAGCCGTCTCACTGACAAGACAGGCCAGGGCTGAGCCTGGTGCCGGCCTGGGAAGGATCTTCTCTCGGAGACGGCTCGTGGCCGCATGGCAGTGCCTGCCGGTCTGCCGGGCCCACCGCTCACCATGTCTCCCACGGTCCTTCTGTCACCATGCCCAGATGGCGTCTCTGCTCCACTCCAGCCTGGCCTCTCAGCCCACGGCCCCGCTCCTGCTTCTCCATCTTCAAGTCCTTCGGTTCCCGCGGGTGCAGCGTTGGGGACGGCGGGGAGGGGCGCAGGCTGGTCCCCGGAGCCTGCTGGCTCAGCACTCCGCCTCTCTGTCCTCGTGTACCGGGGCCCAGGCGACGCGCCTTGAACCCACTCTCCGTGCGCAGGACTTAGCGTGAGTCCACGTCTCAGCGGCTGTGAGTGACGCTGCCGGGGCGACCACGGAGCTCCGTCTTTCGGGCAAACAGCAGGAGTGGGATTTTGGGGTCGCAGGGTGCCTCCGCGGCTGCAAGGTTGCTGTCCGTGGCCTCGGGCAGTGGCGGAGCGGGAAGCACACCCAACAGGGAGGCACCGTCAAGGCCGGGACCCAGCCTGGGGCCACCACAGCCTCGGAGTGCGGACTGGTGACTGCCACCCCGCTGTGGTGGCCTGGCAGCTCAACGTCTCAAAAGCCAGCACAGTCCTACGGGCGCCCGGGGGAATGAGCTGTCCCAGGGAGCAGGAACAGCTTCTCTCGGTAAAGGCAGGGAGAGTCGAAAGAAGGAGTGCAGGGTGCCGAGCCCCGGCCTCCCAGGGTGGTGGCGGCAATGGGCAGTCCCACCCAGCAGGTGGCGCTGACCTGGCTGCCTCCCTGCTCCACGGGGGTCCCTGGCGCCACCTGCCTCGGCCTCCGGGTTTCTTGCAGGGCTCTGTGGCCCACAGCTGGCACAGGTGGCATTCCATACGGTTTTGCCGAACGAATAGATTAATGACTGTATAGTTAATGTTCACTTTGGCTTTTTTTCCCTTTTGCATCTTGATGAAAAAGACTCCAGGTATTAAAGCCTCAAAACACAGAGTTAAAGATGAAAAACCCACGTGGAGAAGTCAGTCGTTGAGTTATGATCCAAATGGCACATGCTCCTGCTTTGGAATGTTCTATTGCTAATGTGAACACCGGCACAGGGGTTATGTTTCTAAAAATTACTATTTAATTCTATTTATTCATTCATTGATTTTAATTTGACCAGAGAGAGACAGAGAGAGAGCGAGAGGGAAAGCGAGAAAGCACGCCATCAAGTCTGGAGCTCGAACCATGGTTGGCCATGTGGGAGTGTCCAGTGCCTTAACCACCACACCACCTGCTGGTCCCCCTAAATTAGTTTTAAGAACATCTTTAAAAAATCGTTTAACTTTATTTATTATTATTATTCAATTTGCTAGAGGGCATATGTACTCACAGAGGAGAGACAGAAAGAGAGAGAGAGAGGAAGCAAGCCGCCAGGTCCAGGACTTGAACTATGGTCGGCCACATGGGAGCCAACTACCACACTACCTGCCAGCCCGTAGGGATGCTCTCACCAGAGCTTCTTCCCGGGGACTTGGTGTGCCCGTTGACACTGTTCCCCTGGCAGGGACGTGGTGCCCAGCGACACTGACCGCCCGGCTCACGCCACGCCGCGCCACCGCCTGCAGCTGGCACTTCGTTTTCCAGGAAACTCGCCCGTCAGTTTCGTTTGCTAAAGACCTTTCTCCAGCCTCTCAAGCCCCAAGCTGGTCACGTTTTAAGACATTTCCCTACAACCTTGCAGTGACTGACTCTTGTATTTACTCACGTTTACGCTTCAGTTCTTACCCCTCGCACTCCCAGTGTATCCACCCCACGGCCGGCGCTCAGGCGAGGAGCTGCGGGAGCCCCCAGTGAGGGCCTGGACTCTGCGCCCACCCAGCCCAGACTGGAGGGCCACTGGCCGCCCGCGTACTCAGCACTGTCTCCAGACGGGGACGCACAGCCCCCGGCGTGAGGGTCGGCCTTTGAGTGCCGTGGCCTGGTCCAGCTCTTGCCCTCTCATGTTTAGGGAAATGTTCAAAATAAAAAATATCAAAAAGTTAAAGGCATCAATATTATTTAAAGAGATATTTTGGAACTCGATTCGTCCACAAAGGATATCTCCCCCACGCTAGCCTGAGAAGCAAACACTCGGCGTTTCTGTGGCTTTATTTTGTGTGTCCCTCCTCCAATCACTTCAGGCCGGCACAGAGGCTCTTGAAAATAACCGTGGCGTAGAACTGGGTCACCCACCTCCGTGCCGCAAGGCTGAGGAGGGCACGGGAGAGCACCCTCATTCTGGCCTCTCAGCTGAGGGCCGCCCCGTGGCGCCAGGACCCCCAACCCGCAGAGATCGAGGCCTGCTGCTCAGGCCAAGGGCTCTGGCTCCAGCCTGCCTGTGGGCCTGGGCACCGTAAGCCTTGCTGGCCGGGAAGAAGGGGGCAGCAGTTGGCTGAGACCCTGTCAAAGCACTCGTCTTTCCCTCTTTCTCTGTCTCTCACTCTTGTGAGACAAATAAATACATTAAGAAGCTGTATTTATCCTTCCTGTCTTGTGGCCCCGAGAGCTTCCAGTCGCCAAACAGCCTCCTGGTGTCCAGCTCGTTAATGGTGTGGGCGTGGAAGCCGTTCTCGGAGAGTGGGTTCCTGGGACCCGCTTCGCAGCGGGCACCTCCATTCCCGGTGTCTGCTGCCCTCCGAGGGCTGCGGTGGGGGAGGCCGGCCACTCCCTCCCCACCAGGACCTTTCTCAGCCTGAGACGCCCACCGTCCGGCTCCCCGCAGGGCGCAGGCATTATGAGTGCAAAGGGCCGAAGGGGTCTTACTTTCCCTCGAGACTCATTTTAAAGCAGATGGGGAGAGAATCCCTTTCCGACTAATACCAGTGACACAGGCCGAATGTCAGGGGCCACGATTAGGGGAAAGCGAACGAGTGGCTCCCCTTTCCCAGAAGACAATGGTGCGGAGTATAAACGGCCAAGGCGAAATGACACTTTGAAGCCCGGCAGCCAGGTGCACTGTTTGCAGAGCGTCCTCCACGGCGCGAGTCAGGAGTGTCGGAAACCCACAGATGCGGGGGCTCGCCGGCCGTTTCCCGGGCGACGGCTGCTGTCCACAGAGGTCCCAGCAGCAGGTGTCATGGCAGGAGAGACCCGTCCCCTGGGAGGGGGCAGAGTGCCCACCGGGCTGCCCAGCCACTACAGCCACATGACCCTCCCCTCTCCCAGGTGTGTTCTGGGAGGGCGGACAGACCCCAGTCAGCAGGCTCTGTGGTGTGAGGGGTCGGCCCCTCCATACACTTTCGTCTGTGGCCACACAGCAAGGGGAAGAGGTGGAGGTGGGGTGGGAGCAGCAGGCACGGGCCCCACCTGTCCCCTGCCCGGGCGGGCCTGGAGGGGGCACAATGAACGGCCCGGAATCCTGCCTTCCCTGCCCGTGCTTGCCGGGGCCTGCGGCGGAGTCCCCTCAGCCGGGTGTGCACATCCAGGGCACGGAGCTTAGACAGGAGGGATCCCGAAAGGCGAAGAGACTGGCGAGCCCAGGCCGGACCGGACCGCGAGAGGCAGTCAGTTCCAGACCACACACCAGCGCAAGACCGGGACCGCGATCACTTCCTGAAACGTGGCCGCCCAGCCTTCCCCGGGGCGGGGGCACACAAGGGTGGCAGCACCCGCCCCTGCTTTGCAGCCCCGACACCCAGCGCAGGTTCCAAGGCGTGGCTGGCACGTTCTCCGTGTTGTCCAGGCTCCGCGGGCCTCACGCCGGGCCACACGCCGGGCCTGCCGCGGAAGTGGGGCGCAGCCTAGCTGACTTCGGAGGGGCTGTTGGGCTCAGCTCGCTGATCGGACAAGGTCAGAGAAAGCCTTGGAGCAGCCGCCCAGGGGCCCCGTGAGACTGCCTCTGCCCTCGGGTCTCCAGCCCTGGGGCGGCCTGCCCAGAGCTCGGAGTTCTGTGCGCTCTGTGGAGGCATGGCGCCTGCGGGTTCCTGTCCCCCCTGCACTGGGCCCGACGTGTGCACCTGCAATCCCCATGGGGCTGAGGCCGGAGGAGCCCGGCCCGGGAATCCGCATTCACTACAGTATGACTTAAACCGAACCGTGAGCCAGTGAGATGGTGGCTGTCACCCCACGTGGCTGGTCACTCAGAGACTAATAAGGGATAGAGGGAAGGACCAGCCCATGCCTGGTGGTTAAGGTGGCTGGATCCCACAGCATTTATGTGTGGTTTGAGCCCCGAACCCAGCGCTCGAAAAATACACAGGCACGTGTGCACATGTGCCCCAAACCCAGGAGGGTTGCTTCCTGCTTCTCTGTTTCTCTCCAGCAAGCCTGTGCCTTCTGTAAAAAGCAAAAACCCAGAAAACTAAAACCCCTGCCCTTCATTCGTGCCGGGGGAAGCACTGAGGCCTGCTGCTGGCACCCTGCGCCTCAGCCCACCGGGCTCCCCGGACGCGGGCTCCGCTGCGTGGGTGTCCAGGACGGGCAGCAGTGGCTTTGAGGCGGCCTCCTGGCTGGCCTCTCATGTGCAGAGGGGGTGCAAGGGGACTGCAGGGGGCCGGGAGGGGCAGGCGGACCTCCCAGTGAAGGAGCAAGTCCCGTGGGGACCGTGGTGGTGGCATGCGGGGAGTTGCTGTCCTAAGCTATCCAACCTCAGACGGGACACTCTGATGAGGCCTGTGGCACCGCAGCACCCGTGACGCCCTCCTGGCAGCAGACGCGGGTTCCCAGCACGGGACCCCACAGGCAGGTAGCACAGGTCAGCTTGCCCCGCGGTAGCCAGTCTGGTGGGGCTGCGGGTGAGCAGGCGCCTGCTCGGGCGGAGGGCAGGGTGGCCACCTACCAGGAGCTGCTGCAGCTGGGGCCCCACTGCGTCCTGCAGGCTGGCTCTGTCCTCCGGGCTGGGGGCCTGTGTGTACTGCCACCTCTCGGGGACGAAGGGCCACTTCATTTCCTCGGCCTCCTGGAGCAGGGTCTGCAGCTCTCCGGGGAGTGAGGCTGGAAAGGTCAGAGGTCAGGTAAGGAGCTGGCCGTCGGGAGAGGCTCCGAGGCCCTGGGTGACGGTGGGCCTTGATGCCAGAACCTGTCCCTGGCCAGATGGCCGGAGCCTGGCCAGGCTGAGAACAGCAGCAGGGGCCGTCGGGAGGGGGCTGGCCGCCGTGCCCTGCAGGTAGACGGGGCGGCCGGCGTTCAGGGGGATTGTGGCAGGAAGCAGAGCACTGGGGAGACATCTCTGCAGAAAGGATCAGGGAGAACGGAGGAGACACTACCCTCCCTGTAAAGTGGGATGGGCTGCGGGGGCACCTGGGCCCGCGGCCTCCACCCGGCTCTTGCACAGGGCCACACTGAGGTCGAGCCGGCACATACCGCATCAGGGCTCAGGGCGCGCCTGCCCCTCGCACGGGGAGGAGGGTCGGGGCAGGCACCAGGCCTTGGACACTGTCCACCATGCGCACACTCGGAAACTCAGCACTCAGGTGCTCAGACCACACCCGAGCTGTCTGCCCTGCTGGGTGACCCCACTCCGAGGCTCTGCTGCCAATGGCGGGCATGGTCTTCCGCGGTGCATGCGCGTGACTACCAACCGGGAACAGCTCCGAGCTCTGAAGCAATGCGGCCCAGCGTCCTCAGCAAGGGGTCGCAGACCTGTGCGTGGGGAACATTCAGCAAAAATGGAAGTTGTGGGAGGCTGCGCACCAGCGAATATCGCCGGTTTCTCTGAGAGCAAACAATTACACAATGCCATGATTGGCTCCCCTTCAAAACCTCACCTTCAAAACCATACTCTGATTGGCCACTTTCCATAAAGGCCACAACTGGCTCCCCTTAAAAACTTCACCTTCAAAACCATACTCTGATTGGTCACTAGAATCCCTCAGATTTGCATATCCAGTACCTCATGATTGGTCCACAAAAGCAACCAATCATAACCCACCTTTTTACAACCAATCACTGCCCACCAACATGTATATAACCACGATCCCTGGCCCACAATCTCCAGACGACCCTGAAGACCCTGAAGAGCTGTGACTCCGGACAACCCTGAAGAGTTGTAACACTGTGTCGTCTCCATGCTGCCCACAATAAATGGACGACCCTGAAGAGTTGTAACACTGCGTCATCTCCGTGTGTCGTAACACTGCGTTGTTAGTCCCGTCTCTCACTCCTTCCCTCAGGAAACCTGTTCGACGGTCTCCCCGGTTGGGACAGGAAGTGAAGAATGAGTCTAGTTGGGACCAGCAGACGGTGTAATGGTTCCATTGCTGGACTCCCACATAGTCGACCACAGTTCAAGTCCCAGACCCGAGGCTTAAACTTATGCCGGGAGCATGTGTATGTGTGTGTGCCCAAAATCCTAAGGAAAATGGAGGAGTAGGGATTGTAGTGTGGCCATCCCCCCGGGGGTGATTTTTCGCTTTCTGTTTCTGTCTCTTCAGCGAGCACACTCGCTCTATAGCAAAAATCTCTCTTAAAAGAAGGGGAAAAAAAGTACGAGTTTATTTTGGTGTAAAAAAAGAGAAAACTGCGACACACATGTAGCTTGCCACTCTGCACATTTTCTGTGACCCTCCGGAGACCCGCACAGCAGCCGGCTGTGCGAGCTGCGGCCTTCGTGCCTCCTGCAGTCCTCACACTCCGCGCGGCCATGGACGCCCCACTGTGCCCTGCATCTGCCAACCCCGAGAGTCTCCTATTGGAAGAATGGTGCCAGCACTCATGGGCCGCACTCGGCTGGAACCCAGACCTAGCCTCGGCCTGCAGCTCGCCCCACCCGATGGGTTATCAGATGTCGTGGCCCCCAAGCCCATCCTATTGCTCCTCGCAGCTCCTGCCTGGGCCACTGCCGTCCCCGGCCCTCACGCTGTCCTCCACTGCCGTCCCCGGCCCTCACGCTGTCCTCCACTGCCGTCCCCGGCCCTCACGCTGTCCTCCACTGCCGGTCCCACCTTTTCTACAAACAGGACAGACCAGGCCACTGCCCTGAAGAAAATGCCTCCCAGCTTCCGCGCACCCTGCTCGGGCAATGCGGTGGTCCTGTCTGGGTACCGTGACCACGCTCAGGCCTCCGACGTCACGTCTGGGGCAAACACAGCTGCCCACTCGGCCTCCATGAGCACGTAGGAGCCCAGCACTGTGTGCGCTCCGGCTCTCAGCCCGCGGCTCTGAGCACCTGAGCCCTCCGGCTGTGGCTCCCTGGAGACAGATGTCCTGATCTTCACTGTGGCAAGTACGCCAGGGGTGGGGGTGGGGGAGAGACACAGTCAGGGCCCAGCAGGTGCCAAGGTGGTTAAGGTGCTGGACTCCCACATGGCCAACTGTGGTTCAAGTCCCAGACCTGGTGCCTTGAAAATCATGCCAGGCTCCTGTGTGTGTGCGTGCCCGAAATCTCAGGAAGAAAATGAAGGGGACGAGACTGTGGCATGTCCACCCCCGAGGGGTGATTTCTCACTTCTCTCACCATCTCTCTCCAGCAAGTGCATGGACCCTATGGCGAAACCTTCAAAAAGAGAGGACAGAGTTGGTCTTCAGTGTATGTGAGACATGCTGCATAGGCAAAAGCGGGAGACACGGAGGAGGAGCGGCATACACAGAGGAGGAGCGGCAGACACGGAGCAGGAGGAGGGGCAGACACGGAGGAGGAGGAGGGGTAGACACGGAGGAGGAGGGGCAGACACGGAGGAGGAGGAGGGGCAGACACGGAGGAGGAGGAGGGGCAGACACGGAGGAGGAGGAGGGGGCAGACACAGAGGAGGAGGGGCAGACACGGAGGAGGAGGGGGGGCAGACACAGAGGAGGAGGGGCAGACACAGAGGAGGAGGAGGGGCAGAAACAGAGGAGGAGGAGGGGCAGACACGGAGGAGGAGGAGGGGCGGACACGGAGGAGGAGGGGCGGACACGGAGGAGGAGGAGGGGCAGACACAGAGGAGGAGGGGCGGACACGGAGGAGGAGGAGGGGCAGACACGGAGGAGGAGGAGGGGCGGACACGGAGGAGGAGGGGCGGACACGGAGGAGGAGGGGCGGACACGGAGGAGGAGGGGCGGACACGGAGGAGGAGGAGGGGCGGACACGGAGGAGGAGGAGCAGACACGGAGGAGGAGGAGGGGCAGACACAGAGGAGGAGGAGGGGCGGACACGGAGGAGGAGGGGCGGACACGGAGGAGGAGGGGCGGACACGGAGGAGGAGGGGTGGACACGGAGGAGGAGGAGGGGCGGACACGGAGGAGGAGGAGCAGACACGGAGGAGGAGGGGCGGACACGGAGGAGGAGGAGGGGCGGACACGGAGGAGGAGGGGCGGACACGGAGGAGGAGGAGGGGCGGACACGGAGGAGGAGGGGCGGACACGGAGGAGGAGGAGGGGCGGACACGGAGGAGGAGGGGCGGACACGGAGGAGGAGGAGGAGGGGCAGACACGGAGGAGGAGGAGGGGCGGACACGGAGGAGGAGGGGCAGACATGGAGGAGGAGGGGCGGACACGGAGGAGGAGGGGCGGACACGGAGGAGGAGGAGGGGCGGACACGGAGGAGGAGGGGCGGACACGGAGGAGGAGGAGGAGGGGCGGACACGGAGGAGGAGGAGGGGCGGACACGGAGGAGGAAGAGGGGCGGACACGGAGGAGGAGGAGCAGACACGGAGGAGGAGGGGCGGACACGGAGGAGGAGGAGGGGCGGACACGGAGGAGGAGGGGCGGACACGGAGGAGGAGGAGGGGCGGACACGGAGGAGGAGGGGCGGACACGGAGGAGGGGGAGGGGCGGACACGGAGGAGGAGGGGCGGACACGGAGGAGGAGGAGGGGCGGACACGGAGGAGGAGGAGGGGCGGACACGGAGGAGGAGGGGCGGACACGGAGGAAGAGGAGGGGCGGACACGGAGGAGGAGGAGGGGCGGACACGGAGGAGGAGGAGGGGCGGACACGGAGGAAGAGGAGGGGCGGACACGGAGGAGGAGGAGGGGCGGACACGGAGGAGGAGGAGGGGCGGACACGGAGGAGGAGGGGCGGACACGGAGGAGGAGGAGGGGCGGACACGGAGGAGGAGGAGGGGCGGACACGGAGGAGGAGGAGGGGCAGACACGGAGGAGGAGGAGGGGCAGACACGGAGGAGGAGGGGCGGACACGGAGGAGGAGGAGCGGCAGACAGAGGGGAAAACAGACACACTGCCTGGTCTCTGCTGTCTGCTCTGCCCGCCCAGCCCTCCTGGTGAAGGAAAGACGGCCCGGGAAGGGCTGCTCCTCACGGAGGGCAGGACCCCAGGAAGGGCAGCGAGTGCCGTGGTCTACAGCGGCTTTCCCGGGCCACCGGAGCTCACGCAGCAGCCTGGGCCTTGGAGCACTTCCGGCGGAGGCAGGGCCCAGGACCCGGGCCTGCAGTGGCCCTCTTGCCTGGTCCAGCTCCGGGCAATGCTCCCAGCATTTCGGCTGAGGAGCTCCTTCAGGTCACGAAGTCGAGAGGAGTAGGCGCCGCGGGCTCCTTTCCCCACTCCCCTGAGCGCCCCAAGTTACCCAGACACTCTGACAGCAGAGATGTGATCTCTGGCTTGTGCAGTCCGCCATGCCTTGGACAGACAAGGTTTCCCGGTCAGCCTGCTCTGTCCGGGGCGCCCTGGGGCGGTAAGCCTGCCCCCCTGCCCTCCCTCCTGGCACGTGGCAGATCGTTGGGAGCCACTGGAAAGATGCTTCTAGGAGGTTCCGGGAAGTGTCTGGGCTTGGCTCCCCTCTCCACCTCTGGAGGAGGTTCTCTGGGGTCCAGAGCACATGCTGGCTGCCCAGGCCGATGCCTCTCCCCAGCACCGGGGGAGGCACGACAGCTGCAGGGGCTGCTCCAACACCTGGGCTCCGGAGGCTGTGTGGGCATCTGGGCCTCGAGCCGGCAGCACAGGGGCAGCCCCCGCGAGCCTTGCATATCCCCAGGCCCACCTGCAGGGCCACCTCTGAGAGTGACCATCACGTGACCTGCCCTCTGCAGTGATGCCGTCCTCTCTCCCGTCTGGGCACTTGGGAAGACACGGAAACGCTACTGGCTGGGGTCTGGGCCCTCACCATGGAGAGCCCGAGCTCAGCGGACCGGGCCCTGGGGACAACGGCGCAGTGTGGTGAGCAGACAGGAGGAAACACCGGCAAACACAGCAGGCCCAGCGTGGGAGAACCGGGACCTGCCTCCCCGGTGCCCTGACCGCCCCGACAGGGCTGGCGGCATGAGGCCACCAGCGGCAGGCCACACTGCTGCACCAGTGACCGGAGGGAAGGTGGCAGACCCGTGTAGACAACGGGGCGTGTGCCCTGAAAGGAGGAGCGGCAGGCTACCAGCCGGGCTCCAGGACAGAAGGACCACATGGAGAGAAGGCTCCCCCAGAACCTGCCTCCGTTTCGGGGAGCCAGAGCCCAAGCACGGGCAATACAGCGGGAATCCTAACAGCGAGAGCGAGGACGCGCGTCCAGACATGGAGGGCACTCTGCTGGCTCCTGGGAGACATGGAAACGGGGAGCAGCCCGCTAACGCCGGCGAGGAAGACGTGGAATGGTTTTAGCTTTCTAGACTCCGTGGCCAACTGTCCCCGGCGCTGGCCCATCTAAAACGATGGCTGGCACAGACAAGCAGAAAGCCACATTCCTTGCCGACAGCCGTGCCCGCGCCCGGCCGAGCTTAGCACGGGGCGGACAGCTGGGTGACCGCGGCGGTGACGCACGGTGGGCACGGCAGAAGCCGATGGAAACTGGCGAGGCACAGAACCCTACTGTGAAACAAGGCCACGCTATTCAGGAGTCGCCTCAGTGTTTAGTCATTGAAACGTGCGTGCACCGGGCGATCGGGCCGGCTGGGACCCTTTGTCCTTCCTGAACGAAACTGCTTCTGTTTACTGAAGCCTAAAATTCAAGCTGACAGCAATTCACTGTGACAAAGTGGGCTCCTCCCTGCCCGCCGCCCGAGCGGGTCTCGTTCGTGCCCTGGAGACCCACTCGCCTCTCGGTGGTCATCTGCCCAGAGGAGAAAAATAGGGCAGTGTCGCGCGTGTCGTCGGGCTGCCGGGACCTCACCTCTGCACCGCTGCGCCTCCCTCTTGTCCTGCTCCGACACGTCTGGCGCCTGCAGCGAGAGCTGGTCCAGCATCTGCCTGCATTCCCGCAGCAGCGCGGCGACGGTCCTGTGGTCCCCCATGGCGAGTGCGCGCCTCCAGGACGAGCCGGGGCCAGCCTAGGGAGACCCACGACCTGAAGGGAGACACAGCTCTCAGTAAGGGCCCGGGGCCGGAGGGACCTGGCAAGCAAGAGACAGGACGAGGACCAGTGCAGCCACTGCCCTGTAAGAGTGAGCGGCCGGAGGACCGTCTGAGGGACCGTCCGAGGGCGGCCTGTGGCAGCACTGTGGCCAGACTGGGAGAGCGCCTGGAAGGCAGAGGGGCCCGGGCGGAGCCCACGAGCACTGGGACGACGTGGGCCGCACAGCCCGCGATTTCCACGTCTCCTGCACACCCCCCAGCGGCCCCTGGGTCCCACTGGCAACCACTCCCTGCCCCTCTGGAAGTCTACAGGGAGTGCCTGGTGGACAGTCTCGTATTCAAACCCAGCCTGGTCCCATCAGGGCCCTGCTGATTTCCCTGGCAGGGCCTCCACAGACTAAGCATCGCAGAACCAGCACCAAGGTGTCAGAGACACAGCAAATTCAGAGCTCTTCACTGCCCAGCGCCCTGCCGTGTGCAGTGCAGAGAGGGCGGCCAGAGATCCCAGCCCCGGTTCTGCCACACGGCGATTGGTACAGCGGCTGCTTCCGTCGCACACCCAGCCGAGGGCATGTGGGCGGCAGTCAGGGAGCTTCAGGGACAGACAAACTCACAGAGGGCACCCGAATGTCTGCAAGTAGACACTTGGCTAACAGATCTTTTCTCCTGCCTCCCCTTTGTTAAAGAGCATGTGTAGTGGGACCAGCAGTTAGCGTAATGGCTATGTTGCTGGACTCCCACGTATTCGACCGCGGTTCGCATCCTGGACCGGGTGGCTTAAAACTCATGCCGGGCGCATGTGCGTGCATGCCCAAGATCCCGAGAGGAGAATGGAGGAGAAGGGACTGGGGCGTGACCATCCTCCCTGGGGGGTGATTTCTCGCTTTCTGTCTCTCTGTCTCTGTCTGTCTGGTGAGTGCACGCGCCTTATAGCATAAACCTCTCCCCCCTCACCTCCACCCCCCCCCAAAAAAAAAAAAAAAGAGAACATGTGTAGTGATCAAAACGAAGGAAGTTTCTTTCTGACTTTGCCAGGACAGTGGTTCGACTGTGGTGGAGACACCTGGTCGGCATGTGGAATTTCATCACAGAGCGAGAGTCTGAACGGGGAGGAAGGCAGGGCGATGGCTCTGGTCTCTCCGAGCTGGTCCGGGCAAGGACGGGTCACTGACAGCAGAGTGGCAAGGAGAGTCTATGCTCTGCTCCCCAGCGGCCCCGGCAGGAGCTTGCTGCTGGATTTGACATGGCAAGAAAGCCTCCTCCCTCTCTCCTGCAGCCGTATGCCAAAGCAGGGACAGAGTGAGGGAGGAGCTTCAGAGCCTTGTGGTTTTCACACTAACCTGGCTGGCTGGGATAGCTTATGCTTTTAACACACACACACTTTTCACAGCTAGAACTACTTCAGTAGCAAAGCACTAGAATATTCCAGGTTTGTTTCATTAAAAATAACCCTGAGGGCTAGGTGGCACGGAGGTTAAGGAGGCTGGACCCCACAGGGCCGATTGTGTGGTTCGAGTCCTAGACCTGCAGGCTTGAAAACCATGCAGGCACACGTGCATGCAAGCCCCAAATCATGACAAGACAGGGAAGGGGTTGCATCGTGGGGGGGTGATTTCTCACTTTTTCTCTCTCTCCTTTTTCTTTTTTCTTTTTAAAGAATTATTTAATTTTATTCATTATCATTTTCTTTCTTTCTTTCTTTTATTTTTAAATTCTAACAATTTATTTTGAATTGACCAGAGAGATACAGAGAGGGAAAGTGAGAAAGCAAGTCACCAGGTCTGGGACTCGAACTACGGTTGGCCATGTGAGAGTCCAGTGCCTTTACTACCCTGCTACGTGCTGGCCCCCACGTGCCCCTCTGGCTCTCAGGAGGGCATGTGTGTACTGTAGCAAGACTTTAAAAAAAGAGTTGAGCTAGCCAGAGGCGAGGTGAAGGCAACCGGATCCCACAGGGCTGCCTGTGCACACTGGGTCCACAGCCTAGTGGCTTGAAAAACACGCTGGGCACACGTGTGTGCCTGCCCAGAGTCCCTACAGGAGACTGGATGAGAAGGAATTGCGGTATGGCTCCCCGCCCCACCCGCTCTCTCATTCCCCCTCTGCCCGTGGCGAGCGTGCGTGGGAGTCCTCCAGCAAAAAAGAAAAAGAAGAAAAGAAGAAGCCACGTGTGCTGGTGAACCACCTGATCAGGGTTTTTGAATATCAGCTCCTGTCACCTGAAGAGCCCCTCCCGAGGGACAGGGGACGCGGGAGGAGCCGGCTGGATGCAGGCTGAGCGCAAGGCCAGCGTCACCTCCCACGTGGCACTCCTGAGAGGCCCGCCTGGGTGGCGTGCACGTGGGGGGTTCTGGCTCCCTCGAGCTCCAGATGAAGTAGGCCAGACGCCACGGGGTCTGCCGCCGTGTGGGCTCACACGTCTGAGTCACAGAGGCAGAGCAGGCGGGTGCTTGCCGAGCTGGGGTAGACGGGCGGGAGGTGCTGGCCACCCGAAGCTGAGCTCACGGGCCTCCTGAGGAGGGCGGGGCGGTGCTCCCGCAGAAGTCATTTAAGATGGCTAGTCAACCAGCTCGACTCAGCCGCGTGGAGGATGTACACATCTGAAAACATTGTGTTACTCACCATCGGTACCTTCAGCTGCATTTGTTACACGTCACAGATACATTCATGGTGTTTAATTTAACAATGACAGTTAGCAGTACACGTACAACACAGCAAGGAAGCCATGGGTAGTGTGAGGTCGAGTGCTGGCCCGGAGGAGGGGGTGCTATTTACTGATTTAGGGGGTGTTTTTGTTACAGAGTGTGTGTGCTTACCAGAGACACAGAGAGACAGAGAGAGAAAGTGAGAAATCCCCCCTAAGGGGGCAAGGTCACATTGCAATCCCTTCTTCGCTTTCCTCTCGGGATTCTGGGCATGCACCCACAGGTGCCCGGTGAGTTTCAGGCTGCCGGGCCTGGGACTTGAGCAGCAGTCGCCACGTGGCAGTCCAGTGCCGCAATCTCTATACCTCCCGTTGGCCCTGGGAAGGTGTTAATTTTAGGCTGATAAAACTTCTGAGGTGATCTCTAAAACTTGGAAATAATACATATAACTTTGAAATTAGTAGAAGGAAATAACAAAAAGAAACAAATAACTCAGAAGGAGAGAAAAGGAGAGATAAATGAGGGTCAAGGTAAACAGGAAGCACAGCATAAGATGGTAAAAACGAATTTTTTTAAAGACTTATTTTTTTTAAGTTAACTTTATTCATTTATTTAAATTTGACCAGAGAGGGACAGTGTGTGTGAGAGAGAGGGAACGTGAGAAAGCAAGCTGCCAGGTCTGGGACTTGAACTACAGATGGCTATGTGGGAGTCCAGTGCCCTTAACCACCACGCCACCTGCCAGCTCCAGTGGTAAAAATAATTTCAAGTAAATCAGTATTTCTAATGAATGAACTCGATGCTATGGGAAAAATTAAAGATGGACATATTTTCAAAATAACCACATGGGGACCAACAGTTGGCATAATGGCTGTGTTGCTGGACTCCCACGTAGTCGACCACGGTTCGAGTCCCGGACCTGGTGGCTTAAACTCATGCCGGACGTGTGTGCATGCGTGCCCGAGATCCTGAGAGGAGAATGGAGGAGAAGGGATTGTGGCGTGGCCATCCTCTATGGGGAGTGATTTCTCACTTTCTGTCTCTCTGTCTCTCTCTGCCTTCCTGGCGAGTGCATGTGCCCTACGGCAAAAACCTCTCCAAAAAAATAAATGAATAAAAAAATAAATAATAACTACATGGGTTTTACTGATCATGATTCAGAAAGAATATGTGAAAATGGGAAAAGGTATATTAGAAGAATAGTAATTAAAAGAAAGTTGGGGGTAGCAATATTAATTTAGGTAAAACAGATTTTTTTTTTTTTTTTTTTGCTATAGGGTGCGTGCGCTCGCCAGACAGACAGAGAAAGACAGAGAGACAGAAAGCGAGAAATCACCCCCCAGGGGGGATGGCCACGCCGCAATCCCTTCTCCTCCATTCTCCTCTCAGGATCTTGGGCACGCCCGGCGGTGAGTTTTAAGCCACCGGGTCTGGGACGTGAGCTGTGGTCGACTACATGGGAATCCAGTGACATAGCCATTACGCTAATTGCTGGTCCCGGTAAAACAGATTTTAAAGCAAAAATCATCCTTGAGATGAAAGGATCCCTTCTCAAGAGTTCCTGGCCCAGCTCGCCCGAGGCACGGCGGCGGGTGGCAGTGTGCGTCCAGGGGCACCCTCGGCTGCTGGAGGCAGACCCACGTCCACAGCAGGGAAGCAGCCCCAGACACTGGCAGACGGCAGGCCCGTGAGGGAGTAAGGCCTGGATCAATGCACTGACAAGCTCGGCCTGAGGAGCTGGGGACACGCGGGGCAGCCCACGCTAAAGAGCACTCGCAAGCACGGCTGGGAGGGTCCCAGAGCAACGGTCCTGGACCGCAAAGCGAGTCTCAGCGAGGGGCTGGGGTACGTCACCCAGGCAGCATGGGATGCGGATGGCCAGCGCCAGCCAAGCGGCGGAGGGAAGTACGCGTATGAGGGAATTAAGAAACAGGAAAGAACAAAGAAAGGTACTTCCAAGTGCCCACGGCCAAGAAGGCAGTGTCATGGAAGTCACTGTGTGGAAGTGGTAAATGGTACCTATTAAATGTGTAGGATTCAGTCAGGGGCCAGCAGGTGGCGTGATGGCTGAGGCACGGTACTCCAACGTGGTCAACCATGCTTCGAGTCCTGACCCTGGTGGCTTGCTCTCTCTCTCTCTCTCCTTCTCTCTGGTTAAATTAAAATAAAAACAAATAAATTAATAAAGTTAAATAAAATAATTCTTTAAAAAAAGAATAAACAAAAAATAACAAGGGGGAGACTGCTATACCAAATGCTAGTAATTAATATAAAATGTTATTAAGTGACATAAAAGTTATTGGCACTTAGATAAAGTGACCTTATATAAAGAGTCCAGAAAGAGACCCACATTAGCATGAACATTTTTATTACAGAGCTCAGTATATGGCATTGAGCTAATTGATTTTAAAATTTTTAAAAAAATTACTTATTTAATATTAGATTTATTTTATTTTATTTTTTTGCTATAGGGCACATGCACTCACCAGAGAGAGACTAAGAAAACAAGCTGCCACGTCCTGGACTTGAACTGCGGCCAGCTACGGGGGAGTCCAGCGCCTTAACCACTGTGCCACCTGCTGGCCCTGAATGCACGCTGCACTTGTCTGGGAAAGTCTCCTAATGCTGCCTTTATCCCAGCTACAGTGGGGCGCTGGAGGGTCCGTGGAGGGAAAGGCCGGGGACTCAGAGGCCCCTCCCCGAAGGCCCCCCGAATAGCCAGCAGAGCCCGGCCTTGACTTAGGAGCAGAGAGGGGTTTCCCGTTAGAGTAAACGTACTAACCACTTTCAGTGAGACATGCTTTTATTGGTGGGAGCTTAGAAATGTGGACTGCCATTTTCCCCAAGGGGCCAGGCACACATGCTGTTCTCTCCTGACCTTAGGCCTCTTCACACGGCAGTTTTTCCTGATTTGAGATCAGGATGGAGAAATGCACACACTTAAAAAATCCCAGCCCTGGGGCCAGCAGGTGACGTGGTGGTTGGGCTCTGCACTCCCTCATGGCTCACTGCGGTTCGAGTCCCGGACCAGGCGGCTTGCTTTCTCACATTCCCCCTCTCTTTTCCTCTGTCTCTCTCTCTAGTCAAATTTTTAAAAATAGAATGAATAAATAAAATTAAATAAATAATTCTAAAACAAAATAGAACAGCATTGCACAGCCCAAACCTGCGATTCCCACCTGGGGCAGGAAGGGCCGCGGAGGGCCTGGTCCCCGGGCACTTGGTCCCCATCTGTTAGATGGTGGCCTTTCGGGTGGCATTTCATCTGACGTTAATACATTTGGGAAACACTGCTCCAAATAAATCAGCGAAGGACGGACAGGAGTATAACAGTGATGCGATTTTTATTTTCTAGGAAATGACGAAACCTCATTGTCAATGACAATTCCTCATGTAAAATGTGCCAACCACACAAACACGCCATGAAAGAGCATGCATAAAACCATTATGTCCTGAGGCCAAAATAATTAATTTGTGATATGAGAGCCAGAGGGCCAAGTTCCTGCAGTGTCAGGGTCGATGGTGCGGAGCTGTGCAGACCCCACTGCAGGTGCTTTCTCTCTGCACCTCTGGCAGAGGTACAGTAAACATTTTTTAAGAAAGAGTTCACCAGCAGATAGTGTAATGGTTATGTCACTGGACTCCCACATAGTCGACTATGGTTTGAGTCCCAGACTCGGCAGCTTAAAACTCATGCCGGGCACATGTGTGTGAGTGCCCAAAATCCCAAGAGGAGAATGAAATTGGGACTGCACTGTGGCCATTCCCCTGGGAGTGATTTCTTAGGACCAGCAGTTGGCGTAATGGCTATGTCGCTGAACTCCCATGTAATCGACTGTGGTTCGAGTCCTGGACTCGGTGGCTTAGACTCACGTCAGGTGGGTGGGTGTACGTGCGTGCTCAGGATCTCGAGAGGAGAATGGAGGAGAAGGGATTGCGGCGTGGCCATCCCCCCTGGGGGGTGATTTCTCGCTTTCTGTCTCTCTCTGTCTCTCTCTGTCTTTCTGGCGAGCACACGCGCCTTATAGCAAAAACCTCTCAAAAAAAAAAAAAAAAAAAGGAGTTCATTTACTTTAGGAAATATTTTCACATGAAAACATCGAGATTTGAGATTTATTATAAAATACTTGGGTTTTAGGGGTCGTCGGAGAAGGTGAGGGCGCTTGGCCAGGTGGCTGGGGTTGTTGACGGCCCGGCCCAGGCCAACCCAAGTGGGCGGGTTCGTGTACTGCATGCTCTGCTTTCATTCTTACTTGAGATGTTTAATAATAAAAAATGTTAAAGGATTCTGTTTTGAGTACTGCAAGCAAGAAAGAGTGGTCTCGATGATCTGAGAAGTGAGGGGCTGGAATGATTTTTTTCCCTAGGTTTTTGACACAGGGCACAAGACTCTCCCAACAGACAGGACCAGGGAAGTGAGAAACCGCCCCGGGGCCTGGCCTCGCAGTCCCTCCTCCTCCTCTCCGATTCCGGGCACACCTGCCCACTGCGCCAAGTTGTAACCCACCAGGACTCGGACGCAGCGGGCCAGGGGTGTTCAGCACCCTAACCGCCATGCTACCTGCTGGCCCCAGCCTGGAACGCCCCACTTGAGCTGTGACCGGAACTCCGCCTGGGCCAGCTGGCCAGACTCTGTCCCGAGGGCCTGCTCAGCAAAGACTGAGGCCGGCCCACTGTCTGCCCTGCCAGGTTTGCTTTAATCAAACCCACCTCGGCCATGCCCGCTTCCAGCAAACCTGCCTCAACCAGGCCCACCTTTAGCAGAACCACTGCAGCCAGGCCCCCCTTTACCAGGACCACAGCCAGGCCCCCCTTTACCAGGACCACCGAGGTCAGGCCACCTTTACCAGGACCACCGAGGTCAGGCCACCCTTTACCAGGACCACCGAGGTCAGGCCCACCTTTACCAGGACCACCGAGGTCAGGCCACCCTTTACCAGTACCACCGAGGTCAGGCCCCCCTTTACCAGGACCACCGAGGCCAGGCCACCCTTTACCAGGACCACCGAGGCCAGGCCCATCTTTACCAGGACCACCGAGGTCAGGCCCACCTTTACCAGGACCACCGAGGCCAGGCCCACCTTTACCAGGACCACCGAGGCCAGGCCCACCTTTACCAGGACCACCGAGGCCAGGCCCACCTTTACCAGGACCACCGAGGCCAGGCCCACCTTTACCAGGACCACCGAGGCCAGGCCCACCTTTACCAGGACCACCGAGGCCAGGCCCACCTTTACCAGGACCACCGAGGCCAGGCCCACCTTTACCAGGACCACCGAGGCCAGGCCCACCTTTACCAGGACCACCGAGGCCAGGCCCACCTTTACCAGGACCACCGAGGCCAGGCCCACCTTTACCAGGACCACCGAGGTCAGGCCCACCTTTACCAGCACCACCGAGGCCAGGCCCACCTTTACCAGGACCACTGAGGCCAGGCCCACCTTTACCAGGACCACCGAGGCCAGGCCCACCTTTACCAGGACCACCGAGGCCAGGCCCACCTTTACCAGGACCACCGAGGCCAGGCCCACCTTTACCAGGACCACCGAGGCCAGGCCCCCCTTTACCAGGACCACCGAGGCCAGGCCCACCTTTACCAGGACCACCGAGGCCAGGCCCACCTTTACCAGGACCACCGAGGCCAGGCCCATCTTTACCAGGACCACCGAGGTCAGGCCCCCCTTTACCAGGACCACCGAGGTCAGGCCCACCTTTACCAGGACCACCGAGGCCAGGCCCACCTTTACCAGGACCACCGAGGCCAGGCCCACCTTTACCAGGACCACCGAGGCCAGGCCCCCCTTTACCAGGACCACCGAGGTCAGGCCCATCTTTACCAGGACCACCGAGGCCAGGCCCATCTTTACCAGGACCACCGAGGCCAGGCCCACCTTTACCAGGACCACTGAGGTCAGGCCCATCTTTACCAGGACCACCGAGGTCAGGCCACCCTTTACCAGGACCACCGAGGCCAGGCCCACCTTTACCAGGACCACCGAGGTCAGGCCCATCTTTACCAGGACCACCGAGGTCAGGCCACCCTTTACCAGGACCTCGCATCTCTAACCACACACACTACTGTTCTCCGAAGTACCCTAAACGCCAGGAACATTCCCAATTGTGGGAGAGAAACCTCTAACTTCAGCACTCTTTAAAAATATTTTAAATACAAAATCGTGGTCTGGTGAGGTGAATGCGCGTGGCTTTGACCTGAGTTGACCGTGTTGCTAACGCTTGGTTTACCGCCATGGGCCCCAGCAGGCAGGGCGGGCCGCATTCAGCAAGCGCCTTCTTCCCTTGGGCACGGTGCCGGGCGCCGCCACGCCAACCTTTACTGCCCCAGTTTAGGGACAGAGAGTTGAGGGCTGTGAGGTGAGACAGCTCGACCGAGGTCACATGCTCAACTAGTGCATTCAGAACTGCAAGATGACTCTGACCCCAGAGCTGACTTAGAGCCTTCTGCCTTCCAGCCTGGCGACTCGGCCCGCACTCCAGGTGCCTCCCGACGTGGGAGAGAGTTAGCCCCGTCAAGCGCTGGGGCCGCCAGCAGTCAGTCGCCTGGTGGCCACGTCCTGTGCCACGGTGGGAGGCGGCAGCCATCGCTCACGGCTCCGCGGAGCCGCCTCTCCCTGGCCTAGTCCAACCCCACAGTCCCTTCTCTCTGGTGCAGGATGGACAGTGAGGGGTCGCGAGGCCGGTGCCGCTGGCCAGTCCGTTTCCCGGTCACAGAGACCCTCGCCCACAGTGGCTGGCGGCCGCGGTCCTGGAACGGGCCCTGGTCACTGTCTGCTTGGAGAGCGGAGCTTGGGCCGACAGGCCGCTACAGACGCCGCCGTACCACTCGCCAGGCTCCTTCTCTGTTACCTCTGGAAAAGAAGGAACCTCGGAGATTAGATCTTTTTCCCTTTTCTAAAGCTGCGGATACCAACTGGCACCGGCTGGATGAAAGCGGGAGGAGCCTCAGTCGAAGGCCCCTCGGAAGGCAGGCTTTCTGCTCACATGCGCCAACATGAAAGGCCCTTTCATCGCCCGGCGGCCTGTGCAACTCGCAGCGCGCTGGCATACGTCTCGGCGACCTCCGAGGTAACTGGATTTACATTGCTTTCTGACGAGGATTAAATGAAGGCCTTGTGGGGACATGAACAGCCTTCCAGGCTGCAACAGATGGGCCTGAATGTGCTCCCCAGGAAAACGACCAGTGACATCTGTGTCCTCCGAATTCTGGTGGTCTCAGCCAATTAGCGGGGTGGGGGCGGGCGGCGTGCAGCCTCCCAGGCGGGGCTGTGTTTGGAGGTGGGATCAGGGGGCGGGCGGGCGTCTTTGTGAGCGTTCAGACGGGCAGCGCGGCTGGAGCTGTTTGCTTACAGCGAGGACAATGTGCCTTTTCTCCTGTGGCCGGGATGGCCCTCTGCGGCCGATATCATATTTCAGGGCAGTCTCTTTGAGGCCGTGTTTACTTCTGTCTTGAGAGACCGGAGCCCGCCCGGGCTGCTGGCTTCTCCGGTGGGTTCAGTGTCACAGAGCAGGTGAACTCTGAGACAAAACAGACCCTTCCCCAGAACACCCTTCCTCCAGTCCGCCCCTTCCCTCCTCCACAGGGCCTGACCGACTTCACTCGGAAGAAGCAGCCGAGGTTGCTGCTTAGAGCGTGCGGTCTCTAACAAGACGTCAGATTTGGGTATTTTTTTGGAGAGGTTTTTGCCATAGGGTGCATGTGCTCGCCAAAATAGAGAGAGACAGAAGAAAGCGAGAAATCACCCCCGAGGGAGATGGCCATCCCTTCTCCTCCATTCTCGCCCCAGGATCCTGGGCGCACACGCACACGCACACGCACACGCGTGAGTTTAAGCCAGCAATGTGGCCATTATGCCAACTGCTGGTCCCAGAGACGTCAGCTGTTTTAATGCAGGCGTTGACAAAGGGTCCCTAGAAGCCGTGGCAGGATGAGCCCCGAGCTCCGTGGTCAGCACTGGCCGGTCTCCGCACCCCATCCCGGGTCAAGCACGAACAGCGGAGGACCAGAGAGATGGAGACAGAGGGTCTGGAGTTACCCTCCCGGCCCAGCCTGGCTGACTGCGCTGGGCACGCGGGCCCAGACAGGGAGCTGAAGGCTGGGTAGGGAGGGGGGCAGAGGCCTGCTCCGGCGGCCCAGCCCTGTGTCTTGTGGGCCTGCGTGGAGAACTGGGCCAGGTCCGCAGCCCTCGGGCCCTGCCCCTGTGGGATGTGAGACCAGGGACAGTTACTGAACCTCGCGGTGCCTCTTCTGGGGAGACTCTCCCCATCTGTAAACTGGGCTAACAGTAACAGCTGCCTCTTAGTGAGGGTGAGCGGATGGGGCACGGAGAAGTGCCGGGCACTGCTGGGCCTGTTTGTGCCCTGACCTTGCAGGAGTCCCGAAGGCTGAGGAAAGTCTGACTCTGACTAGCTGCTCAGTATGAAAGGCATTGTGTGTACTAGATCCTGGAAATCTGGAAAGCAGATTTTCTGAACAAAGTCATTTTCATTGCTTTTGGGAGCCAAAGGCCATGCTTTAAAATGACACACCTTTCAAATGTATAAGACCCTAACATTTAAAAGCCAGTCTCAGGTGTGTGCTCTTTCAGAAAGAGATGGGAAGACAGAGACCGAGGAGCCTGGGGACTCGAGCAGAGCGAGGCCCATACAGCCACCTGCTGTCCTGGCCGCACAGTGACCTTTGAAGTGACCAGCCGCTGCCCTCGCCGGGCTTTCCAGCCCCACCCTCTCACACGTCAGCACTGGACGTACAAGGAACAATTGAGGGGAGACCAATAAATTTAAAGGCTCTTTAAGGGAAGACATAATGAATTTGGTACAGCACATATTTTTAGATCAAAGATGCCTTTGAAGTGACAGAACCTAACCCACAGCTCACTGAAGCACTTCCTTTCTCTCCCAAACTGCTTGTTGTCAAATAAAATGGAAGTTAAGGGAATTATCTTCATCTGAAGACGGCCAAAAGAAGCCATCACCTAATGACAGCCCTGTCGTGAAACTTGTCAGAGGGGTGAGGCCCGACGCAGAGCCCGGCTGGCCATGCAGCCCCACGCCCAGTGGCAGCGGCTTTGTCAGCGGGAGCAGGCGTTGAAGAGGCCGGCGTGAATATGCATGACGCCCCAGAGAAAAGCCCTTCAGAACCCGGGAAGCCTAAGCCCCGGGTCGAGTGCTCCTGAAGTGCAGTAACTAATGAGCAGTCACGCCTGGGAGTCGAGCAGGCTCGGGGGCTGGGTCTGCCTTTCCCAGCAATGGAGAAGGACCGGCAGGGGCTCGGCTCTCTGGGAGCCACGTGCAAGAATTCAGACGCACCCCCTGTAACTGGGCTGCAGACCACACGCGTGTGATGGAGTCACTCCTGCCACGTCCGTTCTGAAACTCCAGAACCAGGAATAGCCGTGTGAAGTGCACACACGGCCCAGGAAGCCGATCCAATCCCTGACTCTCTGTGAAGCAGTAAAACACTTTTCGGAAAGTTATTATGATTAAAAATAGCATTTTCAGCAGTGAGCAGGAGAACAACGTTGAAACAGAATTTTAAGATGAAGTGGAAGAAAAATTTGCTCTGCAAATCTTTCATAATCCCAATGATAGTGTTCAAAAAGTCCGAATTACATGCACATCCTTTTCTAGAAAGATAAAGCACTTCCTCTCGGCCCAGACGCAGCTGCCGTCAGGTGTTTCTGAGTGAACTTGGGCTCTGCGTTACTCATGTCGAAACGTGACGCAGTTTAAGCACGAGCACGTTTGTGTGGAACACATGCAGGAAAGTGCAGGCTGTTCCTTTCACTTTTTCTCCTGATAGACAGTTTGGTTTCCCACCCTGCGGGAGACAAGGCTGCCCTGAGGGCTTGAAATTACGCCTTTGCCACGGCATTTGCATCTCATTAGCATACTCTCCACGTGAAGCCCTGCATTGAAGGCTCCTCGCTAATCCTCTGTAAAGAGCCACAGGCGAGGTACATGTGGCCGCTGCACCACTTTGAAGACAACGAACAGACTTCTCTTGTGTGCCGGCGGCCGGTCCCATGAGCCACCGCTCCGAGCGGCGGGACCCTTGTTTTCATCAGGGAGAATTACAGGAGGCTGAATCCTCGCTGCCGTCTGAAAGCTGGGCCGCACTTGAGGGGAAATTATGCTGGCTGCACTTTCTCCTAAGTGTCTGTCCACAATCTTTTCAACTGAGATTAGGATGGAGTATATCCAAGTATTTCTGGCCCTGTGATCGGATCAAGTGCTAACCACATCTTCTGTCGGGGACCCTGTTCCAGATAAGAAGGGGAATGAGACTGGTGACGCCGGACTTGTCCTCGGACAGGCAGCACCGGCGCGGGACGCCGTGACGGCAGCCCCGCAGACAGCAGACTCGGCGACAGCAGCTCGCCCTGCACCCGGGCAGTGGCTGCAGCCCGGAAACGCCGGTCACTTTTTACTTAAAAGCAAAGGAAAGCAATTGCAGCCCCTGAGGGTGTCCCTGATGTAGAGCTTCCTGGACTGGCCCCCAGGGGTTAGAGGTGGGCCGTGAGTGTGTACGCAGGTCACTTAGGAAGCACTTGCAGCTGAAGTTTTTCACCGACAGCACCACTGCGCTTTCCTGCCGGGCGGAGCGGCCTCGTCACTCAGTTGTGAGCACCTAAACCTGACGTGCTGTCCCTTTCACTTTTATCCCTGGGGAAGTCAAGGCCAGATTTTATGGCCAGCTCTGGCGGACCCACGAGCCACGCGGCTCTCCGTCACGCGACCTGCGCTCTGTGCTCCCGGCCCGCGTGTGCCCACGTGTCTGATGGCGGAGGGTATGTGAGGCTCAGCTCACCTGGCCTTCTCACTCCTCGTCCCCTCTGGCTGTCCCAGTTACAGCTGTATTTCTGCCCCTCTGGGCACCGGGTGCTTCCAGAACGTCGTGGGGACTTTGCTCTAGCTTCCCTGACGCCCGCCCCCGCGACGTCACCATGCCTGAACCCGGCCGAGGTCCCCTCGTGACAGCAGGTGGGTCTCGCTTGTTCTCACCCTGCCACCTCCCAGGGAAAGTCTCCCGCGACTCACTGCAGCCCTCCAAGCAATCGCTGTGCACGGCGTTGCGGTCACTAAAAACAGCACAATTGTTTGCTGAGAACGGGTAAAATCTATGGCGAGGGCCGTAGCAGGCTCTGGGGTCTGACTCGTGGCCCGCTCCCCCTTGGACTGGTGGCGAAAGCTCTCGGCTCCCTGCGGCGGGCTCCTCGCTCTCATCTCCTTGGGTCGGCACCCCCTTCCGACCCCTTGCACGCACGCACGCACCCTGGCGTCCCCCTGCAGGGCCTCGTGCACACGCAGGGGTAGTCAGCAGAGCCCCACTCGGCCGCCTCAGGGCCGGGCATGGCTTCCCTTCACACTGGCCACAGGACCGGCTGCCACCGAGCAGGGAGTGGCGCACTCCCCACATGCAGCCATGGTGCTCGTATGCACAGCGTGTGCTCGTGTCTGGGCCCCGCTGGCGGTCCCTGCCAGCCCCACGAACGCCCACGCAGCCACATGTGGTTGCACCAGCCCGCAGCGTCCCGTCGGGTGTCCCTCACTCTCGACCCTCTCTCAGACGCGTCTTAGCTTCTGAGTGTCCTGAAGACGCCTGTCCCCACAGTGCAGGAGAGCCTCAACCTCACGGCTTCTGGAAGCTACCAGAAGGCCAGGACGGCTGTGCCCTGAGAGTCAAGGCTTTCCGCGTTCTGAAATGGAGGCGTGAAACACGGCTCGGGTGGGCGGGCGAGCAGACGCCGTCTCTGGACAGCCATGTCCCCATGAGGCTGGGTGCCAGCCTGCAGTCCCTCTCGGTGTGACCGCCTGTGAACAGCTCGGGCTGGATGGGACCTGCGTGTTCTATCCACTCTCTGGAGAAAGCGCCAGGCCCATGCAGGCCCCTCCGGCCTCCGTCCCTCCGCCCGGCCTCCTCGCTGTCCCGTGCGTTCATTCCTCTCGACCCTGGCTCTCGTCCCGCTGCTCCAGGCCCGATGCCGAGCTGCACGACCCACCCAGCATTGCTGCGCCGGGCTCACTCTGGGGAGGCCAGTGCGCAGAGGGCCACCACGGGCAGGTGACAGCAGAGGCCTGTGGGAGCCAGAGGTGTCCCTTCTCTGACCCATGCTGAAGGCTCTCTGGGGACAGTGAGCCAGCTTTATAACCCCACACAGGTCCTCGGTCTGTCCTGCCGGGTGAGGGTGGGGCTCCCTCCCAGCCCAAAGTTCTCGGGCTGCTGGTGACAAGGCGCCGTTTCGGACACCCCCGCCCGTCTTCCCACAAGTCTGCACTTGTGTGGTCGGGCCCTAGGAACGCCCTGGAGACCTGAAGGAAGAAGTCGATTTCTCAAGTAGGATACAGACACCACGACGGGTCAGAGAGCTGGCGGGGGCCAGCGCGGCTCCCAGGGAGCCTCTGAGGGCAGCCCCGGCCCTCGGCTTTGGCTCAGGAGCTTGGAGGGCTAACGCCCAGCAGAGGCGGCGCCGGCCAGGCGGACAGAGGGATGCTGCCCTTCACGTGCTGGGGAACCTTGCCTGACCCTTGTGGGCACCCAGCTGGCCTCGCAGGCTCCCGGAGGGGTCTCAGCGCAGACAGCCCTTCCCGGGGGAAGCCGGGCAGCAGCCTTTAAGCGTCCTCTGCCGTCAGCACAGCAAACGCACTTGGTCTGACAGGTGCTGCCCCGTCCCCTATCCCAGGGCGCCACCTGCAGGCCACACAGCTGGCAGTGCAGGGCAGGTTAGAACAGCTCAGCAGGCACACCTGGGTGCACATGGCCCACCTCACCGCTGTCCACTGTACGGGGAGTCCGGGCGGTTCTGCATAGCCCCAGCCTTCCCACTGCACCCACTCGCCTCCACGGGCCTGCCTCCATCCACACCTCCAGCCTCCCCCGCAGGTCTCCGAGCAGCTGGTCAGTGCTCTGCCTTCCCAGGCCATCAGAGGTGAGCCCAGCCCGGGCCTTGGGGCCCAGCAGCAGCATCTGCCCCTCAGCCTCTCGCACCACCCCGTCTTCACGCCCCCCTCCCACCCCTGTCTGCACAAATGCCGGCTTTTCTTCCATCTTAGAAAGTCTCTCGATCCCACTCATCTCCACATGTGCCTTGGCCCGTGTCCTTGCACCGCAGCTGGCCCTGGCCCCTTACTCTGCGGAAACCACCCACCAAGCCTCTGGCCACCCCGCGATGCTGAACAGCCCAGAGGCTGCCCCCCTCCCAGCTGGCGGGCCCCGACACAGACCCCCGTCCAGACCCCACCTCCCGTGGTCATCCGGGTCACTGTGCCGACGCTCCTGCCTGGCCCTCTCCTCGCCATCCGCGACGGCGCAGCGGCTCAGTCTTGGTCTCCCCTTGCCTGCCACACCTCGCCCCGGTGGCTCCTTCAGTCCAACGCTCATCAAGTTCCGCCTCTGCCCAGGCCTGCCTCGGCCCTGCCACGCTGATTCCCAGCGTCCACTGGGGAGTGCGGGGTCTCCAGGAAGCCCCACGTTCTCCGCAGCACCGCAAGATGAAGGGCCAGCTCTGGGGGCACCAAGGACTCAGAGGCTGGGCAGGAGCAGACAGGGGACAGAGGGGAGGCCTGGGGAACCGACCTGGCTGGGAATTCCGTGGTTCCCTCAGCTGGATCTTCCGCTTTCCCGAGCAGCTGCCAGCGAAAACAGCTTTTGCTCCGACCTCTGTGACTTGGGGTAACTGCCAAGACGCTGCGGGTTTGCGAAATCTGCCTGTTTCGTAATAGCTGTTTCTTCCCTCACATCACTTCCTCTGCCTACAGGGGTGCCACGGGCTTACAGGGGGCAACTTTCTAACTCGCCCAAGTACAGTAGAAAACGTTCCACTTCATTATAAAAATATAGCCATGCAAAGAAACAATGATATAAAAACATTTATAGTGCTTGTTTCTTAGTGGGACCATAGGCATTCTTATTTTAAACATTTATTTATCTATTGATTTGTCATGATTTTCGTTTTGAGAGATTTTTGCTATAGGGCATGTGTGCTCACAGGAGAGACAGAGACAGAAAGCAAGAACTCACCCCCTATGGGGGAATGGTTACACCACAATCCCCTCTCCTCCATTCTCCTCTCAGGATTTTGGGCACACTTGCACATGGGCCTAGTGTGAGTTTCAAGTGGCTACTTCTGGGACTCGAACTGCAGTTGACCAGGTGGGAGTCCAGCACCGCAACCACTATGCCACCTGCTTGCCCTGCTATGCTGTGACTTCCAAGCCGCTGAGCTTGGGACTCGAACTGCAGTCAGCCATGTGGTAATCCAGCACTCTAGTGACCATGCCACCTGCTGGTCCCCTTATTTTCTTTTCTTTTGTTTTCTCCAAATTTTCTATAGTAACATCACTTTCCTCTCCTAATAACACAATGTTTTAAAAATCTAGAATCTTGGGACCAGCAGTTAGCGTAATGGCTATGTCGCTGGACTCCCACGTAGTCGACTGCGGTTCGAGTCCCGGACCCAGTGGCTTAGACTCACGCCGGGCGTGTGTGTGTGCGTGCCCAAGATCCCAGAGGAGAATGGAGGAGAAGGGATTGTGGCATGGCCATCCCCCCTCGGGGGTGATTTCTCGCTTTCTATCTCTCTGTCTCTCTCTGTCTGTCTGGCGAGCACACACGCCTATAGCAAAAAAAAAAAAACTTCTCCAAAAAAAAAAAAAATCTAGAACCTTGGGGCCAGCAGGGGGCATGGTGGTTGGGGCTCTGGACTCCCACATGGCCAACCACAGTTTGAGTCTCAGAACTGGTGGCTTGCTTTCTCACTTTCCTTCTCTCTATCTCTGTCTCTCTCTGGTCAAATTAAAAAATTAATAATAATGCTAAATAAAATTAAATAATTAAAAAAAATCTAAAATCCTAAAAATATATGAGACTCTGGCAAAAAGAATCTTCAAAACTTCTGATCTAAATGCTCCTTGAGTCAGCCCTTCTCAGGGATGCCCTGGCCCACACCGTGGTCACCGTGGCACTCAGTGGCGCTCCCTCCCTGAGCCATGGCTGACTGAGGGCGGCTGCTGCACGCCGCCATGTTTTGCTTCCCTTGGCCTGGCTTTAAAACGGGACCTCCCTCTGCCAGCCCCCAGGCCTCCCAACACAGATGAGGACCCCAGCAGCCCATCACTGGAGAGGAGGGCCCTCTTGAAGACACGGGCTGAGGAAGGGGCTCTGACTTGCAGGTGGGCGCGTCCACCCACAGTGGGATGTGGGCGGTGGAGCCAGGGGTGGACTGCCGGGCAAGGGGGTGTGTGCAGCGGGAGGTCAGGGCAGGCTGTCCCCTCAGCAGCAGCCGCGCGGTGGCTGGCACAGCTCTGACCTGGTCAGGATGGAGGGGGAGTGGGTGCGTAGGGTACGATGACGGACGTGGCTCGGCCTGCAGCAGGTGGGGGCAGCGAGCGCAGCTCTGAGGAGTGCGTCCTGCTGAGGTCCCGGTGCCTGGGGCTGTGGGGGCGGGGGTCCGGGACTGTGCCAAGGCCTGGGGATGGTTCTAGGACAGCATCGGGACCTCGGGGGGCTCTGGGACAGCATCGGGACCTCGGGGGGCTCTGGTATAGCATCGGGGTCTCGGAGACTCTGGTATAGCATCGGGGCCTCGGGGACTCTGGGACAGCATCGGGACCTCGGGCGCCCCAGGGGCTCCGGGACAACATCGGGGCCTCGGGGACTCTGGGCCAGCGCCCGGGCCTTTGACAGGCGGGCTGCTCCGAGGGTCTGGGTAGCTCGCTAACGAGGCACAAACGCAGCCATTGAGCGTGCCTGTCAAGGCTGCTGTTCCTACTGCCCTTATGAATGTCGTCGTCCCCACCAGTGAAGGGACTGGGGTGTCACTGGGCCGAGGGGTGCTTCCTGCCTTTGATCTGTGAGCACACCTGCTCGCGTCCCTCCACAGTGTGACCTGGCCGCCGTGGGACCCCGCACAGCAGGGGCCTTACTTCCAGGCGAGGCGTTCACCACAGTGCACCGGGTGACGGGCTCCAGCCCTGACTGTCACAGACCAGCCGTGTGACCTCGTGCAGTCACCTTTCCCTGCCTCTCTTCAACAGGGCTTTGGTGACGTCTGTAAAGGCCCTGAGCCCTGCGACCCCACCGTGCTCTTCCGTCCCTTGGCGTTCGGCCGCCAGGACGAGGACCCGGCAGCCTGGCCTGCTGGCGCAGGGGTGCCCCACCCTCTCCGCGGGCTCCAAGACGCCACTTTGGCTCTGCCAGGGGCCGAGTGGGGTCCCAGTGCACTGGCTCGTTTCGTTCACACAGGAGGCCCGAAGGATGGGTTACTACATGGCTGCGAGGCCACCTTCCCCACTGAAACCCTGGCGTGGGGGCGAGAATCGGACCGGGGACCAGTTACTCGGGCAGTCGCCCAGAGACCGAAAGCATCCGGACACAGGCCCCGCTCTGCCGATGTTTAGCTCACAGTGTGGAGGTCCGGGGTCCCCTTCTGGTGAGGCTATGACCCAGTGGAGCGCAAGACCTTGAGCAGAGCGGCTACCCCGAAGTTTCCGTGTTGTTTCGGTCTTACCCTGTTTATGGCCTAGGACACGCGGATTCTGAACAGGCAGTAAAATCCTCGTAAAGGCAAACCGAGCACACTGAAGTAAAAACGGCCCCAGACGGCCCAGCTGTCCAGACAGTCCTGCGAATCCCCAGCGCACTCAGGAGAGAGCCACTCGCGTGGTGAGTTTGCAGCGGAGCGCCGTGCTGAGGCAGAGGGACAGTGAGAGCCCTGTGTGCCGACCTCTAAAGGGACAGGACCTGCGAGGCTGCAGCACGGGAACACGCAGGTTTGGAGAGAGCTCGCAATGCACTTTCTCTGAAGAAGAATCCCAGGTTCTCAGCCCAAACCTAGAGCAGACAGCTGCCCACGGCAGCCTGGCCCTCGTCTACACGAGCCTCGGAACGCCCACGGGACCTGCGCGTGACTTTCCTTACACATTCCTTTTCGGAATTATTTAGTTAACTCCATCTGTTGTTACTATTATTTTTTCAAATTGACCAGAGAGAGAGAAAGGGAAACGACAAAGCCACAGGTCTGAGACTTGGATTGTGGTTGCCCACGCGGGAGTCCAGCCAACTGCTGGCCCCACCTTAAATTTCTAGATGCACTGTTCTAAAACCTAACTATGGCCAGGTCAGCGGCAGCATGCGATTAAGGCACTGGGTTCCAAGTGGCTGTCTGTGTGGATCGAGTCCCAGGCCCACTGGCTTGAAAACCACGGCAGGCATGTGCGTGCCTCAGGTCCCGAGCAGAACAGAGGAGGGTGATTTCTCACCTTCTCTCTGCCTCTGCCTCTGCCCTGCTAGCACGTGCCTCTGGCAAGGTCGTATGGAAGAGGGTGTCACTGTGCTGAGCGAGGGCGAGGAGAGGGCGTCCAGCCAAGGTGCAGGGACCTCCGACCCGGCAGGCCGCAGCCCGGTCGTGCTCCCACCCTAGCCCACCTGAAAACCCCCAAGTCTGAAGACTCCTAGTTCACAGTCCTCCAGAGTGGTCCAGAGCCCTAATTTCAAAGGCTAATCTTGCTTAAGGAAAGAACTCTTCCAAATAGGAAGGATGGGTGTTCTAGCTCTTTCTCTGGGGATGCCCTCCCACATCAGGGATTCCTGTCAGCTCTCACCACTGGAGCTGAACTCCTGGCGCCGTCGTGGAGGGTCACTTTACCATCACTTCTGCACCCACAGGAGCTGCGAGGCCACCTTCCCCACCCCACCTTCCCCACCGAAACCCAGCAGGCCTCTCCAGCGCCACCGCAGGCCTGCAGCGCCGCACCCTGTCCTTAGGGTCCTGTTGCAGACCTCCTGGCCGCTGGGTCCCTCCCCTGTCCACCAACTCCTGAGGGCAGGTGCTCTCGGCTCCAGGACGCAGACCAGCCCCAGCTCGGGAGGGGCGTCGCTGTCGACGCTCCCGCACAGGAGGCCGCCCCGTGCCTGGTCACCTCCCTCGTCGCCTGGGCTGTTTGATACTCACTGGGCTATAAGAGCAGCTCCAGACTCCCGATTGTCGCCCGCAGCCTGGGTTCAGGAGGCCGCAATCTGGACGGGGCAGCCGGTCGGGCGCCTGACTCAGCGCCGGCAGGACACGCCCCTCGGGCCTCCCGGAAGGCGCCCTGGGAGTGGCCGCAGAGGGGCCCGGGACGGCGGCCGGAGGGGACGGGCACTGCGGCCGTGATGGAGCAGGTTCTCCTCCGCTGAGGCCAGGCCAGGCCAGGGCTGTGGGTGGGGAGGTGTGTGACCAGATGCTTGGGGACTGAGACAGGACGTTTTGGACAGAACCCAAGCCGGCTAGGTCATTGTCTGGCTGGGTCACACGGTGGACATACCCTTCAGCCAAACCAATGAAATCTGGAGCTCCAAATTTTACAAAGATGGCGACGCAAGTGCCTGGGGCCTGCTGGCAGCATGGTTGTTAAGGCACCGGATCCCTCCTGGAGAACACACTGGGCGTGGGCGTGTGTGTGTGTGTGTGTGTGTGCGCGCACAAAATTCCAGGAGGAGAATGGAGGAGAAGGGACTGCGGTGTGGCCAGCCCCTGGGGTTGGTTTCTCACTTTCTCTCTGTCTCTCTTCAGCATACTATCTAGCAACTGTTTTTTAAGTATATGAAAAGATTTAAAAATGTTTATCAAAATACATTTTGTGAAAAAGTTATTGAAGTCAACAGTATTTTAAGATTGTCAGTCCCTTCTGAGCCTGCTGGTTTATTTTTTATTTAATTAATTAATTAATTAATTTTTTGAGAGGTTTTTGCTATAGGGCATGCACACTTGTCAGAAAGAGACAGAAAGCAAGAAATCACCCCCCGGGGGGATGGTCACGCTGCAATCCCTTCTCCTCCAGTCTCCTCTCGGGATCTTGGGCACGCACGCACACGTGCCTGGCGTGAGTTTAAGCCATCGGGTCTGGGACTTGAACCGCAGTCAACTACACGGGAGTCCAGCGACATAGCCATTATGCCAGCTGCTGGCCACATGAGCCTGCTGGTTTAAAGTTTCTTCTAGAGTGAAAGAGGAACAGATTGCACTAGCAGGAATTCGGAAAGAGAGCGACCCTGACAGGCAGGGAAGAGCACCTGGGCAGTCGGTACCCCAGCAAAGCAGAGGGAGTGAGCAGCCAGCCTTCGGTCACTTCGAGTTTTTTTATGACTATGACATTCTTAACACAAGATCTTGGGAAGAAGTCTAGATAACCAAATGGCATTACTAAAACAAAATTCTATTTGTTTATCTGAATACAGTTTCCCCCTCTTCTGTCATAGGCATTTTTGTGGAATGCTGATTCTAGCTCTAAGTAACATGCATCTGTGGACTGATTATTTTTAAAGCCTCATAAATCTCATTGAGAGGGAGCCAGCAAGTGGCGTGGAGGTTAAGGGCAACGGACTCCCACATGAACGTCTGCGGTTCAAGTCCTGGATCTGGCAGTCTGCTTTCTCACTCTCTCTCTGTCCCTTTCTGGTCAAATTAAAATAAATAAATACATAAAGTTAATACAACAATTCTTAAAAAAATCTCATTGAGAAATTCATTACAATAAGTTATATACTTTTTAGTAATTACCAACATATGCTCTGGGGCTGGCAGGTGACGTGGTGGTTAAGGATGCTGAACTCCCACATGGCCGACCACAGTTTGAGTCCTGGACCCGGTGGCTTGCGTTCTCACTTTCTCACTTTCTCTCTCTCACTCTGTCCCTGTCAAATTTTAAAATAAATTAAATAAATAAATAAAGTTAAAATAGAAATAATTCTTAAGAAATGTTATTTTATTTTTGTCTTTTTAACCAACTATGAATTAGTAATACTTGTACAACTCAATTTTTAAAAACATTAATGCTTGTAATTTATGGTCAGAGGAAATTAAAATGTTTATTTTCAATATACACATTTTTAATATGGAGAAAAGAAAATTTTTCAAGCATATAAACTATATTAGGACAAAATTTTACTGAGAAAGTGGAATGAAATAGAAGTTTAAAGAGGTAAAGGAATATTAAAGTCCCAAACATTAAAGAATCGGTACCCAGGCGTTGTTTTCACTGTCAGAGGGCATGCATGCTTGCCAGAGTGGGGCATAGGGAAGGCACAGCTCTCCGGCGGGAATGGCCACACCACAGCCCTTCTGCCTCTCTCGTCCTGCCAGGACTGGGGCACGTGCACACACCGGCTGTTTTTTTTATATATAAAGAATTAATTTATTTTAACCTTATTTATTATCATTGTTATTATATTTTCCAGTTTGATCAGAGAGAGACAGACGGAGAGAGAGGGAAAGTGAGAAAGCAAGCCACCAGGTCCACGACTGGGACTGTGGTCGGCCGTGTGGAAGTCCAGCACCTTTAACCACCGGCTTTTTCGGCTGCTGGCTGGGATTCTGATCAGCTCCCAGACACTCTAGGCCGTGGCTGTGGTCCCGGTTCTGGATTTTAATGGTCGGTGGTGGTAGCCTTTCATTAGAGAGACCTCAGAAACCAGGCAAGTCCCGGCCTGTGGCACAGGGTTAGGTCTGTGGGAGGAGGCTGGGTCCCATGCCAAGGTCTGAATCCTGCCCTCCCGCTCATGTGGTCCGTGTCCGGGGCGCTGAGCAGACCTGGGGGGAGTGGGCTGTGGGACTGGTGTGGCCAGCCCCACTGGGAGGCACTTCCTCCCTCCCGTCTCTCACCCTCTGGTACTGAAAAATAGACGAGGCGTGTAAAACTGGTGGCGAGCTTGTGGCTGGGTCTCTTCTTTAAATGACTGTGCGTGGACTGACAGGCAGAAGCGCATCTTGGACTAGTTTCCTCATCAGACAGGTGCGACTTAACTCACTGTTTGTTGTGGCCCTTCGGGAACTCCAGAAACTGAGAAGTTGGAATTACAGAAACAAGCCGTGGCTTTGGCCCTAGCCAACATTTTTGCAGTTTTCTGGGCCCCAGTTTGCTGAGTCTGGAGCCATCTAAGAGGGAGGGGGGCAGGGTCACACCAGCTTCCCCATAGCCTCTAAGGAACAGAAGTCTCCCAGCGTGCATGCGGTTGCTTCTAAATTTCTGCAGCCTGTTTTCAGTTTTAAACTTTTTTTTTTTTTTTTTTTTTTTTTTTTTTTTTTAATTTTTAATGTATTGTTGTAGGGTCTGTGCACTCCCTGGAGGGAGGGAGAGGGAAAGTGAGAAATCACCACCCCCCCCCCACCCCCCGTGGCCACGTTGCAATCCTTCCCCTCCACTCTCCTTTCAGGATTCTGGGCACGCATGCACACGCAGCTAGCGTGATTTTCAAGCTGCTGGGCCTGACACGTGAACTGTGCAGCTGGCCATGTGGGATCCAGCCACCTTACTGCTGATATGGTTTTAAACTTTTAAAAAGTTTTTTAAAAGTTTCTTTCTTTCACGAGAGAGATAAGCACCCTCAACGTCTCACACCCCAACCCTCGGCCTTCCCGGCCAGCCGGCGTCCAGGTCCCTGAGGGACAAACTGTGGTCTCCCAGGAGGACGCAGCCTCACCCTCGCAACACAGCAGCACGGCCACCACGGCCACTTCGACCAGCGTCAGAGACAGAGGACAGACTTTTTTGTTTAATGTATAATCGTCGTTTTATTTTTTCCCCCAGAGAACAGACAATTCTTCAGTCCTTAAAGACTCAGCTCCTTACATGGGCTTTGGTGGAGGGCGAGGGGCAGCACCCGCAGGTCTAAATCGGGGTGGGGGTGTTCGGTCCTTCCGAGCTTCGCGAGATCGGTTCCTGACTCCCTTGCTATGAACGGCGCAGCTCACAGGAACGCAGCTTCACATGCAGCTTGGGGAGCACGTGGGCGTCCAAGGCACTTGCTCCAGAGACGTCCCTGACAGCTGCGGCCTCTGCTATGTTCCGGACGACGGACTTCTTCACAGCCTTGTCCTTGGGCACGCATTGGGCCCAGTTCGTGCAGCAAACAGGCTGCACATGGCCACGGCCCTTTTTGGCACGGCTGTTGTTCCTTCTTTTCTTCCTCATCTCGGAAGCGAGGCCGCGAGAGAGGTGACAGAGGACAGATTTTAACACAGAGCCAAAGATTATGGAAAACCCCTCCGTGTCACTGTGAAGTCAAGCCAGTCCATCGACGTGGGGGACGCGGAGCCATGGCTAGCACCTGGGTCGCTCTCATCACTGTCATTTGTGACACTATGGAACGTGGAAGTTCTTGAAGCATTTGCATGCCGCGGTTTAATTTCAGAGGCGGGGGTGTGCGCCCTCCACCTGCCCGCCCTCTCTCCCCCTACCCCCTGGAGATGACACTCTGGCTGTCCCCTACCCGGAGAGGTCGTCACTGTTGATGATTAGCTACCAGGATCTGCCGAGACGCCCAGCAGAGCCGCTCCTGCTGGCCTCTGGCCTCCCCCTCTGCCCAGCCTCCTCGGGAGGCCGGGAGGCTGCAAGCTCGAGCTCACTTTACCGAGAAACTGACCCCCAGGGCTGCGGGCCTGGATGCCGGCCAGCCTGGAGAGACGAGGCTTCCACTTGGGGACCCCCAGGCTCCCTGCAGCTTCGCAGGCTGGTCAGCTCCGACGCCTCCGCGGTGGCCAGGCCCTGTCTCCGTGTTTCCTGTGGGGCACCTGTCGCTGTGGGCTCTTTCTCTTAGCTCCCTGAGGCAGCGGTGGTGCTGGGGTCCGGGAGCTAGCCCCTGGGCCCGCACTGAGCTATAGGCCACAGGGAAAAGGGGGAGCCGACCGACCCGGGCAAGGCGAGGGCGCCCCAGAGCAGAATCGAACCCGAACCCGCCTCCCTTCAGCTCTCTGGACCATCCGGGCAAGGCCTAGTGGGCACCCGGGGGTCAGCTGCAGGTTCCCTCTACCCCCCACCCCTCCACCCCGCGCACGCAGGGCAACTCGCCCTCTGACCGCCGGTTCCTCTTCGGAAAGCCCGGGGCCAGTCCCTGCTCGCGGCGGGCGGCCTGCGCCTGCGCGTTAGGACCTGCGCTCCGGCCCCGCCCCGCCCCGCTGGGAGCCACGGCCGACGCTGCGGGACGCTCCGGGTCCCGAGCCAGGTACCTGCGGGGCCAGAGCAGTGGGGACGTCGTGCGCTGGGTTGGGGGGCCCGGGCTGCCGCAGGTGCGCACCCACGGGGCGCGGGGACACGCGCGACCGGCGCTGACTGGGGTCTTCTGCTTCCGGGCGGCCCACCGGGTCCCTCCCATGCCCGGGGGTCCGTCCTCCGCCCCCAGGGTCCCCTTGCGGAGGTCCGTGCGGCCCTGGCCTGGCGGCCCCGCTGGGTGGGCCCGCCGCGCTGGCGCTGCCGGCTTCCCGGGTCGGAGTGGACCCGGATTCCCCGAGTTGCCGACCCACGCGGGCGGGGGCGGCTCCGACCTGGCGGCCTCGCCGAGGGGCCGGCGCCTTCCCGGGGCCGGGGCCAGGAGCAGAGCGGCTGCTGCACGCGCCACCCGTGCCCGTAGGACGGCGGGAGGAAGTGGTGCGGGGTAAGCGGAGTCACTGCCCAGTCTCCCGGTGTGCGCTGAAGACAGAGACAGAGACAGAGACAGGGGAGGTGCAGCACAGCCTCCCGACCCTGTGCCGGGAGGGCGGGACTCGAACCGACCTTCCACCGAGCTGCCGTCGGGTCCCCGAAGCCCAGCAGGGGCCCTTCCCGACCCGGGGTCCAGATCGAGCCCCTCACTGCCGCCCTGCTGCCCCACTGCAGAGCCAGCCCGCGAGCAGCCTGGTGGCGTGCCCCGGGGGCGCGACACCGCTAAGCCGCAGACACCCCAAGTCGGCCCGGGGCGCTGGTCGGCGCCTCCACACGGCCCTGGCGGTGAGGGAGCGACGGTGCGGTGCGTGGGGACCAGGTGGGAGCGCTTGGCACAGACCGGCCCGACGCACGCGCCCCTGGACCGAGGGTCCGGGGCCCACCGCCCGCCCGCCCCCAGGACGTGGCCTTCTGCACCCGGCCTCAGGGATGCGGCTCCTCGCAGCCTCTCCTTCCCCTTTGTTACCTGTGGTAGTTCCCGTGCTACTGCCAGAAGGCTCGTCACCAGGCAGAGAAGGGGGAGGCGGGACGGGACACCCACCCCGTGGGGCGTGCTCACCCGCAGCGGCCTCCACTTCTTCACCCCGTGGAGCCTCAGGGTGCACCCACATGTGTGGAGCATGTTTTTCAAGCCTCTGGGACTGAGATTTGAACTCACCGTGATCTGGCTCCCTTACCACGGGCTGCAGTGGGGCCCTGAAGTCGCTGTTAACGCGGCGGTCTCTCTGGCCAGATATCGGCGTCCCACTTTTTTTTTTTTTTTTTTTTTTTGAGAGTTTTTTTGCTATAGGGTGCGTGCGCTTGCCAGGTAGACAGAGAGAGACAGAGAGACAGAAAGTGAGAAATCACCCCCCAGGGGGGATGGCCACGCAATCCCTTCTCCTCCGTTCCCCTCTTGGGATCTCGGGCACGCAGGCACACGCGCCAGGCATGAGTTTAAGCCACCGGGTCTGGACTCGAACCACGGTCGACTATGTGGGAGTCCAGCGACATAACCACTATGCTAACTGCTGGTCCCCCATGTACCACTTTCTGATGGCAGGTGTCAGCACTACTGCCAGTCCCCGGGAGGTCCATAAAATCTGCTCTCTGGACCCCACAAGGCATGTGCTAAGGCCAGACAAGTCTGAGGGACCCCCAGTCGCACCCCGAGGCACAGGGAGTGCAGGGTAGCCAGCCTTCCCCGGGGGCTTGTGGGGGGTGGCCCAGCCTGTGCGGCCGCAGTGGGCTCTGAACCCACCTTCCCTGTCTCAGTCGAGGTTAGTCTCTGCCTTCTCTCTGCCAGGCTTTCTGCAAAGCCAGGATTCAGGTCACTTTCGGGGGTCCACGGCCCTGGGAGTTAATGTGAATAACCTGGTTAGTTCTAAGTTTCTCGAGGCCAGAGACCATGATCTCACGGTTCACGGGCACTGGATCCCAAGCCACCTGCCATTGCATTAGTCCTAGGCGGGCTAGCCACTCCCACACAGTGAAGGCAGCTGGAGCCTGCTGCCACCAGAGCCTCGGCCCTGGGCAGACCACCTTCCCCCAACACCAAGCTTCCCGGTGGGGCCCTGTGACCCCCCTGCCCCTAGGAGTGCTGTCTTACTTTCCCTGTCTGTCTCTCTTGGGTAAGCTCATGTGGTTAAAAAAATTAATTAATAGATTAGGGGCTGGCAGGTGGCATGGTGGTTAAGAGCTCTGGACTCCCACATGGCCGACCACAGTTCAGGTCCTGGACCCTGTGGCTTTCTCTCTGTCCCTTTGTGGTCAAATTTAAATAGATAAAATAAAGTTCAATAAAATAATTGTTTTTTTGGGGGGAGAGGTTTTTGCTATAGGGTGTGTGCGCTCACCAGAAAGACAGAGACAGAGAGACAGAAAGCGAGAAATCACCCTCCAGGGAGGATGGCCACGCCACAATCCCTCCTCCATTCTCCTGTCAGGATCTTGGGAACGCACGCACATGTGCCCAGGCCTCGAACCACGGCTGAAATACATGGGAGTCCAGTGACACAGCCATTATGCCAACTGCTGGTCCCTCAATAAAATAATTATTTGAAATAATAAAGACATATTTCTAAATAAAAAAATTTACAGAGCATGTTGTTTGATGAATAAGTGATTAAGTCTACAGTTTGATTTTTGGCAGAACTTTGCAAAACACAAGGAAAGATTGTATTTTGTAAATTTAGTTAAGAACACCCTCCCCGAGGCGTGGTCACTGCAATCCCTTCTCCATCTCTCCTGCCGGGATGTTGGCCTCGCAAACTGCCCGGCCCAGGATTCCATCTGTGTGGTTGGCCATGTGGGGTCTGCCGGCCTTGCCCACCAGGCCACAGGCTGGCTCAAGACTGTGTTTACAAGGGAAGGGCAGCAAGCACAGGAGTGGGGACGGTCCCGGCCCGCTTCGGTCAGCACGGCGGTGCCAGCGTCCTTGCAGACCGACGGACCAGTCTCACAAAGCCACCCAGCCCAGCCAGCCCAGCAGAGGGCGCCGCGGAGTGCAAGCACGGTCCAGGCAGGCGGGCCCTCGGCATCTCTGCCTGCTGGCAGAAGCCCACACCAGACCGAGACTCAGTGTGGCTCTGCCGGAAGCCTGCGCAGCTTCGGACCCCGGGTCACGCCTGTGGGTCACTGAGCAGTGCGAGGCACGGGACCAAGTGCAGGGACGTTTCTGTTGCTGTGGGCAGTGTGCTTGGTTATGCTAGCGTGGAGACCCTGTAAGCCATGCGACTCTGAGAGGTCGACTCCGGAGGAAGACACGGGCTGAATAGGGAGAAACTTGCTTTTAAAATCTTTTATTCTTGGGACCAGCAGATGGCCCAGTGGTTCCATCGGTGGACTCCCACATGGTTGAGTGTGGTTGAGTGCCGGACCCAGCGGCTTCGAACTCATACCAGGAGCGTGTATGTGCCCAAAGTCCTGGGACCGGAGGAGAAGGGACTGTGCTGTGGCCATCTCCTCAGAGGGTGATTTCTTGCTTTCTGTCTCTCCGATGAGTGCACATGCCCTCTAGCAAAAATCTCTCTTAAAAAAAAATAGAAAAATCTTTTTTTCTCCCCTCACGGGCCAGCAGGTAGCTTGGTGGTGAATGTGCTGGACTCCTACGTAGCCAACCGTAGTTCGAGTCCTGGACTGGGCAGCTTGAAAATCCCACTGGTACCAGTGTATGTGTGACCAAAATCCCAGGAAAATGAAGAAGGGACTGCGGCATGGCCATCCTCTAGGGGTGATTTGTCACTCTGTCTCTCTCTGGCTAGTGCACACATCCTACTGGCAAAAACCTTAAAAAACATTTTCACTGTTTGAAATTTTAAATCATGTACACGTAATTCTTTGAAAATCAACTTCACAATGGCAGTTTCATGTCAAAATAATTTCACAAACATTCAAGCGATTAATTTTGTCATGTTACACTCCTTTAAACACTCCACTGGTTAGGAAAGGCGACAGTGGGCCGCTGGACGGCACCCAGGTGTGCCTCACGAGGCTGCGGGGAGGGCAGACAGCGCCCGCTGTTAGGGGCCCGGGTCCTCAGAGACCACCTGCACAGGGGCAGATGGTGTTCAGACGACCCCCTGGAGGTTTCTTTTTTTAAAAAGTGTGTGATGTCTAAGTTTATAAACTAGCATAAAACCATCATTTAAATACTACTGAGTTTCGTAAAAGTCATGACACAATTTTTGCATAGAAAAAACACATCATGACTTTTCTGACAACCCAGTAGTCTTGTTCACGTGCCCAGTAAAATCTGAGTGAGTATATAAAGGGCAAGTGCTGCAGTTACTCATGCTTTAGAGTCTTCTCCCAGGGCATGTGCACTCGCCAGAGACCGAGTGAGAACGTGGGAGCCCCCGGGGGATGGCAGTGCCACAACCCCTTCTCCCAGGGCATGTGCACTTGCCAGAGACAGAGTGAAAATGTGGGAGCCCCCGGGGGATGGCGGTGCCACAACCCCTTCTCCCCATCCTCCTCCTGCACACGTGCACGCAGGATTTCAAGCGGCCAGGTCCTGGACTTGAACCACAGTTGGCCTTGTGGGAGTCCAGCACTTTAACCGCCACACCGCCTGCTGGCCCCAATGATACCATTGTTTATAATTTAAAAATGTGTTTAGCTAGCTTTTGTAATTCATAATTCATCTCATTATTACACTGCTGGTAAAGCGTATGCATTCTCTACATGTGTATCCTGTTTATTCAGTCCAAAGGGGGCCTCTATGCCCTGACGCCGTCCTACCTGTCGTGGCTGCCGCGCTCTGCAGGCCCCAGGCCCGCTGCTCCAGCCCAGGGCTCCCTGTGGGTGGCCACCCCTCCTCGCTGCTGGTGGGCATGCGTCCTCACTGTCCAGAATGCACGGCCATGTTTACATGGGACCAGACGCAGAAACAGAGCGCCAGGAAGACATGGATACTGACTCCTGCGGCGTGGTATAAGATTCCATGTAGCTACTGGTTGATGGAAAGGGTTCTTTTAATGTACTTTTTTTTTTTTTTTTTTTTTTTTTGGAGAGGTTTTCGCTATAGGGCACGTGCGCTCGCCAGACAGACAGAGAGAGACATAGAGACAGAAAGCGAGAAATCACCCCCCAGGGGGGATGGTCACACCGCAACCCCTTCTCCATTCTCCTCTCGGGATCTTGGGCACGCACGCACACGCGCCCGGCGTGAATTTTAAGCCACTGGGTCCGGGATGCGAACCACGGTCGACTACGTGGGAGTCCAGTGACATCGCCATTATGCTAACTGCTGGTTCCCTTAATGTACTTTTTTTCTTAAAGTCTAAAAAAAATCAATTAGGAGACTTTCAGGAGAAATCAGAGCAGAAGTTCTCGGTGCCGGATGCAGGGGCATGACTAACAGGGCTCGATCTTTGCAGGCAGCTCTCTGGGCGCACATCATGTCCCACTTTGAAGATGCCGACACGGAGGAGACAGTGACTTGTCTGAAGGTGACCGTGTACCATCCCAGCCAGTTGCAAAGTGGAGTGTTTCAATCCATAAGGTTTTACAGCCGAGAGAAACTCCCGTCCAGTGAAGTGGTGAGATTCGGCCGAAACCCCGGCGTGTGCCGGTACACCTTTCAGGACAGGCAGGCTTCCCGGGTTCAGTTCTGTCTGCAGCTCTTTAAAAAGCCCGACAGCTCGGTCCTCTCTTTTGAGATTAAAAACATGAGTAAGAGGAGCGGCCTGCTCGTGGGCGGGAGGGAGCTGGGCTACCTGAACAAGGCAGACCTCCCGCGCAGGTGCCTGGTCAGGTTCGGTCAGTACCAGCTCCTCATGGAGCAGGAAGATGGCGAGTCGCTGGAATTTTTTGAGACTCAATTTACTTTGTCTCCAAGCTCGCTCTTGCAAGAAAACAACGGGTTTCCACAGAGGCCCATCCCTGAGTATGGAGGATACTCACCTTGCTCCACCCATGGCACTTCTCCCACAGAAATGGACGAGAACGAGTCGTGACCAGAGAGGCTGTGTGACGAGCCGGGGCAGAACACTGCAGACACTGCTCCGTGGGGACTCGCTGGGACCGCAGGCCCCTGCACACTGCTGGCCGACATGGCCACCTGCTGCACTCCAGGACCCACGAGGAATTATTTTCAGTCTGTCTCTGAGGGTCAGTGTGCAAAGAATGCCCACGGTGACGAACGTGTCCTCAGCCATGCTGTGATTTCCATGTCATGTGTGGCTTTACTCCTGCGTAACATTTTGTTTTCTGGAGGAGCCATTCCTGGCTGGTGATACTGCCAAAGCCGCATCTGGGGTGTGCGCCCTGTTGGGCCCTGCCGTCCCGGGGAGGTGGAAGGCATTCCCGAGGAGTCTGCACATCCATGCGGCTTTCATGTGGGGAAACTCACTTCAGAAATAACACCTTGGTTTTCTTTTTATAAAATCAGTGTTCACTGCTAAGGGGACGGTTCTTGTCCAATCAGTCATCTAAAACACGGAAACATTTTAGTTACTTTGTTCAGAAGTATTTCACCAAATTTGAGGCTGGACTTTTATGGACTTTACATCATCTCCATGTCTGGGAATTCAAACTTTTAACAGCATCTATGCACACAGTAAGCTGAATTCTGTTTTGTTAGGCAGCTTTGCTTTGTATGTATATTAACGTCTGTAATAAATGCTTGAATAGTCATAGTTTTACTTTCAACGGGCTGTTTACTAGCAGGTGTACAGATGGTGCCAGCGCGGGCCAGACACGTCTTCGTGACCTATGGCACATGCGTGTGTATCTATGACGAGATCACAAGTACCACATGGTTGTGTCATCATCTTCTGGAAATTCTCTAGCACACTGAATTAAAGCAGTACTTTTAGTATCTAACATGAGTGGTGCTATTTGTTTCCGTGGAAGTTGGATGGATGTGTGTTCACTCAAGCTTCGCATTTAAAAACCGCCCACACACACACACACACCCTTCGTGGGGAAGCTGGTCCCGCTCCTATCCCCAGGGGTAGTGCCGCCCTGGGCGTGCTGCGGCTTAGCTGCGCCTGTGCCCGCTCCCACCTCTGGTGCTGTGTCAGCCCTTGACGCCTGGGCAGCCCCTCACTCGGCCTGCACCCTGCTGGGTACAGGTCACTTCCCTGCCTGTTGCTGAGTGGGACAGAGCTCCGGTGTGCTGGAGGTGCGGCGGCCTCCCGGCCACACGTGTGGCCCGTCCCATGCACCCTCCTGCCCTCAACCTCAGGACGGTGCCTGTGTGGCCTGGAACCTCAAGAAATACATTTGAGGGACCAGCAGTTAGCGTAATGGCTATGTCGCTGGACTCCCACGTAGTCGACCGCGGTTCGCGACCCGGACCTGGTGGCTTAAACTCACGCCGGGTGCGTGTGCGTGCGTGCCCAAGATCCCGAGGGGAGAATGGAGGAGAAGGGATTGCGGCGTGACCATCCCCCCTGGGGGGTGATTTCTCGCTTTCTGTCTCTCTGTCTGTCTGGTGAGCGCACGCGCCCTATAGCAGAAACCTCTCCAAAAAAAAAAAGAAAAAAAAAAAAGAAATACATTTGATACAGGGCATTTTTTCCACATCTATGTCCTTAAGAAATCATAGTCATATTTGTGCAGTTGAAGTAAAATGAAAAGTCTGGCCTCTGCTAGAAAAATCTCTCCAGTTGCTGAAAACGAAGCAGGCATAATGGCATCGAGGAAGTCCCTCAGCCCCTCCCGACAATGAAAGCCCGGCCGCTGCTTCCTTCCCGATCACCCCCCAAGTGGGGAAGCCTCCCCCCACGGCACTCCCGGCCCACCTAGCACCCTTTGGTTCTGGGACAGTGCCTCCTTGCCTGGCTGCTTGTCAGCTCTCCCGGGCCTCTGCCCACATGCCCCCTGGAGTACACTGGGCAGCGATCTGAACCCCGTGCCGGAGCCTGGGAACCTGCCCCACCCGAGCGGCACACATGTCCCCAGCACCTGCCCTGCACTGTCACTAGGATGCCGGGCAACCCCTGCAACGAAAAGACCTGACTGGAATCTTCTCTGCCACATTCCCATGCCTCCTCCTCCCGGGAGCCCAGGCAGACTAGAGGCCGACGGCCCAGGCGCAGGAGCCATCAGAACAGGCTGGCCCCTGCCACCTTCTTCCCAGAGGCGTCCCTAAGGTGACACTGCACGAAGCAGGCCTGAGGACAGGTGACCTAGCACCAGGAGGGGGTCTACCCTGGGAGCTGACCCCACTCAGGTCCTGGACCCCTTCCTCACCCAGCACAAGCCCGTCCCCTCCACTTGAGCTGCTTTGCTGCCGAGGCCACCACACCGCTCGGCTGTCTCCGCCCCCCACAGGTCCCCTCCTGCCCATGCCCCCACAGACCAACCAGGCTCCCCAGACCCAGCTTCCTGTCCTCCAGCACCGGCGAGCCGCTCGCTCGCTCGCTGGGGCAGCTCCCAGGCAGGCTGGCCCGCACTTGCCTCCAGGACCGCCCCCCCGCCCCTCCTCCTGTCACTCATCTCCTTCGCTGTGACTCTGCTGCCCCCTCTCCAGAATGCCACCACACAGCAGGGAGCTTGCCAGTCCCTACCTGGTCACACAGTGGGTTCTCCAGTAGCTACTGAGTAAAGGCATCATCTTAGTGTATTTTTAGAAACATAAAATAGAAACTTTGAGTTCTTTCTCTTAACAATTAAAGCACATTTTCAAGTTCAGTCTCATTTTCACCTAACTTACTACTTTTTGCCTCCATAACAGATTTAACAAAACAACTCTAAGTCAGAAAAAGAATATTTACATGTTTATGGAATACAGCAATCATCAAATAATACTTTTAAGTGTAAAAATGTGTTTATTCACAATCCTTGAGAAGTTACCATTCCTTCAAAAAATTCTTTAGGAACAAGAAGCCAAGAAAAATTACAATACTAGCTTACGCCAAACCCAAAATATACATCTGATGTATATAAACTTTAGAAAGCACTAACACGGGCAGTGTGGCTTTATGTCACCTTTCCACATTGCTAATGACACAGCTGCAACTTAAATTATGTTAAGACAGACAAAAGTTATAGCATTGCTGATTGTATATCCACATTTAAAGTGTCATATTTTTATACGATAAAAAAAGATAAAACTAAGATGCCATCACCTAGCAGTTCAAACACCGACAGGGCCATGATTTTCTTTACAGTCACTGAGAGCCCGTGGGCTCCGACCGTTGTCCTCCCACGCCCGAGAGCAGCAGCAGGCTTCTAAACCCACACCGTCTGCGGGGAGCGAGTGGCGGCCGCCTTCCACACCTGCAGCTCGCCCCGTGTGTAGATGTGTCCGGGTCCTCCTCAGAAGCACCTGTCCCACAGGCCAGGGGGCGGCTAAGCAGACTCAGCGGAGCACCTCGTTCCAGGAAGGACTTCACTTACTTCGGAATACCCGTATTAGCTTTTTAGATCTTCCTTTCTTAAATCATGCAGAGAATGTTTTATGTAAAATCTTTCCAAGATCATTTATTGGCAATAATTTTTAAAAAGACACCTAGAAACAATATACCAATCAACTTAAAGTAATACAGGGGCATATAGAGTGAAACGAAACCCCTAAATGTACAGATTTTCTGAAACATGACCTTTGATTATTACCGCTGGGGATCCCACAGTCCAAAAGCTTATTCTGAGCATAGAGCCCTCTGCTGGGAGTGACTGACATTTTCATAATAGGATGTGTAATAAAGATACAAAGAAAATGATGCTTTAGGATTTCTGAGAGTCTACAATTTAAATTAATTGTGCTTTCTAGAGATGATCGATTTGAAGACGTCGCAGAAACAAGTGAAGCTGTGAAAGAACACTATCCTACACCTGAACCTGACACTCCCGCCTCGGCCTCTCACCTGCTAAGTAACAAGAAATGACAATTTAGCATTTCAGTGAGACAATAAAATAGGCTTGAGAAAGCCCTCAAAGTAAAGCCAGCAAGTTCTAAAAAGTGAAAGCTACGGCGTCAGCAGGAGGGCGGTGAGGGCGGGCCCACCACGGCGGCCCACCGGTCTGCAAAGCAGAAGGCAGGTGATGAAATTGCACTTAATTCCAATGTTCAGGTCCGTCCTGTCCCCTCCTCGCTCCCGGAACGCCGGCAGCTACAAGGCGGTTCCACATCCTGACCGTCCCCCTGGTCCACACCGAGGTGTGGCCGCGGCCTCCCCTACCGGGTCTGCTGTGCCCCGTTGCACTGAGGGAGGCCCGAGTCGGTCGGCTCCAGAACCGGGTTCACGAAGCCCGAGTACTCGGAGTTGCCGTTGGCGTCCACGTCGGCCCCCACGAAGTCGCTCTCCCACTCCAGCCCGTTGGAGTCGTCGGAGGCGGAGGCGGCCTGGCTCCCGGCCCTCCTGCCCGCGGGCCGCAGGGCAGCACGGAGGATGTCCTCCTCGGTCCTGGAGCGCTCTCTGACGGGCAGCGTGCGGCTCATGCCTGCACAGGGACAGAGGGTCAGAGAGCAGCCCTTGGCTTCACTAACCATCAGCCCTGCTGGCAGGCCGCCAGTGAGCACCTGGGAAGCTGCTGGCCCCACCCCAGGGGTGCCTGTCAGGAGAACGGTATTAACACTCACTAGCCGGGGTCTGGATGCAACCTGATCACACCGTAGATGGCACTTCTTACTTACTTACGTGGATGTTTCCCGCTTCAGAGGCCATGCCAGTGTCTGCCAAAGTCCCTTCCTACCTGGAGAGTAAGCCACCCCCCACAGAATTGCACTCGCTCCCACGCTAACGGCAATGTACCAGACTCAGGTCCCAGTAAACGGGCTGTACTTTACACACTGCCCGGCTCAATCCTCCGCTCTGACTACAGAGAGGGGCAGCCCCACGCTGCCTGCTCTGCGGCTCAAACCCTGGGGTGGACCTCGGTGATGTGTGCAAGGTCTCCAGCTACAGCGAGGGCGACCGTTCCAGCCACCTTGGAAGAGCCAACCAGTCTGGTTCCAAAGTGGCCGACTTTGCTACCACCAGGGGGCGTTTCCATGGGAGACTGCCCCAGATCTCACTCCATACAGGGACACTGGTTGGTAAAATCAGTGTCAGAAATCTTTGAAACCAAAAATACAATGTCATTTTGGGGCCGGCAAGTGGCATGGTGGTTAAGGGCGCTGGACTTCCATATGGCCGACCACGGTTCAAATCTCGGATCTGGCGGCTTGCTTTCTCACTTCCTCTCTGTCTGTCTCTCTCTGATCAAACTGGAAAATAATGATGATAATAATAATAAATAAAGTTAAATAAAATAATTCTTTAAAAAAATACAATGTCATTTTATTGGCAGAAAGGGAGAGAGGACAGAAAAGAAATTTAAATGTATAAGTATAGAATTAACATTAGTAATACTACTAAAATCTAGGATTGGCAAAGAGATTATAAGAAAATATCCTAAGACATACTCAACGGTTTTGTTTTCTGACCTTAAGGAATCAGATCCCACAGCAGTAAATAACATTTAAATCTATATCAGTATTGTCTACCACTCCTGAAAAATCACAGACTCAACTCGGGCAAGCAAGTCACTCCTAGAGACGATATGGCCCTGAGCGCGTGCGGCCGTAACTGCTCTGGCCTGGCCGTGTCTGCAGCCCGTCAGGGTGCTGACTGCACAGGGGCCAAGCAGCAGGCTCTGCTGGGTTGTTTCCCACGGAGCCGGATTTAATAATTCTGTTAAAAACTTGAATAACCAACTAGAAAAGTCATATTACGTATAAATGAGACAGTGGGGATGACAGCATACATAAGGAAAAGACCTAAAAAACTATGGACCAAAATGAACGGATGCTAAAATCACAGCACACGTCAGGAAGGAAGTTTGCAATCTTCAACAGAGTAATTCGAGCCCGCTCCCGGGCATCTGTGCAAGCCCGCTTCCTGTGCCACCTGCTTCTCCACTTATAAAACGAACAGCTGGACTAGAGGACCTCTAAGGGCCATTCCATCTTAAAAATCTGTGGGATATTTAATACTCATTTCCCTCAGTTTTCCTTCCGGATTGCCTCTTCCTTTTCTCCCCTCTTTCTCTGCTATAGGGTGCATGTGCTTGCCAGAGAGACCGAAAGCGAGAAATCACCCCCGGGGGGATGACCACACCACAACCCTTTCTCCTCCATTCACCTCTCAGATTTTGGACATGTACACACACGTCCCCAGCACGAGTTTCAAGCTGCTGGGTCTGGGACTCCAACCACGGTCGACCACGTGAGTGTCCAGCAAGGTAGCCGTTGCGCCATCTGCTGAGCCTCCCCCTCTCCTCCCCTAAAAGGTTTATTTCCTTTCTCCATGAACGCGAGCACGAGGGAGGCCTGTCAGGGTCTCCTTGATCCCGTCTCTACTCTCACCCCGGCCTGCAGCCACCAGGACGTGGAGACGCCAGTGGGCGGCCTGGTGCTCAGAGACCAGAGGGCGAGCCCAGCCCGTACTGCACGCCCACTCAGGATGGGGCAGTTCCCCTTTAAGTAGTTTCATTATTCCCTTTTATGATGGGCAAGCTAGTTTAGAGCGTAGTTTACCCAAAAGACTCCAGCCATGAAGTCAAACTCCTATCTGAGCTGTAACTTTCACTCCACCTAAATGCTAAGCCTAACCTGCTACGGTATAATGAGACAGAACCAACTTTAGAATGCTCACAGGGGTGGTAATCCTTACTAAGACCATGGCTGGACTACAAAAACCTTCAAGTAAGAAATTAACATTTATCTTAGAAAACTCAAGAAACACTAAAAATTAAGCAACTTTCTAAACGATTTTATCAACAAATGGTAATTAATACAGTAACAGTCTAAGACATTTTTATACAATTTTCAAAGCCTTATGTTCAGTTCAGCTTAAGTAAAATAAAATACCACAATAGAAGACTTATGTAAATCAACACAGATTAAATTTTACAGATAAATACCTTCTTCATCTTCCCACTCCAGATCCAAGGACGTGCTGTCCTCGTTCCCACTGGTCGATTTTGTTTTGGTCATCAAGTCACAGCTGCTTTCTGTGTTCGGCGTCAGGACCGTGGCATCGGAGGAGAGCCCTGGAATGTGCAAGTACAGTCACACGCCACCGCCCACAGGCCCGCCCGGAGGCCACTGCGTGTGCCACGACCGTCTAACTCCAATGAGACAATTCCTAATTAGCTCGCCGCTACGATTCTGTCAGAAACAGCACAAAGGGCTTTTCTGCTCTTTTTCTTGGCCACCCAGGCACCGCAAACACGTACATTTAAGGAATTATAAACTTTCCAGGTGTAACAAACTCAAGGTAACATTTTTAATAGCCAACTATAAAGAATAGAAATCAAGGGAACCAGCAGTTAGCATAACGGCTATGTCGCTGGACTCCCACGTAGTCGACCGCGGTTTGCGTCCCGGACCCGGTGGTTTAAAACTCACGCTGGGTGCGTGTGTGTGTGTGCCCAAGATCCCGAGAGGAGAATGGAGGAGAAGGGATTGCGGCGTGACCATCCCCCCTGGGGGGTGATTTCTCGCTTTCTATCTCTCTGTCTCTCTCTGTCTGGCGAGCGCACGTACCCTACAGCGAAAACCTCTCAAAAAAAAGAAAAAATAGAAATCAACAAAACACTATAAAATAAATGAGAAGTGGCCTGTATTTTTCAAAAGAAATAGTGAATATGCTTTTACTACCAGGAAGCAGAAGCATCTTAACGTTGCACTGAAACCTGAAGAAACTGTTCGGCTTACTTTTTCCCTTCACGAGAGAGAGAGACTACCAACCCGGACAGGCCCTGACTGAGCTGCCCAGCTCTGCAGCCAGGCCATGGGACAGGGCCCGTCAAGGCAGACCTGGGAGGTGACCCTGGGGCCTTCCACGTGGTCCCCAGGTTGAGTGGCAACGCCTGGACTGCCCACGCCCCCACTACTGGGCCGGGAACATGCTGACCTCACAAAGCTCCTGCGGTGAGTACACACACTGCCTGTGCAGCCTTCCTCCCTCCCTCTCCCTTTCCTGGGGACCCGAGAGCCTGTCCTGGCCCCAACTCTTCCCCAACAGGGACAGGACAGGCGATACGGGCTGAGCACCCCTTGTCAGGCTCGGGATCACGGAGTTCTGAATCTCAGCCTCCTCGTGAGCTTGGAACACGTGCACATGCACAGTGAGGTATCCTGGGAAAGGGCCCACGTCTCACTGCCAAGGTCACCCATGCCTGACACACCCAGGGGACACAGCACAGGGCGGAGGTGAGGTGACACATGGCTCGGGTTTTTTTTTTAGTTTGCTGTAGGATGTGTGTGCTTGCTGGAGATGGGGGGGGGGGGGGGGGGGGGATTGTCCCTCCTGAGGAATGGCTATGCTGCCATCCCTTCTCCATTACCTTCCTGGGATTTTGCACACCCAGCACACACATATCTGCCCACTGTGCTTTTTCAAGCCACTAGGCTCAGGCCTCAAGTGGCACAGTCGGCCATGTGGCATCTAGCTGCCTTAACTTCATGCCACCGGCTGGCCCTGTACGTGTTTTCATACTGCAGCATCTGACTGTGACCTGCCACGGAAGGTCAGTTGTGGGATTCTCCATTTGTGGTGTTGTCATGTGGCACTCTACGAGTTCTGGATTTTGGATTTTGACTAGAGATGTGCACCATGAGTTCTGTACTCAGTGACTAGTTACCTGACCTGCTTGGGCAATATACACCGAAGAGCAGGCAGTTGTGCAGAGTCAGAGCCGGACAGCCCATTGCCCACTTAACGTGGCAGAGAGTCAACATAAAATGCACAGAGAGTATTTTAAAACACTTACTACTACTTCGGAAAACCTCGTATTGTGATTTTATGTTTCTCAAACAAGATTCGAAGTCATCTTCTGGTCCTGAACTGCAAGAAAAGGAAATAACTCTTTGATGCGGTCACAGCAGTTCAACAGCAAATGCATGCTAATGGCATTCTGGCCGCAGACCCAGCGCACGGCGGCCACACTCCTGTGCCATCAGAGAGCCTCGTCAGACAGGTCCTAAGTCTCTCAGTGCTAGCAGCTAGGGGAAAGCAGTCAGATTTCATTAATTCTCAGGTAGAATCTTTCAAGTGTAGCTTCCTGGTTTACAATATCAAGTAAGAACATGTTCTTTTTTTTTAAAGTAATGATACTCACAGAACGATGACACTGAAATGCCTCTCCCCCAAACGGCACACACATACACTTTATTATGAGAAGAGAGGGCCAGTGAAGACCCACGCTGAGGACCCAACAGGAAGCATGCAGCCAAGGCACTGCTTTCTCTAAGGAAGATGTGACCACTCTAAAACGCTACGGCCAGGCCAGCAGGTGGCGTGGTGTTTAAGGCCCTGGACTCCCACAGGCTGACTGCAATCCAAGTCCTGGACCCACACCAGGTGCGTGACTGTGGTGTGGCCATCCCGGTCGGGGGATGATTTTCCACGTCCCCTCTCAGTGTCTTTCTCTGTCTCTCTCCAGCAAGCGCGTGCACTATATGGGGGTAGGGGGACAGCAGCCAGTCTACTGCGTCTCAGAAAAGCCACTACGCACTCCTGCTCAGATAGCCAGTGACCCCACATAAATGACAACTGCTTCTCAACATAAAGAAAATGCTCAGTTTCTTTCTTCCAAGACAGTGTCTCGGAGGAGCAATCGTTTTTAGGGGACTCGCGTGTGAACACATGCACAAACCTAGAGGGCACAGCACTGTCGCCACACGAGCACTTCTGCCCAGGGCGGGCCGGACACCACTCACCTCGGCCAGGCCCCACTGCTGGCGGGGTGGCTCTGCTGCACAGCTCTCCGCCTCTCTTGCTTTGGAAAATAATGTAACAGAAAATCAATCTGCTGTAAATTACAGTTTTTGAAGCCACTCTTGCCATGCCAGAAAGCATTTTTTTACTAGTTTCTACAAAAAAAGAAAAATCTGTAAGTCACTGGATTTAAGTCTTTTTCCTTAAATCGTCACTATTCATGTGCATATCCTTTATTTACAGGTAGAATTTCTCTCAATTGTCATCGTATACTCTTAAGAGTGGTTAGACTATTCACAGCGTAGTAAAAAAAACCCTTTCAGCAAAGATATATTGGTGTCCTCAACATTCTTACTATACCTAAGAAGTTCCTGATAACTGGAAGGATGAGAGCCGGAAAGGAGTAGCTAAAACAGTACCTGAAATTCTACTCTGGGTAAAATAACAGCGAAAAGCGTCACATGACTCGTAAGGCCTGGTTGAGCTGACTGAAATGACAGAAGGGCCCAGCTACTCAGGACTGAGGACCCGCCACGGAAGCCCGGGGACGGCCTCCCTGCTGCCCGAGTCTAGGCCGCAGACCGCCGCGTCCCCGTGAACTGCTGTGTCAGTGCGTGTTCTATGACTGCAACGTGTCCCCATGTCAAATGTGTACAGAAAAGAAAACCTCAGAGAACCCAGGAAATCCCCTGGATGGAAGCTGCAGATGGAATGTTTAAGTTTTTAAAAGCAGTAGAGAATTTACACAAGTAGAAAGAATGCCTGCATGGTAACAGAAAGACCCACTGTTTCCTGGTTGGATGTGCAAGTTAGTTTTTAAATTTGTTACTATTTAGAACTAAAAAAGAAAATAAAGACACCTCCTTATAATAGTTTGCTGAAAAATGTGATAAAGAGAAAAGGAAAGGGAGGGTGGACACAGCCCAGAGAAACCATGGACAGCACGACAGACATGGTCTCCTGGCTCCCTGAGCTGTGTCTGAGGACCAGCTGCCTCGGGGAAGGTGGCGTGGTGAGCACACAGGCAACCTGAGGCGGCCAGCTGTGGTGCTCAGCCACAGCTCCGCCCTTCCTAGCAAGTTACGAAACACACCTGTCTCCTCAGACTGCTGTGAAGACCTGCAGAGGCCCTGACACTGGGCCACGCGTCCCGTCTGTTATTCACTACTGCGTGGTCGGTGGTGGCGGATGTGCCTCCCCTGATACTATGACAAGATTTCTCAAGACCCAAATCCCACTCTCCCAGGGACATGGGGAAAAAACGCCGAGACGTAAACAATACCCTTATGGGGCAAAATCATAGAGCTTATGAAATTTTAGGAAGTATAAGAAATTCTAGCAGTTTAAAAAAATTTAAAAAAAAAAATAAAGGGGACTGCAGGTGGCATGGTGGTTGAGGTGCTGGACTCCTGCATGGCCAACTACAGTTCGAGTCCCCAACCTGGTGGCTTGAACATCACGCTGGGTGCATGTGCGTGCATGCCCAAAGTCCCAGGACGAGAGTGGAGGAGGAAGAACTGTGGCATGGCCACCTTCCCGGGGGTGACGTCTCACTCTCCCTGCCTCATGCACGTGCTGTATGGCAAAAACCTAAACATAAATTTAAAAAGTAAAACTCACCAAAGACTATTAAAATACTTTAGAAATTATAGCTAAAGGCTGGTTTTGTGTTATTTCCTGTAAGAGTGTGCTTATTCCCACAGGAAGGCCGAGATTCAGAGCGCTGCACTTCACTCGGGACACACAGCAGCCAGCCCTGCTTCCCCGAGGAGGATGAGCCAGAGTGCGGGACTGGCCGCCGCTGGCGGGCTCACGGGGGCAGTGGGCCGTTCACCACCTTAGGCGGCAGCTGGAAATACGCTGGCTGCTGGCGAGAGGCCTGACCTGGGGAGCTGGGTGCCGTGCCCCTCACCTCCGCGCGCTTTCGCTGCTTCGCGGCCCTGGCCGCCGCACGCTGCGCAGCGTAGGAGGCCTCCTCTTCTAGCCTTAGCTCCTCCTCCTGAGAGGCTAACTGCGTGAACAGAACGTAAGGGTGAACGGAACCAGAACCTGGCTAGCTGCTCTGAGCGGGAATGCTGCCATCTACGGAACAGAAATAAACCAGTGAGAAAATAACCCATCGCCATGGGGCCTAAAAGAGCGGAGATCCCGACGCCCGTGTCAGCCTCTTGTGTAGGTCAGCCAGGAGGTTCGTGCAGAGCCTGCCCTGCGAACCCTCCGGGCTGGCGACCGTCCGGCCTCTCTGCAGAGCTGCCAGGCGCTGGGCGTCCAGAGCCTATCTCGACCAGTCCAACGGTCTGGCCCTCACCAGGTCCTGGATCTTCAGTAAGGTGGTCGCAGCACGGTCCCGAGTGAGCTGAGGTCCAGGGGTCCCCTTTCTGTGCAGCCCGGTGCACGGTCTCAACTCCATCTTGCGAACGGTCCAGGACAGCCACCATGCGCAGAGCACAGGGCTGCCTAGTGGGATCTGCTGCCTCTCACCCTGACTTAAAGCCAAATCTTGTGAAAATCAAATCAAACTTTTTTCCTGGAGACTGATAATAGCATCCACTGTGTAGCTTAACGCTTTTGAAATGTCCTACTGGTACTAAAAAGGCTATTTAAACATATGCACTAAGACAGGACTCTACTCGGCCTGGTGACACCTAAGCTATTGGGTTGTTGGGAAAATCATGCGTGATGTATTTTTCTGTTTTTCTATGCAAAAATGTGTCACGACTTTTCCAACAACCCAATATAACTATAGGACATTTCTATAAGCACATTGAACAAATGTAGTAGCATTTTGACTGTTAGAAGTACTAAATTAGCTGAGAACAAATAACCCAACACAAACAAAAACACTTAAGAAAACCCACTTACTATGAAACAGAGTAATTTTTTTTAAAGTTGGTTTTATAAACAGAGGTGTGTATTGTCATTAGTCCCTGCTTGTGAATTAAGATTTATTATTTTTAGAAGAATGTACCCGCTTCAGTTTTTGGTCATGTATAACTTAAGTGGAACCAAATTAAAAGAAATTATAGTAGGCTTAAATAATTTTTTAGTTTTAAATCATTTCATTTGTATATATCTAAATATAGGTCCAAAGACTGGACACAATTTATTACTTAATAATGACCCTCTCTTATAAACGAGGCATGATAATATATATTTAAGGAACAAAAAAGACTACCTCTTTTTGAATTTTCTCATCGAGATCTTTCTGCTTTTCAGCAATAGAGTCGTAGCGCCTCTCTCTTAGGTCGACGATCTCTTCCTCAGTAAGAGGCCTGCAGCAAACCGCCAGGGAGAAAGCCAAGAAAGAACTTCCGATGAGCCTGAGTCCAAACTGACACTCAGAAGCCAGGGGCTTCTGAGATTCTGCTGTTGGAACGCGCTACACCAATCCAATGCCACTCCCCACGGTCCGAGTGACATGCACAGCTTGCATGGCTCGCCGTGCTCCGAGTGAGGAGTGAGCTGGACAGTGTCATCGGCACTTCTCTGCCCTCACCCGAGGACCATGGCAGTGAAGAGCAGGGTCTCCAGGCCCTGCGTTCAGTCTTACAAAGAGAGAACCAAGGGTCTGACATGTGAACTGTTTGGTGTTGCCAAACAAGTGAACGACAAGCCTCAGTCTGAGAGCTCGCACAGAAGCCCCCCCTGGACTCAGAGCTCACGCCTGCACAGAAGCCTTACCTGTGGCTGCTTCCTGGGCTCTCCCCCTGCACAAAAATTAATCCAACAATTAATTTTGATAACTCAATTCTATTTAAGGCAAGCCAACAAAATTTACATTTAATCAAAAATATTCTTTGAGAGATTTTTACTATAGGGCACATGTGCTCACTGGAGAGACAGAGACAGAAAGCAAGAAATGCACCCCCTGGGGGATGGCCACCGGCAATCCCTTCTCCTCCTAGGATCTTGTGTACATGTACACACACACACCCACCTGAGTTTCAAGTACTGGGTCTGGGACTTGAACTGTGGTCGGCCACATGGGAGCCTGGTGTCCCAATCACCATGCCACCTGCTGGTCCCAGTGAAACACATTTTCCGCTTACTCTTATTTTCACTACAGTAAACAAGTCTCATTCTTAAGAAGCTGTAAAATCTTATCATTTCTCAGAGGCAAACTTCAGTCTGACACATGTGACCACCACGCGCTGTGTGTTTCCGAGTTCCTCTGACAGACGCCTGTCACCCGTCACCCAGCTCCCGCGGGTCTCGGGTATCACACCACAGTGTGCTCACCACTTCAGGTGATCCACACACCTGCAAACCCACCCACGGCCAGGACATGGTTGTCACCCCCACAGCAATGCTCCCTACAGGGGCCGGGCCCGAGGACACGCCGAGAGTGGGAGACGCCCCTGCCCAGCGGTGAGCATTCCTGGGGGGTACAAGCGAAGCCTCGCCTGCCTGGTTTGGCTCGTGTGGCCACTTTAGCCTCACCTGCTGCTGACTCGCCCCAGTGCAGTGCACCACGCTGCGTCAGATAAGCTCATGCAGGCGTGGTGGGTGCGAAGTCAATACTGATGGCGGGCGGGAAGTAGGCACCCTGTGCACCTGACTCAGGGTCAACGCTGGGCTCCCCGGGGCCACCCACAGTTCCAGTCCCAGACCCGGTGGCTGGAAAATCACGCTGGGCACATGTGTGGTTTCTCACTTTCCTTCTCTGTCTCTCTGTGGTGAGTTCACGTGCCCTATGGCAAAACATACAAAATAATAGCAATAATGATAAAAGTAATAAGGGACAGCCAGTGGGCAGTGGTCAAGGCTGCTACCTGGGTCCCACATGGCTGCATGCACAGCTTGTGTCCCAGACCCAGTGGCTTAAAAGCACACCAGGCATACGTGTGCACGCCCAAATCTGAGAAGAGAAGAGAAGAGAAGGGATTGCGGCGAAGCCACCCCCACTACACCTCTCTCTCTGGTAAGCATATGTGCCAAACGACAAAAACCTTACACATGTTTCGCTGATTCTAAAATGTGCACCCCCACCTTCTCCCCAATTTTAACATTTCTGTACATGGGATGCATCTAATATTTGATGGTTTTATATGAAATGAAATGCAGTGAATCACCATAAGTAACAACTGATCAGAGATAATGGTGAAGCCAGAAACTGTAGAAGGAACACATATAAACTCCGCCTCACAAAAGCTATGGTTAAAGAACGAGTCTAACTTGGACTACTGTAACGGAAGGGCATGAGGTTAGAAATACCCTTTCTGAAGTTCCTTGTACAGAATGCTTGAAAACCCGAGTGTTGGGGGGGCTATTATGTCAGACAGTGGAAAATTCTGGACTAAATGCCCATATCAATTAGTGAGAGAAGGGAATGATACAGAAAGGACTAGAAAGTAAAAGTAAAAACAGAAAATTAAATTTCTAAAACACGATAAAATTTAAAAAATTTAAATGATTAACTACCAGAATTAATGAGATGATAAGTAAGAATAACAAGGGCTCTGCAGCTTTGTGGAAATACTTACTTCATCACTCTCTACTAGATTCTCAAACTGAAAGAACAGGAAAGAAGTGTTAGGAAGGCAGCCTGCCCAGGGTGTGCATTGCACAGGAAATCGTCACTTCACAAAGTAACACACCTTCATGTTCAAAAGGTACTCACGAGCCTTCTCACACGTCAGCTCACTGGGTACGTTCGACAGTCTGACACAATGGCTGAAGCATGCATCTATTATTTTTATTTAGATTTATATGAAAACCAAAAGGAGAGTTACAGCAGTTTCCTACACAAATCAGGAACTTGGGTAAGAAAGCGTTCACGGGGCCGAACACTCCACACTGGCATCTCACACCTGCACAGTCAGAGGTGCCCACTCACTTGGCTCAGAACAAATTATTTAATGACGTAACAAGGAAAACGACTCAAGAAACAGGGACTGAAGAGCTACCCAGTGGGGAGCTCCCTGCGCCTTTGTGTGTGGCCGCCAGCTGGGCCACGGAAACCCACCAGGTGCTCGTGGCTGTCCCCCAGTGCGGCCGTGCTCGGGGTTGGGACATTCGATCCCGCTGTGGTGGGTGCTACAGCGCTAGACGGTGTAAGGGAAGTCACCGTGTCAACTTCAAGGATCTGCATCTTATAAAACGTAAGTAACTGGGTAAACAGCCATTTGAAAATAAAGAACGGTGTTTCTGCCTGTCCTAACCTCTGATGGCTCACTGACTTCTTCCTATTGGCCACACCGTGTGACCTTGCGAACTGCGCGGCTGCCCAGCCTAGCAGTGGCCATGGTAACAGCGGCTAACCGTTTCACACGCCAACAGTGGCAGAGGCGAGGGTTCTGCTGTGGGTTGCTTAGACTGCTGGCTTCCGGCTGGACAGCGTCCCTCTGGGGTAGCTGCCTGAGCCCAACTGGGCAGCATGGACAGCCGGAGCTGTGCAGACTGAGGCAGAAAGCAGGCCTGTGGAAGAGCAGGGCCGCGCCGTGGCCACCTTGTCACCTGGCCCTCCCCGCCTCTGCGCGCTGTCCCTCTCCACCAACTTCGTGAAACTGGCGGGAAAGGGTCCTGCCAAACTAGGGTCCAGATCTCCCCAGCAAACCCAGACCCACTGCCCTTGGAAAAGACTGCTACCCTAGTCCCTCGTGACCCACTCACCTCTATAGTCAGGTGCTCACCTCTCGAGCATGTTCTAAAATACTTAGATCTAGGAGAAAAACAGAAAACAAGGTTAAAAATCACAATCAATCCTAAAACTAAATGTAGTGGCATAAAGCACTTCCTCAAGACAAACTCAGACATCTTATGCAATGTCTGTCAGACAGCAGAGTGGTATTAGGCCCGGGGCACGTGGACGCTGGACAGCAGGGCGGTGTGTACAGGGATGTCGGACAGCTCGGTGTGAGGCCGGGGTACAGGGATGTCGGACAGCTGGGCGGTGTGAGGCCGGGGTACAGGGATGTCGGACAGCAGGGCGGTGTGAGGCCGGGGTACAGGGATGTCGGACAGCAGGGCGGTGTGAGGCCGGGGTACAGGGATGTCGGACAGCAGGGCGGTGTGAGGCCGGGGTACAGGGATGTCGGACAGCTCGGTGTGAGGCCGAGGTACAGGGATGTCGGACAGCAGGGCGGTGTGAGGCCGGGGTACAGGGATGTCGGACAGCAGGGCGGTGTGAGGCCGAGGTACAGGGATGTCGGACAGCAGGGCGGTGTGAGGCCGGGGTACAGTCGGACAGCTGGGCGGTGTGAGGCCGGGGTACAGGGATGTCGGACAGCTGGGCGGTGTGAGGCCGGGGTACAGGGATGTCGGACAGCAGGGCGGTGTGAGGCCGGGGTACAGGGATGTCGGACAGCTGGGCGGTGTGAGGCCGAGGTACAGGGATGTCGGACAGCAGGGCGGTGTGAGGCCGAGGTACAGGGATGTCGGACAGCTGGGCGGTGTGAGGCCGGGGTACAGGGATGTCGGACAGCTGGGCGGTGTGAGGCCGGGGTACAGGGATGTCGGACAGCAGGGCGGTGTGAGGCCGGGGTACAGGGATGTCGGACAGCTGGGCGGTGTGAGGCCGGGGTACAGGGATGTCGGACAGCAGGGCGGTGTGAGGCCGGGGTACAGGGATGTCGGACAGCTGGGCGGTGTGAGGCCGGGGTACAGGGATGTCGGACAGCAGGGCGGTGTGAGGCCGGGGTACAGGGATGTCGGACAGCTGGGCGGTGTGAGGCCGGGGTACAGGGATGTCGGACAGCTGGGCGGTGTGAGGCCGAGGTACAGGGATGTCAGACAGTCAGGCGCCCACCCACTTCCCTGCTCCCTGGTGGCACATGTTCTCAAACAATTAAGACGCCAACTGTTTGAAAATAAAGTTACAGACTTCAGAGAGTTTTTTTTTTTTTTTTTTTTTTTAGGTTTTTGCCCTAGGACTCATGCACTCATTTGAAAGAGACGGAGGGAAAGTGAGAACTGGCAATTCTGCAGTCCCATCTCCTCTTGATATTTTGGGCATGCGTGCTCATGTGCCCAGTGTAATTTTAAAGCCAGCAGGTCCAGGACTTGAACTGCAGTTGGCCATGGGGGAGTCCAGCACTTTAACCACTGTGCTACCTGCTGGCCCCTTCAGAGAGCTCTTTGCAAGAACATGAAGAAGTAAACTAAAGAAATGGAAACTAAGTTTCCTGATCTCTGGATGTCTAAAAGTCTGCAAATTTGGAATACAGCCTTCTCAGCATTTCTGGTAGTAGGCCGACTGCCCCACCCCCTGCCCACCTGCTCCTTGGTTAACACGGGTCTGCAAGGGAGGTGAACTCCCACATGGCTTACCACAGTTCGAGTTCCAGACCTGGCAGCTTGGTTTACTTTCTCCCTCTCTCTGGTCAAATTAAAATAAATGAATAAATACATATAATTAAATGAATAATTTTTTAAAGAATTATTTTATTTAACTATTTATTTAAATTTGAACAAAGAGAGATGGGGTGGTGGTGCAAAGAGTGAGAAAGCAAGCCACTGGGTCTGGGACTTGAACCGTGGTAAGCCATGTAGGAGTTCAGCACCCCCAACCACCACACCACCTGCTGGTCCTAAATGAATAATTCTTAAAAAACGAAAACACCCTGTCATGAACACACCTATCAAAATGGAGAACAATACTGCGATCGCCAGTCTGGGGCCTGCAAAGCATCCATAGCTGGCCCAAGTCACGGTAAGTCTGTGCACCAACTACGTTTGCTTGAGGGAGTGCTCAGCTGCTGGGCTGGGCCACAGCCTCCCTGGCCCACGGTCTAAGGCCACTGGTTTGTGGGGGCAATCGTGTCGTCTGACTTGCAGAAACTCTCATTTCTGGAAGTAACTGACATTCTTCTTCACAGTGTTCTAACTTTTTCCTCTAACCCTTAGTTCCTGCAAACCGGTTGTCTGGTTTAAAAGCCTGCTTATTCCGGGGTCAACTTTGCATGCAGCACTTACTCCAGTCAGACCACGAGGGCTAGCGGTGTGCTCCGCCTGTCCCGATGTGAAGACCAACCCGAGGCCCTGGCCCGTCAGGCTCACCTCCATCATGAAGCTCCACCCTGGGCTCCGACCAGCCCTCAGCGTCTGCAGATGAGCTCAGCCATGCTGCTTTGGAGGGTGCATGGTCACTAACTGCTGCACGCTCACTACTTCTAAGAGCCTGCCCTGGCACGTTCTCAGAGCCACGGCACGGCGGGGGCGCCCGGTGGTGCAGACCTGTCCGGCATCAGGGTGTGCACAAAGGAGGTGCAGGATGCCTCCGAAGTTGGGCCTGACCGATGAGCGAGCATGGAGGTGCCATTTACGGAGATGAGGAGGACTGGGACTGGGACAGGTCTGTGCCTTATGGAGGTGCCATTTACGGAGGTGAGGAGGACTGGGACTGGGACAGGTCTGTGCCTTATGGAGGTGCCATTTACGGAGATGAGGATGACTGGGACTGGGACAGGCCTGTGCCTTATGGAGGTGCCGTTTACGGAGATGAGGAGGACTGGGACTGGGACAGGCCTGTGCCTTATGGAGGTGCCATTTACGAAGATGAGGAAGACTGGGACTGGGACAGGCCTGTGCCTTATGGAGGTGCCGTTTACGGAGGTGAGGAGGACTGGGACTGGGACAGGCCTGTGCCTTATGGAGGTGCCGTTTACGGAGGTGAGGAGGACTGGGACTGGGACAGGCCTGTGCCTTATGGAGGTGCCGTTTACGAAGATGAGGAGGACTGGGACTGGGACAGGTCTGTGCCTTATGGAGGTGCCATTTACGGAGATGAGGAGGACTGGGACTGGGACAGGCCTGTGCCTTTAGGCCCCAAGTAGGACACCCACACAAAGTTAGAGCCTGGGTGACAATCTGCTATTAAAATCCCAGCCCCTGGGCTGCTTCTCAACATCAGATCAATAAAAGCACTCTTCTTTTTGACTGATTTTATGTTATGTTGTTTTATTTTACGTTATTTTTGCTATAAGATGCATATGCTTGCCAGAGAGCTAGAAATCATCCCCAGGAGGATTGGCCACAATCCTTTCTCCATTCTCCTTTGGGATTTTGGGCAGGCATACACAAGTACCCGGTGTAATTTTCAAGTCACCGGGCCTAGGATTTGAACCATGCAGCTATCTGCATGCCACCCGCCAGCCCTCTGTCTTGTTTAACCTGTCCTGGGGCTGGCTGGCTGTGGTGCCAGCTGTCTACACCTCGCACACGCACCTTCTGCTCTCGCAGGCTTCCCTTCGTGGAGCGTGACCTACTCCCAGGGAACAGAGTGAGTGTACTCTCAGTAAGCTGGAAACTCGGACACAGAAGTTAAAACTACAAATGCAACACAGAATGGATAGTTACGACGACAGGCAAAACTGCCTTGGGGAAACAGAAGGTGTACAGTTTTAAGATTTAAAAGAAAAACGAAGTTAGTAATAACCTTAAAAAAATAGTCTTGGGACCAGCAGTTGGGGCAATGGCTATGTCGCTGGACTCCTATGTAGGCAACTGCGGTTTGAATCCCGGACCCGGTGGCTTAAACTCACACCGGGCACACGTGTGTGCGTGCCCAAGGTCTCAAGAGGAGAATGGAGGAGAAGGGAGTGTGGCATGGCCATCCCCCCTGGGGGGGTGATTTCTCGCTTTCTGTCTGTCTCTGTCTTTCTGGCGAGTGCACATGCCCTATAGCAAAAACCTCTCCAAAACAACAACAACAACAACAAAATAGTGTTGAGGCAAAGAGAAACAAACATCGGTGGGGTCCCTCTGAAGCCTGTCTGCCAGAGTCCCGCTGCAGGCTGAGCCGGCTGGTCCCCAGGGCAGGTGGTCCTCAGGTGGTGGCTGTCTGGGTGGCATCTGCTCAGCATTTACTCTGAACCTCCTCGCCAGCCATTTCCCCACTACTGTCTACTCACGGTAAAGAATGTCCTTGCCTAACGATCTAAGTACACACGGTCCCTTGACAGTTATGTTTCTCATTTTAAATAGCCACATTTAGCTTTTGTTTTTCTATATCTGATCCAAAAAGGCTGAAAGTGAGAGTCTAGGACGAAGTCACCACTGTGCTCACCCAGACAAACTATGTATTAACGGGACAGCAAAACTGCCCACGGGGTAAACAATTCCAGGACTGCCTAGCAGACCCCCAGCGTCTGTGCCGTAGTGCTGCGGTCTGCCCCTAATGTCCATGCAGTAGTGCTGCGGTCTGCCCCTAACGTCCGTGCAGTAGTGCTGCGGTCTGCCCCTAACGTCCATGCAGTAGTGCTACAATCTGCCCCTAACGTCCGTGCAGTAGTGCTGCGGTCTGCCCCTAACGTCCGTGCAGTAGTGTAGAGGTACTGTCCCTAACGTCCGTGCAGTAGTGCTGCGGTCTGCCCCTAACGTCCGTGCAGTAGTGTAGAGGTACTGTCCCTAACGTCCGTGCAGTAGTGCTGCGGTCTGCCCCTAACGTCCGTGCAGTAGTGCTGCGGTCTGCCCCTAACGTCCGTGCAGTAGTGTAGAGGTACTGCCCCTAACGTCCGTGCAGTAGTGCTGCGGTCTGCCCCTAACGTCCGTGCAGTAGTGTAGAGGTACTGCCCCTAACGTCCGTGCAGTAGTGTAGAGGTACTGTCCCTAACGTCCGTGCCGCAGTGCTGCGGTCTGTCCCTAACGTCCGTGCAGTAGTGCTGCGGTCTGCCCCTAACGTCCGTGCAGTAGTGTAGAGGTACTGCCCCTAACGTCCGTGCAGTAGTGTAGAGGTACTGCCCCTAACGTCTGTGCCGTAGTGCAGCGGTCTGCCCCTAACGTCCGTGCAGTAGTGCTGCGGTCTGCCCCTAACGTCCGTGCAGTAGTGTAGAGGTACTGCCCCTAACGTCCGTGCAGTAGTGCTGCGGTCTGCCCCTAACGTCCGTGCAGTAGTGTAGAGGTACTGCCCCTAACGTCCGTGCAGTAGTGCTGCGGTCTGTCCCTAACGTCCGTGCAGTAGTGTAGAGGTACTGCCCCTAATGTCCGTGCTGTAGTGCTGCGGTCTGCCCCTAACGTCCGTGCAGTAGTGTAGAGGTACTGTCCCTAACGTCCGTGCCGCAGTGCTGCGGTCTGTCCCTAACGTCCGTGCCGCAGTGCTGCGGTCTGTCCCTAACGTCCGTGCCGCAGTGCTGCGGTCTGCCCCTAATGTCTGTGCAGTAGTGTAGAGGTACTGTCCCTAATGTCCATGCCGTAGTGCTGCGGTCTGCCCCTAACGTCCGTGCCGTAGTGCTGTGGTACTGCAAGCAGGTGCTCTCGACGTTGTCTTCAAAAATTAAGTCTCATCTCACGCCGGGCGCATGTGCGTGCGTGCCCAAGATCCCGAGAGGAGAATGGAGGAGAAGGGACTGCGGTGTGGCCATCCCCCCTGGGGGGTGATTTCTCGCTTTCTGTCTCTATGTCTCTCTCTGTCTGTCTGGAGAGCGCACGCGCCCTATAGCGGAAAAAAAAAAAATGAAGTCTCAGCTGTATGCAGGGCAGAAGCCACACCGGAGGGAGAAATCATAAAGAAACCAAGTTGGATTCTAGTGTAAAAGCAGAGCTTGGTACCAGCGAAAGCACAGTTCCAGCTGCCTTCCGCAAAAGCTGAGTCTCGAGACAGACGACGAAATGAGGAAAGCAGCCTCGTCTTCCTGCAAAAGCCAACTCTTGATCACTCTTAGTTTAGAGAACTAAAAATCAATACTTTGCACATGCCCTGTAGCAAAAAACCTCTCCAAAAAAAAAAAATTACCAGAAAATAAAATGCTGTCCTAGAGGAGTCAGTGGGGACAAAGGACACAGGCAATCAGCCTTGAGGACAGAAACTAGGACAGCCTGACAGCAGCCAGGGCTCAGTGGGGTCAGTGATAGCTGTGGACAGACCAGAAAGCACTCAGAAAATAAAACATAATTTGATTTTGGGGAGAGACCAGGACTGAGAGATGATGGGGAAGAGTATCGGAATCCAAGGCGGGCCTAACAGGAAAGGAGGGGAGCTTATGGCGCAAGAACGAGGGACAGATGTGACACCAAGCCTGGCCCGCCAGGAGGGAAAGCGCAGGACAGAGCAACTGAGGCGCTTCTTGGAAGAGCCCTCCTCCAGGAGTACAGCTGCATTGCAGCCCGGATGCGTCCCTGGAGGTGCGGAGCCACGTGGGCCATCCCACCTCCACTCTAGGGAGCTGCACCGGGGAGTGATCAGATGAACCCCGAGCCTGGAGACAACTCCCGAGTGGCAGTTCCCCCTTCCTTGATGGGGTAGGCCTCCCGTATGCCAGGCCTCTGCACACGCCCTGCAGTGTGGGAGCAGTGTGACACGGCTGCCCGTGGGTGTCAGGGACGGGGTGGCACAGGATGGACGGGAGCGTGTGAAGAGCGATGTGGTACTGCAGAGACGCATCAGTGCTCACCACTGGGAGCAGGACAACCCGCCATTAAATTAGGGTGGCTCGGCATGAAGGCCAGGCTGGGGACGCAGCCTGCAGTCTCCGCTTCTCCTACCATCTGCCAGTGGGTGAACACTCTTCTACACCAAACTGACCTCAGTGAGAGGGAACTGAAGACCCCACAGATTTTACATTGGTGTTACTCCTTTCCTTCATGTTCTTCTGTGTAGAACTGTTAAGTAAAAGAAGAAAGTCATTCCCTGTATCTTTTGTTTGACACCTGCTGCAGCGCGGCCCAAGGCTGGCCCAGTAGGGAAGAGCGCGGTGACACGGCGTGGCCCAGGGCTGGCCCAGTAGGGAAGAGTGCACTAAGAAAGAGTGCGGTGAGCTTCAGGACAGAACCAGGGTCTCAAACAGGACGTCCGAGAGATCCTCACCCACTTCAATCGACACTAGTCTTCCTGACTTCTGACATCCAAGAGAAACTTCTTCTACCTCTGTTTTTCAAAGCTGGTGTTCATGTAGGAAACCAAACACATCTTAATCATGAGGCGCCGACTCCTGCACCCAGGAGCATACACTGTGATAAAGCTAACACCTCTCCTAGGTCCCGTATGTGGTCTCAGAAAAACAGCGAGTGGGCCAGCCAGGTGCTGTGCTGTGAAGGCACCGGTGTCCCACATGGCTCACCGTGTGATCTGAGACCTGGACCCCACAGCTAGAGAGACATGCCAGGCACGTGTGCGTGCATGCCCCAAACCCCACTGGGGAGAAGGGACTGTGGGGTGGCCCCCTCCTGGGGGGTGTTCTCGCTCTCACTCCAGTGACTCAGTGATTGCACACGCCTGCAGTCGAAGAGTTGACATAAATTGGGCAGGGCACGTGTGCAGGTGTGCAAGTGTGCAAGTGTACATGGCTCTGCCAGTAGGCAGTTACGCTGAGAGCTGAACCGGTGAAGCCTTGCACACCAGAAGTGCATAATAACACTCTCCTGACCAGCCAGCCAGCCAGCATGCACACCGAGAGTGGGAGGAGGCAAGGACATTGTGCCGTCCCCGAGTGCAAGGCACGCTCAGGTCGCATCACGGTACCAGGAGAGGGCGGGTACCGGGCTGGTGAGCCACAGCTGGCCCTCTGCCTGCTTCTAAGCACAGTTCTACAGGAACTGGGCCATGCTGGTTTGTGGACACGCTGTCTGTGGCTGCTCTTCTGCATAAGCAGCGAAGCTGGTGGGTGTGACAGAGACTGCATGGCTGCTGGGCCTGAGACATGTGCCACCTGGCCGTTCTTGGGAAGGTCTGCCAAGCCCAGGGCAGAGCCGGAGAGCAGCCTGGAGGAGCCGCGTTTCCTCAGGGGCTGGAGCAGGTTTCACAGAGAAGTCATCTTGAAGATAAGCAAAAGCTCACCAAAAAAAGGAAGAGAGGCAGGAGAACGCAGGACACCTAAAGGCCAGTGAGTGTGAGCACTGCACCTGAGGAACACAGGGACAAGCTGTCCCAGGAGGCTGAGTGGGACACGGGGACAGGGTGGCAGAAAACACAGGTAAGACAGATGGCAGTTAAGTGCCTCCCTGAAATGTACAGCTGACACTATATCCCGGTGGAGGGTAATCATTTACCAAAAATGTTAGAGTACAAAGATTCATGAATGAGTTAAGTCTTTCGAAACTTGAACACTTCAATGTCGTCGCTACCCTCTTCCTCACGGACCTGCACTCCGGCCGGATGTCCAGGACGAGTGAACACAGCGCGCCCTAGATCCCGAAGCAGAGCCGTGCACCACCCTGGGGATGTCACGTGGGCATCCTGCTGCCGGGGAGGAGTCGAGGCGGGGGTTGAGGTCTGGGGAACAGGAGGTGAGTGGGGTCGTTGGTGAGCGGATGGCAGACCTGGCCTGGGCTTTGCACAGGACGCAGGGAGGGAGGAGTGCGAGAGACCGAGGAGAGCAGCCAGAAGCCACCGAGCAGGAGGTTTAAAAGGCGACATTTAAGGCAGAGTGCAGAGGATGGGGGTGAGCTCGACATGTGTGAGGGGACTTCAGAAAGTCTGTGCGTAGATGGAATTAAAGTTCGAGTTTATCTTGCTGCACTGAAACCCAGGCAAGTTTTTTCAAAATATGTGTTCTCCACGAACCATACGGGGGGATTAAACAGCGCACGCAGGACAGATCGAGAACACTCTCCAGTACCCAACTGAAAACACGTGCAAGAGGTTTGTGAGTGGCAGTGCGTGAGGCCAGGAGTGGCTAGGATGTCTCAGGGACAGGTGGGGTACAGGTGACAGATGTTAGGAAAGCAGAGGAAGCTCTGAGCTTAGGCCAGCGAGGTGAGCAGTCCACAGCACATAGGACTGCACTGCTAGAAGCCACGCCGCCAACTGGGGGTCTGGACTGCCGGGCTGGCCTGAAAACATACCAGGGACATGCCCAGGCACCCAAGATCCCAAGGAGCTGGGGGGCTGGAGGAAGGGGTTATGACGAGATGAGCCCCTGGGGAGGAGCTTCTCAGTGGGTCTCTCTTTCACTTGTGAACACACTTGCCTCTACCATAAAAAACAAAAAAAGTAAACTAACAAAAAAGCAAAAAGCCCTCCATATTTACTAGAGTCAGACAAGCCAAGAGAGAAACAGGAAACGATGTGCTGTGAAGGGCAGTTCCGGGAAACGCAGAGGCGCTTACCGCACAGAGCGGGAGCGCGGCCGGGAGTCCTGGGCCCGTCACCTGCCCGACGGCCCAGGGACGGGTGCGGCTAGGTGAAGTACGGGAAGTGAGCACTGGCAGCTGTCACCAAGACCTGTCCTATAGAGGAGAAGAGCAAATCCTCCTGGACTGGAACCGCAGCCTGGAGGCAGCTCTGCGCCAAGCCCAACGGCCAATTTGCTCACTGTGGAGGAGGATGCCGACGCACCCACTGTGCGCATCTGTACAGAAACACCACTGAGACTTTCTTGTTCGCATGCTTAGGACCCAAAGTGTTTCGGAATTTTTCAGATTTTTTTGGATTTTGGAATATTCACATATACGTGAGTCATGGGGATGAGGCCCAAACCCACACGTGAAGTCCATCCATGTGTATGTTCCTCACGGACAGCCAGAAAGAGACGAATGGTATTTCTGAGCTGTGGTGAGGACAGCAGCCTGTCCATGTCAGGGAGCGTCCCGCCAGCTTCTGGAGCTCTCTGGAGTGTGGACCCAGGATGCTCACAGACGGAGACGACGGGACCTCACACACCACACATCATGGTTCCTCGTTCCTGGGTGTGTGCAGCAAAGACCACGGGGCAGGAAGGCCACACCAGACCAGTCCAAAGGAAGCGGAGAGCGACCAGCAGAGGGAGCCAGGCTGAGCGGCCAGGGGACAGGACCCACTGCCCGGTCCCAACTGTTCCCTGCAGGCACTTATGGCCTCGGGCTCAGTCCCCAGTAACTCCATCAGCAGTAAGGTTTCCAATCACCCGGACACTCTGGTTTCACTAGTCCACAGATACCCTGCTCCATAATGCGCACTAGAATGCACCGTCACCAGAAGCCGGTGCTTCTGGCTACATGCCTAGATGGTGTGATGTCAGGGACCTGATTCCGAACCGCCTCTGGGAACCTGCAAACCTAAGAGCCAGGCCGGGGGACCACGACGGCGAAGGCCCAGCAGGTCCAAGCTGCACCACCTACGAGGGCCGGGCGCGCCGTCCCACCTGTGCGCACCCCGGTGACAGGCAGAGCATGTGGAGTTTCTGCGAGCACTCTGACCTCTTCGCACTGGGAAGAACAGTACTTAACAACCCAGACTGCCGCTGGACGAAAACAGCACCAGGGGATCAAGACAAACCTCACACAACTGCAAGAAGAGGCAGCGCTGAGCCCCTGTGGATAACGGTGCCATCCGCCTGTCCGCATGCCTACTGCCAGGGTCTGAAAACATCAAAATCAACGCTGAACAGGCTGCTCAGACGTTCACGGCTCCTGCACAGCATGTACGCACACCTGGCCTGCGCGCACTCACCCAGCCTGCAAACTCACCCGGCCTGCACACTGGTAGCTGTCCCCTAGGCGAGCTGGCTGACTGGCTGGCCACTGCGAGGGCGCCAGGCCCCACACCAGCTTGAGCCCTCAACTCGAGGAAAAGGAGATACCAAGGTGGCCCTGAGAAGTCCTTTCCAGGGAGGAGTAGGCGGGCGTATTTGTTAAGATGTCCATTACCAAAGACTGGATTAGGCCATTTGGCTTCAGTTTGTTTCTACAATACCGTTGGTTAAACGGGACAAATCCTGCTTCCGAAAGTGCAAATCTTCTCATACAACGCGGCTTGGTTCAGATTTCCGATTCCAGGTCTGAATTCCTGGGAGATATTTCTTAACAACAATAAAGCCAACTCCAAAGGAAATCTGTCCTAACTTTTTCAATATCCTATGAAATGAAAAACAGAGCTGTGAAACCCTACTAGGCAGCGGGGGACGGAAAACCAACACATACCAGTGGACCAAGAGGGGCGGCGACCTGGGGTCCAGGGCACGTGGGTGGCGACTGCGCAGGGCCCTCCCCTCGACATGCGCAGCCAGACCTGGACGGCCCCGAAATGCGGCAGTGGGGCAGGGGCGCGCGGATCAGAACCTCACCCGCCCCCCACCCGCGGTCGGGCTGGAGGACCAACTCCGGACACGGCCGTGGCCCGCCTGGGCTCTCTGGGCGTCGGCACCGGGAGCCCTCCTCCGCCAGGGCCACCCCCGCCGCGGCCGCGGGCTCAGGGGCGGGGGCGGCTCGCGCTACGCGCCGTCCAGGACCCGCACGGGTCACTCACCCTCCGCCGCCGCCCACGCGCTGCAGCCGCCCCGCTTCCCTGCGGAGCCGCCCGAAGCACTGCGTCCAGCAGCAGTTCCCCATCGCACGCCGCCGGCGCCGCGCCTGCCCCCGCTGCGCGCAGGCCCAGGCCCCGCAGCCGCATCCGCACCGCGCGGCGGAGCCCGGGGGCCGGGACGGGGCCGGCCGGGGCCCGCGGGGACAAAGGCTGGGCTACTCCAGCGGCCGCCGCGCCGCCGGGGTGCGCGAGGGGAGCGCCGGGCTGCAGGCTCCCGACCCCGTCGCCGTCTGCATGGCCCCGCAGCCCCGCACGCCCCGCGCCAGCGGCCGCCTCAGCCGCCGGAGGCCGGTCCCGCGAGCAGAGCGCCGAGCCCGCGCCCCGCCACACCCCCGGCCTCTTCCGCGTCCCTATTGGCCGCGCTCCCCGGAGCCCCGCCTCTTCCGGCGAGCGCTCTGACGTCATTTCCGTTCGCGCCAGGCACTGCTGGCGGAACCCGTGCTGCGGACCTTGCTCTGCTCGCTGGACCGGGACCCTCCCAGGGCGTGCCCTCGTTCCTCGCGGCGACGCGGGCCGGAGGCTCGGCCTTCGAACCGGGCGCAGCACCTGGCGAGCGGCGCCGGCGCGCAGGCCGGGTGGCCACGGGAGCGGCGCTGCCTCCGTGCGCAGGGGCCGCTCGGCTGCGGCGCTCTGGAGCTGGAAGCGCCGCGGTCTGTCCGGCTCTGGCCGACGGTGCAGGGCCCAGAGCCCGTGCGAAGTCGCGGCGAGAACCCGTCGACGGGCGGCGACAGCGGAAGGCAGAGCGACCTTCTGTTACTGCGTGGGGCCTCCGTCTCCCCGCCGCAGCTCCAGCCTGGGTTGAGTCGGATTTGAGGCGTAGCTTAGTGAGCGTCTGTCTAGGTGTAGGATGCGTTTATCGACCACCTAGGCACGTCCTTCTTTTTTTTTTAAAGGATTCCTGCCAGGCCAAGCAAGTGGTGTGGTGATTAAGGCTCTGAATTCCCACAGGGTAGATCGGGTTTGAATCCAGGACCCAGCAGCTTGAAAATCAGGAGTGAATGAATTTTTTTGTTAATAAAAATTTTTGCCATGTGGCTTTTGTGCTGGTTGGAGAGAGAACAAGAGAAGGAAAGTGAAAAGCACCCTGCGATCCCTTCCTCTGTGGACAGCAGTCTGACTGCTTCTTCCTATTTTTCCAAAGTCCTTTCCAGAGGGCCTATGGGGGGTCACGCCCACGTGTGGACACACCACTTTGGCCCATTGGGGGGGGGGTGTGATTTCTCGCTTTCTGTCTCTCTGTCTCTCTCTGTCTGGCGAGTGCACGTGCACTGTTAGCAAAAACGTCTCCAAAAAAAAAACGTACATTTCTTTCTCATCTCAGCAACCTTCGTTTTCCAATCACCACCCTAGAAGCTGGAAAAGCCACCTGTCACCTACAAACCCCTGCTTCCACTTGTCCCACCTTTTTGGGCTAGACCAATGAAAAAACTTTTCACGAAATTTCAAACTCTGTCTCTCACTCTCAAAATCAAATAAGAAGAACCTGTCAGGTTTTGCCTCGTCTCTGGGCCTAAGTCACTCGTATTCTGCTTAAAAATAAGTCACATAAATAGGGATTCTGTGCACACACTCACACATACCACTGTGTTGAAGTCGAAGCCCTTTGATCCAGAGCTTAACCACCGCGGTCTCTGCTGGCTCAGCATCCATTTTACCCCATTTTAATCAAACCTAGCAAAATTGTTACATTTTAGAATATTGTTCTTTGAACTATTGTTTCTTAAAATCCAGACTGACTGGGGTTTCAGTCTTAGCACTGCTGCGTAACTAGTATTTGGGTCCTAATCGTTTTTTGTAATCCAGCAGGGAGAATAATGTTAGGCCACAAGGTCTGCTAAGAGCCAATGTTGGTGAAGTGAATGAGTGACTTCCTGAATATTGATTATATTTTCTTGCCCCCTTCCAATGCCTGAATTCAAGCCAATATATTAATGAAGTAATCTTTAAAATTCAACTATGAAATGGTACAATCACGATCCCTGGCCTTACTTGCTTTGCCTCAGCCTATTTTTTTTTAAGGTTGACACTACAGTGATCATTTAATAACTTCTATTGTCAGAAAAAAAAGAAAACATTTTTTACTTTGGTCCATCAGAGTAATGATTAAAAGATGAGCAGTTCAACTAAAGATTGATAAGTTCACACATTGCTTATAAATTGAGTACTACTTAATTTTTATTTTTAAATATATTAGATCATTTATTGAGCTACTATAGGAAGTTGTGGGAGGCTGCGGACCAGCGAGTCTGCGGAGGTTTCTCAGAGAGTAAACAATTGCCATGATTGGCTCCCCTTCAAAAACCTTACCTTCAAAACCTTGCTCTGATTGGCCAGTAGAATCCCTCAGATTTGCATGTCTGGCACCTCATGATTGCTCCAAAAGCAACCAATCATAACCCACCTTTTGCAACCAGTCATGGCCCACCAGCATGTATATAACCACGATGCCTGGCCCACAATCGCCAGATGATCCGGAAGACCCTGAAGAGTTGGAGCACCACGTCGTCTCCGGACGACCCTGAAGAGCTGTGACATCATGTCGTCTCTGTGCTGCTCACAATAGACAGCGCGACCCTGAAGAGTTGTAACACTGCGTTGTCTCCATGCTGCCCACAATAAACGGACGACCCTGAAGACAGTGTGTCGTCTCCGTGTTGTAACACTGCACCGCTTGTCCCGGCTCTCACTCCTTCCCTCAGGAAACCTGTTTGACTGTCCCCCAGGTCGGGACAGGAAGTTATTAGAGTTTGTCACCATGCACCTTTTCACCAAACTGACACCAAGAATCTTCATTTTAATGTGGCTTTAACATCTTTTACTTCATCTGTGAAGTCGTGATGTGCTTAGTGAGGCAGAATTAGCAGGAGGAAGCCCCCGAACCGGAAGGGATGTTTGTGAGGCAGATGAATTTCACTTCACAGAGGAGGAGAGACACCTCAGAGGAGTGCAGTGACTGCCACGGCCGTGCAATGGCCTAACGGCCTGCCGTGGAGAGCACTGCCCTGCCGTGGGGCGTCCTGCTCCCCTCTTGTCCGCTTGGCCGTGGCAGGTGTCCTCTGGTCAGATGTGCGTGGGAATTCATGGTGGAGTCGGCTACGTGGCAGGTGGCCGGCGGACTAGCCCGGTCCCCAGCAAGAGGCACGCACGGTTACTGCGCTGCTGGCCACTTGATGTCGGCGATAGAGACCCTGGGTAGCAAGACCTCTCCTCTAGCCCCTTTGCAGAAAGGAACTGCCAAGGGGCATTTGTTCCTGAGTTGGAGGGGGGGTTTTCCCAGATGCAGTCGGTGTGGACACACCGTGGGAATTACAGTACCTACTCGGGACACATCTCCATGGTTAAGGCAGGCCTGGCTGCAGGGCCGGTCGGACAGTGGCTGGATGCGGCCACAGGTGTGCGCTTTCTGTGATCGTCCGTGTCACCCCTGGAGCAGGTGTCCCTTGTTCAGGTAAGGCTTCTTTACCTTCCCTATGTCAGATGTTTCTTACCATTTAAAATTTTTTTCTCTCTTTTTCTTTCTTTTTTGGAGAGGTTTTTTTTTTTGTTAGTTTTTTGCTCCAGGGTGTGTGCACTCTCCAGAAAGACAGAGAGAGACAGAAAGCCAGAAATCACCTCCCAGGGTGGGTGGCCACACCGCAATCCCTTCTCCTCCATTCTTCTCTCAGGATCTTGGGCACGCACACACACACGCCCGGCGTGTTAAGCCTCTGAGTCCGGGACTCGAACCGCAGTCGACTATGAGGGAGTCCAGCAACATAGCCATTATGCTAACTGCTGGTCCCCTTACCATTTTAATTAATTAATTTTTTAAAAGGAATGATTTATTTAGCTTAATTTATTATTAGTATATTTTTAAAATTTTCTATAGGGCATGTATGTTCCCAGAGAGAGAAAGCAAGCCACCAGGTCCGGGATTCTAACCATGGTCAGCCCAGTGGGGGTCCTGCCTTAACCAGCATGCTGTGCTGCCTGCTGGCCCCTTTCCTATCTTTTTAATAGCACTGTTGCAGTCATGGTTTTACATAGATTTATGTAATCTTGGGATATGACTTTTATATCTTATTTTTCTTTCACTTAAGTCTTTTTGTCTTAGTTTTTGCTATAGGGCATGTGTGCTTGCTGGAGAGAGAGAGAGAGAGAGAGAGAGAGAGAGAGAGAGAGAGAGAGAAAGAGAAAGTGAGGAATGACCCGTGGGGGGAATGGCCATGCCTTAATCTCTTTTCCTCCACTGCCCTCTTGGGACTCGGGGTACATGTGCACACACGCCTGGTGTGATTTTCAAGCTGCTGGGTCCAGGACTGGAGCTGCTCGGCTGGCCATGTAGGACCCAGTCGCCTTCACTACCACACTACTGGCTGGCTGTTACTACATTCTTTCACTGTAAACCATGTGTATCTAAATTTTTTCAGTGCTGTGCAAATACACTTGGATGGTGTGACTGACCACCCCATGTGCTCGAGTGAATGGCCGCACACCTGGGGTGTTTCTCAAGCTGCCAGGCCCAGGACTCCCACTGCACCACTGGCTGTGTGGGATCCAACCACCCGGGCTGCCACACCGTGGGCTGCCCCAGTTGAATAATTGCATGAGCGTTGACATAGGCACATGTCTGTGAAAATATCACACAGTATTATCCTGTGAGGTTTCCAGCGTCATCTCAGTCTGTTCGGATGGCTGTTACCGCAGTACCAGTAGCCTCGCTGTGGTGCTCCAGCACCGTTCTCATCGCGGGAGCCCTGCTTCCAGGGTATCTTCGGAGGGTCTGTATGTGGTGAGTGTTCCGATGCTTTTATGCCCCGATTACCTTTATGTCAGCCACACCCTAGGTAACAGTTCATTTCTATGCAGAAACCTAGGTTTGAAGTTCTTTCAATTCTCTGCAAAGATTCCTCCACACTATTCCTTTTTTTTTTTTAGAGGTTTTTTTTTTTTTTTTTTGGAGAGATTTTTGCTATAGTGCGCTCGCCAGACAGACAGAGAGAGACATAGAGACAGAAAGTGAGAATCACCCCCCAGGGGGGATGATCACGCCGCAATCCCTTCTCCTCCATTCTCCTCTCGGGATCTTGGGCACGCACACACACACGCCCGGCGTGAGTTTTAAGTCACCAGGTCCGGGATGCGAACCGCGGTCGACTACGTGGGAGTCCGACAACATAGCCATTACGCTAACTGCTGGTCCCCACACTATTCGTTGTTATAATATTTAATTGACATATAACAGTTGCACATATTTATGGGGTACAATGTGGCTTTTCAGTACATGAATGTAATGTATAATCATCAAATCAGGACAATAGACACAGCCACCCTCTCGAACATGACCACTGCTTTATGTTGTGAACACCGAAAATCCTCTCGTATTGATTTTAAAATACACATTACATTGTGAAAACTATAGCTGTAGCTACTGTGCTGTAATGCTCTAGAAGCCATTCTCTTATCTTCCTGCAATTTTGAGTTTATTGACTAAATTCTCCTTATTTCCCTGCCCCCTCGCTTCTCAGCTTCTGGAACCCACCATTCTCCTCTGTACTTCTATCCAGTCGAATCATTAATTTCCACAAATGAGCTGGAACATGCATATTGTCTGCCTCTCAGCACCTGGCTTACTCCGTGTAGTGGGATTCCATTGCATACGTATGCCATGCTTTCTGCCCTCACTCGTGAGTTGCTGCTACTTAGGCCAGTCCGTTTCTGAGTTACGGTAATACTCTGCAGGAAGCGGGAGCGGCAGATGTGGCTTTCACATGCCCATTCCCTTTGGTTTGGATGTATTCCCCAAAGCAGGGTTAATGGATCATAGGGTAGTCCTAGTTGTAGGTTTGGGGGACCTGCCATACTGTTTTCCATAATGTGCATTGCTACCAACAGTGCCCAAGAGTTCCTCTTTCTCTACAACCTCACCAGTCATTTTTTATTTAAGTTCATTGATTGACTTTTTCTATGAGAGCGAGCGAGCTCCCCAAAAGGGTCTTGATATTGCAGTCCACCCCAGCTTCCACCAGCCCCAGCTCACGTCCACACATGTGCCTAGACCACCTCAGGGCGGTCTCCGGACATGAACCCAGAACCCTCCCATGCGGGTCAGCCTTGCGGAGCAAGTGTTTTACCACTGCCCAGTTTGGCACCTGGTATTCTGATAGCCATTTGAGCCAGGCTGAGGTGGTACTTCAAATCGTGTTTTGATTTCCGTTTCCCTAATAAGTAGTGATGTTGAGCATTGTTCATATACTTATTGACTGATTTTGAGAACTGTCTATTCAGATAGAGTGCTCATTTAATATATATATATATATATATATATATATATATATATATATATATATATATGTATATTTTTGCTGGTGAATTGTTCAAGTACTTTGTATATTCTGGTCATTAGCACCTTGTCAAAAATACATCTTGCAAGTATTTTCTCCCATCCTGTAGGTTGTCTCTTCACTGTTTATCATTCCCTTTGCTTTGCAGAAGCTTTTTAGTTTCATATAATCCAGTTTTTTCTATTTTTGCCCAGACTTTTGAGGTCTTATTTAAAAATCATTGCCTGGGGGATGGCAGGTGCATGGTGAAGGTGCTAGACTCCCGCATGGCCAATGGTGGTTCAAGTCCAGGATCTCGTGGCTTGCTTTCTCACTTTCCCTTTTTCTCTGTCTCTCTCTCATCAAATTTAAAATTATAATAACAAATAAAATTAGATAACTAAATTATTTAAAAATGGTTTAAAAATCATTGCCTTGACTAATATGCTGAAATATTTTTCCTGGTAATTTTATAGTTTTGTGTCTTAAGGCTTTAATCCATTTGAGTTAAGTTTTGTATATGGTGAGAGATAGGGGTCTCATTCTGTTCTTCTGTAATGAATATCCAATTTTCCCAGCACCGTTTATTGAAGAGACTTTCCTTTCTGAAATGAGTGTTCTTGGGACCATTGTCAAAAATCAACTGGCTGTGTTTGTATGGGTTTACTTTTAGGTTCTCTGTTCTATTTGTCTATGTCTTTTTAAATGCGATACTGTACTGTTTTGGTGACTGTATCTTTGTGGTATATTTTGAAGTCAGATGGTGTGATGCCTTTATTTATTTATTTATTTATTTTTTTGTACAGGCTTTCTTTGGCTATTGGGGGGGGGGGTCTCGTGACTTCATATGAACTTTATGATGGTTTCTCCCTTTTCATGTCTGTGTTATTCTTGCATGGCAATTTTATTCTCATATCTTTTCTGTGATTATATGACATACTGATTTTTTCCCACAACTAGATGCTACACCCTGTGAAGGCAGAGATCAAGTCGTTTTTACTCATGGTTGGTTGTACCAGAGTATCTGGCCCCCTGCCTGAAAACCGTTACTGTCCTTTTGTAAGACAATTTGGCCAGAAGGGAAGACGATAAAAAGATAATAGTTATGTTAAAATAACAGAATAATAGCTATTTCTCTCCTTTTATAAATTTCTTCAAATATTTCAACGAAACATTTTTCTTAATTTCTGTATAAAAATTTATATTTTATAAACATCATTTTAATTTAAGCATCTACTTCATGTTTCAGGTAGAAGCAAACGTACCTAGTGTTTGCACAGAGAGTAAAGCCCAGCCTGTAATAAATCAGAGCCCTCCCTGAAGCCAGGCGAGCCGGGGCGTGAACGAGGCTGGCAGTGAGGCGTTGGGCGCAAGGAGACCCCTGTGCCCGGCTGTGCAGAGCCATCAGCGGCGCAGTGGCCTCTCGCTCGAGGCCCAAGTCCTAGCTCAGAGGCATGAGGCTTCAGCGCGTCAGTGGACCAGGAAGCGACTTGCCAGCACAGTTCTCGATAAGGAAGACACGTAGTGTCCCAAAGTGGTGTGGCATGTGTGGAGAGCGAAGGTGCCGAGGGAGGCTGGCCGCTCGTCATTAGATTAGGACGGCTTCTAGCGGGGAGGCGGGCACGTGAGGCTGACCAGAGCTGGGCCTGGTCAGTGAGGACACCTCCTGTGACGGCGGGGGTGGGCAGACGTCACAGAGCGTTGTTCTTGGCCTGTTTTATACCATGTCAGCCGTCACTCTTTAGTTATGGAGAATGGCATCATCACAGACAATCGCAGATTCGAAGTTACCTGTATAGTTACTCTTTGATGAAATTAAGGAGCAATTCTGATCTTTTTGGATGGAATTTGGGGAACTCCCTAATATTATCAGTATTTTAACTTAGAAAGTGACTTTTATTAATCTTCCTCCCAACCCATATTCTGAGGAGTTTCTACTTTTTTTATCTTTTAGGTTTTTGCTATGAAGTGTGTGCACTTGCCAGAGACAGAGAGAATGTGAGAAATCATGCCCCGGGCTTACGGCCACACCGCAGCCCTTCTGCTCTTGGGATCTGGGCGTGCACAAACATGCACCTGCCACGATTCCCCGGCCTCCAGGTCCAGGTCTCAGACTGTGGTCGGCCGCGGGAGTCTCGTGCCTGAGCCACCGTGCCACCTGCTGGCCCTGAAGTTGCTACTGTTTGGAAATTCCATTCTCATATGTTCAGTTTATAGTGGGTGCTTTAGTGGTGATTTTCCAGCTGTTTTGCAAAGGTGACAGTTTTTTCCCTATTAAAATGGTCAATGACATAGGTAAGGAATGTCATATCATAAAAAAAAACTTCGTAGGGCTAAAAATGTGTAGATTTTTTTACACTGTTTTTAGTGACTTGAATTACATCATAGTATTTTCTTCTTTTTTATTAAGCACATAGGGCACGTGTGCTTGCCGGAGAGAGACAGAGAGAGCCAGTGAGAGAGAAGGTAAATCACCTCCCAGTGGGGGGTCGCCGAGCACAATCGTTTATCCCCCGTTCTCCTCCTGGGATTTTGGGCACGTGCACACATGCACCCAGTATGATTTTTAAGCCTCCAGGTCTGGAACTTGAACCATGGTCGGCCACATGGGAGCCTAAAACCATAACTGCCATGCCACCTGCTGGTCCCAACACCCTAATATTTTTTTGTGGCAGCTTTTCGCGTACATTTTTCTGGCGTGATTTCAGATGGGAGCTTGAAGAGTAGGAATACTATGCTTTTCACTTCAGGCATGTTTTGAAGGGCAAATGAGAAACAATGTGAAAAGTCCAGAAATTCTTTGAGAATGTGGACTTAGACGATAGAGAAAGGTCAACCTAAAGACACAGGAACTGGGAGTTGGGCAGAGAGCGATGAGTCACTAGGAGAGCTCACAGAGGGCAGAGAGGCTGTGGCGTGAAGGAGACCCACGTGGGCGTCCTCCACCCAGCTTGGCACGGCTGTGCCCATGTGTGGGGCAGCTGTGAAGAGTGGATTAGCGGCTGAGGAACACTGGAGTCCTTGGAAACAGAAGAAGGGGAAGGAGGAAGAAGGAGGAAGGAGGAAGGAGGAGGAAGAAGGAGGGGAAGGAAGAAAGAGGAGGAAGGAGGAAGGAGGAGGAGAAGGAGGAAGAAGGAGGGGAAGGAGGAAGAAGGAGGGGAAGGAGGAGGAAAGAGGGGAAGGAGGAAGAAGGAGGGGAAGGAGGAAGAAAGAGGAGGAAGGAGGAAGGAGGAGGAGAAGGAAGAAGAAAGAGGAAGAAGGAGGAAGGAGGAGGAGAAGGAGGAAGAAAGAGGAGGAAGGAGGAAGGAGGAGGAGAAGGAGGAAGAAGGAGGGGAAGGAGGAAGAAGGAGGGGAAGGAGGAGGAAAGAGGAGGAGAAGGAGGAAGAAGGAGGGGAAGGAGGAAGAAGGAGGGGAAGGAGGAGGAAAGAGGGGAAGGAGGAAGAAGGAGGGGAAGGAGGAAGAAAGAGGAGGAAGGAGGAAGGAGGAGGAGAAGGAGGAAGAAAGAGGAAGGAGGAGGAGGAGGAGGAGAAGGAGGAAGAAAGAGGAGGAAGGAGGAAGGAGGAGGAGAAGGAGGAAGAAGGAGGGGAAGGAGGAAGAAGGAGGGGAAGGAGAAGAAGGAGGGGAAGGAGGAAGAAGGAGGGGAAGGAGGAAGAAAGAGGAAGGAGGAAGGAGGAAGGAGGGGAAGGAGGAGGGAAGAGGAGGAAGGAAGAGGAGGGAAGAGGAGGGGGGAGGGAGGAGGAGGAGGGAGGAGGAGGGAGGAAGAAGGGCAGGGGGAGGTTGCGGAAGAGGTGCTGTGCAAGGCAATTCCACGTGAGTGAGTTCGTGTCTGGAGCCCTCCCTGGGGCACCGGGTGCGCGTGCACCTATGACCCAGGGGTGACTGACAGCTGGGGTGGGTTACAGCATCAAGGCACTGGGTGTTGGCACTTACTCTGTCTCTCTGTTTGTGTCTCATGGAATAAATAAATAGGCTTTAAAAGAAAGAGCGAAAGAAGCAGGCGAGAAAGGTTAAAGAAGCAGGAGAATCTTATTAAAGACTGGGTACGTTTCCTACAATTAGGCATCGCTGGGATCCTTTCCTGTGGGGTTGAAATCGACGTGAGTATCTGCAATAGCTGGTAAAAGAGATTCTAAGTTCATTTGCTCAGTGTATACAACTAACTTTTATAGACTGTTAACAGCATCAGCAAATGAGAAGAGCTCTAAATGCAGAGGTCGCCGGGCAGAAATGCAACCTGTCAGGTAGTACCTAGGGCAAATCCCCCACTTGGTCTTCGACCTGTTCTTTCAGAGGTGGAAACCTTTCCCTTGCAAACGCAGTGTGTCATGGACTATGCTATAAGGTCTTGGACAAAAGTTAATTGAGAAGCAGTTTCAAGAATACAAAACCCAATCACTACGCGTGCACTCAGATAGCTCTTAACAACTTTTTGCTCTGAACCGTTTTTAAAAAGACAGGATTAGAGAACTCAAGAGTGTAATGAACCCTCTTCTGCCCACTCACATTTAACAATGATCAGCATTTTGCTAGTCTTGCTTCATTCCTGTCTGCATAGCCCATGCTGCCGGAAAAAAAATAGTTTCTCCCACGCTAACCAAGAGAAAAAGCTACCAAACCTGGGAGCCAGTCTGAGGACTGAGGTTGTGAGGATGTAAACTGTAAGGCCACAAGCCCTTCCAAGGAGAAGTGGCATCGACAGCTCCCCACCTCCCGCAGAGCAGAGCGCAGGAAGAAGGGCTGCTTCTGTAAACGCGGGAAGAGAGCAGCTAGAGTTTCAGCCATCCTTACAGGCTGGTTGTGGCCTCTTCTGACAGCCACAAGCCCATGGGACTCTAGGCACAAGGGAAGGCCTCGCTCCTCCATTCTTTCCAGCTTTTCGGCTTCCATCCAGTGTTCACCCCAGAAGGAAGGTCGGAATGTGGCCCTCGGTGGCGCACAGACAAGAAAATCTGCCTGCTGTCTAGCCTTCTCCCACGTCGGAGTACAAGCTGCGAACTTCTGGGGAGACGGGGCCGTGCCAGGCTGGGCTGTGGAGTCTCTGTGAAAGGTCGGATGCGCCGCTCGCTGCTGCTGGGGTGAGGGCGAGACGCCTGCCCAGGCGGAGGACAGTGCTGCTGAGCAGGGCGGGACCACGGGCTGCTGCACAGAGGGCCAGGCCCCCCTCCTGCCACAGCCGTGTGCTGAGGAACGGAAGAGCAGTGAGAGCGGCAGATGGCCTGGTGGTTCTGTCCCTGGGCTCCCGCGTAGTCAGTCGGGACCCAGTGGCTTCAAACTCAGGGCGTGTGTGTATGCGTGCCCAAGGTCTCGAAAAGAGAATGGAGAAGGGATTGCGGCACGGCCGTCCCCATAGGAGTGATTTCTCGCTTTCTGTCTCTCTGACTCTCTTGTCTTTCCAGTGAGCACACACTCCTTATAGCAAAAAAAATCTCTTAAAAAAAAAAAAAAAAAAAAAGAGCAGTGGGCTGCTGGAAGAGAAGCCAGAAGTCTCTCCAGCCCAACACTCAGAGTTCAATTCCTGAGTGAGATGGGTAGAAACACTGAGGAACCCCCCCCCCCCCCCACCACCACCACCACCCCCGGCAGCCCTGGGCATGCACAGCCAGCCTGAGGCTGATGATGAACAAGGCAACATGAAAACCCCCTTTGTCCCACCCTGAGCTGCCCACGTAACAAGCAACGGTAGTCTGCTGGGGCAGTGGGGAACAGTGGCAGGGTGGTGGACTTAAACCCGGTCACTTGTGTGATGGCAGTCTGTAGAGGAACGGGTGGCCCAGACATCCCGGCTAGATGGCACACGTCACACTGGATAGAGACACAAGGCTCCGCTGTGTGCTGCGGAGTATACCAATGTCGGAGGAAGCAGGCTGGAACGAACAATACTGCCAGAAACTCCGCCGTGACAGACAGGTCACCATTCCGAGACGCAGTCCCGAGTGTGTGCACATCTGACAAGGCGGGAGTGCTGACGCGGAAGCTGGTCGAACCGGAAAGAAGGAAGACCAATCCTCAAGTCTAGTTGGGATTTTGACTTTTCTCTTTCAGTAATTAATAGAAAAACTAGAAAAAGGTCAGTAAGGATCTAGAAAAACCTGACCATCAGCTTGACATTAATTGACTTACAGGAGACTGTATTCAATAACAGCAGAATATATATGCTTTTAAAATGTAGATAAAATATCCAGTGAGGTTGCCTATATATCAAAATCTCAACAATTTAAGAATGATTATAACAATGTATATTCTTTGGACACAAGAGAAAGTAAACAATAACAGAAAGGTATCTGGAAAATTCCTAAAATATTTGGAAACGGCAACACAATTCTGAATATGGGTCCCATGGTCAAAGAGGTTCACAAGAAAAATAAGAGAATATTTTGAGTTGAATGAACATGAAAACACAACATATTGAACTTAGAAGACAGCCGGAACGGTTCTTAGAGATGTATAGTGTTAGATGCCCTCATCAAAAGGAAGTCTTAAACCACTGATTTCATTTTCAACCATAAAAAGCTAGAAAAGGACAGAAATGGTAAGAACTGAAATCAGTGAAACGGCAAACAGAAATACCAACAAAATCAGTCAGCAAGAGCTGGTTCCTTGACAAGATCAGTAACACCGATACATCTCAAGGGGAAAGATAGAAGACTCAGGTTACAAATATGTAATTGGTGTTTTAACATTCCTCTCTCTGGGACCAGCAGTTGGTGTAATGGCTGTGTTGCTGGACTCCCATGTAGTTGACCATGGTTCGAGTCCCGAACCTGGTGGCTTAAACTCATGCCAGGTGCATGTGCGTGTTGCCCCAGATCCCGAATGGAGAAGGGATTGCGGTGTGGCCATCCCTCCTGGGGGTGATTTATGACTTTCTGTCTCTGTCTGTCTTTCTGGCGAGCACACGTGCCCTATGGCAAAAAACCCCCCCCCCAAAAAAAAATTCCTCTCTCAGTAATTTATAAAAATAAAATAGATCCAAGGTCAGAAAAGGATATTTTACAAGACAATTTAAGACTGATATATCAAATAAACTTAGATGCAAATATCTTCAGCAAAATACTAATCGAATCCAGTAATATAGGAAAAGAATAATATATCATAACCAAGCTGGATTCATGTTCAATAGTCAATCAGAGTAATTTACCATTTTAGTAGATTAAAAGAAAAAACTATGCAATCCTCTCAATTAATACAGAAATTGAAATCGGTGGTTTAAGACTCCCTTTTGATGAGGGCACCTAGTGCCATACATCGCTAAGAGCCGTTCCAGCTGTCTTGTAAGTTCCATATGTTGTGTTTTCATCGTCATTCAACTCAAAATATCCTTATTTTTCTTGTGAACCTCTTTGACCATGGGACCCATATTTAGAATTGTGTTGTCATTTCCCAAGTGACAATATTTAATATTCATTCTTGATAAAAATTTGTGGCAAGATAGAAATAGATGAGAACTAATAGCTTATAAAATACTACAACTGTCATCTTAATGATGAGAGAACAATGACCTTCCTGCTGTGATCAAGAACCATGCTAGAATGTCTGCTCTATTATTTATTTATTTATTTTTGTCTGCTCTGTTATTAACCTGGAAGGCTTAGACGAGGAAATAAGGCAAGACAGAGAAGGGACAGGTATGGGGTGAGCAACAGCCATCCCTTGTCTTTCTCCCAAGAAGACATGATTACCTAGAAAATGCTGAGGAATCTACAAAACGTCTACCGAGTGAATGGAGCAAAAACTTAGGATATAAAGTCAACGTACAAAATTCAGTCATATTTCTACACATGTTAACAAACAATTGAAATTATGAAATAAAAAATAGTATTTACTAGGACCAGCAGATGATGTAATGTAATGGTTATGTCACTGGACTCCCACGTAGATGATTGTGGTTTGAGCCCTGGACCCGGCAACTTAAAACTCACCGGGGGCATGTGAGCATGTGTGCCCAAGCTCCTGAGAGGAGAATGGAGAAGAAGGGATTGTGGCATGGCCATCCCTTTCTGGAGGGTGAGTTCTTGCTTTCTGTCTCTTTGTCTCTCCCGTGAGTGCACATGCCCTACAGCAAAAATCTCTCTTTAAACAAACAAACAAACAAACAAACAAAACCCAATACTATTTACAAAGCAAAATAAAAAGAACAAAAAGAAAAAAAAAACACATGAAATACGTAGGGATAAATCTAAGTCTACTTTATTGTTTTTCTCTTTTTCTCTTTATTTTCAGTCCCATTCTCTGTCCCATAGACGCTATCAATGCAGGTAACATACGCCTTTCTGCCGGACTTTCCTGATACTCAGAGATCTCTGTGTCCTTGAAAAAAAGTGCATGGTGTTCTTTGTTTAACATTATTCACATAATTAGTATAATGCTCTGTCCCATCCACCCAACTGGCCTCGCATAACCTGGACTATAGTACACCAGTGAGTTCAGGCGACTGAGAACGGGAAAAGGCTGCAGAGCAGGCAGGACAGGGTATGAGCCCGGGGAGTTCCAACAGCAGCCGAGAACTGCTCACTAGAAGAAATGCACATGTATTTGCCGTTTTGTTTCTATTATGCCCCAGAGATATTTGTTTTATATTATTTATAGAATTAAAGCTATGGGGGGAGCAGCAGGTGGCATGGTGATTAAGGTGCTGGCTCCCACAAGGCCAACGGCAGTTTGAGTGCCAGACCTGGCAGGTTGGTTTCTTTCTCTTTCTCTCTGGTGAGCGCATGCACCCTAAAACAAAATTTTGAAAATTATAATAATAAATAAAGTTAATTAAAAAAAGAAAAGCTGGAGCCAGTCAGGCAGTGTGGGGGCAAGGCATCTAGACCCCACGTGGTGTGCAGCGAGGTGTGCAGCAAGGTGTGCAGCGAGGTGTGTAGCGAGGTGTGCAGCGTGGTGTGCAGCGAGGTGTGCAGCGGGGTGTGCAGCAGGGTGTGCAGAGAGGTGTGCAGCGTGGTGTGTGCAGCGAGGTGTGCAGCGAGGTGTGCAGCGAGGTGTGTGCAGCGAGGTGTGCAGCGAGGTGTGCAGCGAGGTGTGTGCAGCGGGGTGTGGAGCGGGGTGTGCAGTGGGGTGTACAGCGGGATGTGCAGCGGGGTGTGCAGCGAGGTGTGCAGCGGGGTGCGCGCAGCGGGGTGTGCAGCGTGGTGTGTGCAGCGAGGTGTGCAGCGAGGTGTGCAGTGCGGTGTGTGCAGTGAGGTGTGCAGTGAGGTGTGCAGTGGGGTGTGCAGCGGGGTATGCAGCGAGGTGTGCAGCGAGGTGTGCAGCGTGGTGTGCAGTGTGCTGGGCCCAGCAGCGTGAACACACACCAGGCACGTGCCCCAGATTCTTGAGGAGGATGAAGGAGAAGGGATGGTGGAATGGCCATCTACCAGAGGTGCTTTCTCACTCTCCCCTCAACTCTGGCGAGAGCACACACCCTCTAAAAAAATAAAAAACAAAACAAAAACCTCAAAGCTCAAGCTATTCTGAAAAATTTCTCTCTTGTAATGCGTGGAGAAAGACTGAAACGTAATCCCAGCTTTTAGTTTTCCAAGAGCCGTGGTGCTCCTTCCGCACTCGCACCAGGGCAGGACAGTTCTCGGTCTCCTTACAAATGTAGCAGCAGCTGCCACCTGCAGGCCAAAAGTAAAATAGCAACTACTGGGCCCTTTAGAATGAGTTGAATTCGTAATTACTAGTTGTTTTTCTTTATTTAACATTGTCTTGCTCCTTACTTTTCTCATAAGTTTTTTTATCTTTCCTGAGTCTCCTTTGTTCCTGGCTTTTGCTGGTTTGTTTAGTTTTGTTGTAGGGCTTGTGCGCTCGCCAGAGGAGCAGAGTAAGAAATCACTTCCCAGAGGGAATGGCCATGCTGCAATCCCTTCTCCTCCATCCTCCTCTTACAGTTCTGGGCTTCACACACTCATGGCCCAGCTTGTCATCAAGAGACTGGGTTCAGGACTCGAACCCTGGAGTCAGCCGTGTGGGCTCTAGCTTCCTTGCCACCACGCCACTGGCTGGCCCTGTTTTTGGCTTTCTTAATTCCCTATTCTTTTTCTTGTTGTTTTGAACACTACTACCCTTTTATCTCCCTCATTCAATCTACTCTGCTATACCAGAGACACATGAGAAGATGTGAAAAGAAAATAATTTGATTTAGGAATTTAATTTTAGATCATGTAGGATGTAAATAGTCCTAGGTCTTGTCACGTGGGAGATATTATCTTGCATTTCAGCCTCCAAAGTTTAGAAATATACTTATTTTATTTTTTTCCCCTTGAGTTATTTTTTGTCTTAGGTCCAGCTTTCAGAGGCATTAGAGTGAGTTTGACGTAAGGTCATGCGCTTCTTCTACTCTCTCTCTGAACCTCTGGGTTTTGCTGAGGTGGGACATAAATAGTCTTGAACGTCTCTCTGCGCTCCCGGCTCTTCCCTCGGCCCAGCGTTGGAGCACAGTGGCTGGGAGCCGGCTGGGGCTGCGCTGCGGACGTCAGTGCTGTGCTGTCACTGCCATGTTTATTCTAAGGTGGGGATATCTTACTGTTAGTAAGGATACGAGGTTTAGGACATAGAGAACTGTACCCTCAAACGTTTAACCAAAGTGTAGCAGTGTGAATTAGTCACTTGTGCCTGTTCTGTGGGGTAAAACACTGCTCTCGTGTTTTGGTGGCGGAACTATAAATGGCTGCTTCGCACTCACGCTGCAGCTCCAGCCATAGGGCACCTTCCTCCTTTCAGCCCATCGGCTGGAACGTGTGCGGTTCACGTGGGCCTGGAGGAAGGGAAGGCGACTCAGTTGCTCACCTACTTACTTCTTCCACGAGTGAGCAGAGCGAGCGAGAGCACAGAGATGTGCATCCCCAGCGGGGTCACGACGTCGCCCAGACCCCAGCCGGCCCCAGGTCGGGGTGCACCCAGTGGGGTTTTAACTGCAGACCCCGGGCGCTCTCAGGGGTCGGTCTGTCTCCGCGTGCGTGACACCCATCACTTCCACTGTGTCCGCCGGGCTGGGACCCACCTACTGCGGGAAGGCTCTGGAATGTACAGAAGCCTGGATGTTCGGGGACAAATGGCTCCATCACATGGCTTCTGTCGTGTGGGGTCGCCAGAAAAGTCATGATGCGTTTTCACCTAGAAAATTTCTGACAACCCAATAATACTTAGTTTTCCCCTAGAGAATAATAACACATGAAATGGAGAAAAATTCAAAAAAAAAATAAAACAAAGAATTGGAACTTTATCACAGTTTTCAAAATTAGTCAAGTGAAATTTGAAGTTGAATCAGTACATCCAAGGCACTTTGAGGTCTCACAAAAGGAAATGAAAAGTTAAGAACTGAGACAGTCGGGCCTGCCATGTGCTGGCATCATGCCTGTCCAGCAGGTGCCCTGAGGGGCTGTAGGCTCTTGGTCTTAGTGTCCAACTGTGTCTCTCAGGACCAGCAGATGGCGTAATGGCTGTGTCACTGGACTCCCATGTAGTCGACCGTGGTTCGAGTCCTAGACCCAGTGGTTTAAACTCATGCTGGGCGCGTGTGCGTATGTGCCCAAGATCCCGAGAGGAGAATGGAGGAGAAGGGATTGTGGTGTGGCCATCCCCCCGGGGGGTGATTTATCACTTCCTGTCTCTCTGTCTCTCTCTGTCTGTCTGACAAGTGCATGCGCCCTATAGCAAAAAAACCTCTCCAAAAAACAAAACAAAACAAAACAAAACAAAAGTGCGTCTTTCCTTTCACTGGTCTGTGCCAGTGGTAGCGGAGAGCAGTGAGGCAGGGAACTTTCTGAAAAATGTGGTTAGAGATCCCAGAACAGAAGCTTCCAGAATGATCCCTGGGATGCCAATAGTTGAAGCAAATACCTGTGAAAACATTAAGTTCTAAGCAACTGGCAGTGGTAAGTTCTCCTTTCAAATCATCTCCGACAGCACAACTGACCTTCCTGTGACGGTGAGCTTTCCCCATGGCCGGTTACAGCAGCCCCATCAGCCCCGAGCAGGTGCGGACTGGAGAGGACCGCACAGCGTCTGGGCCGTCTCTGTCCTTGCGTTCTCTGGGCACCACCAAGCTGCCCGCTGTCGTCAGGCCTGACTGCTCATGCGGTTTCTGTTGTAACAAATGGAAATAGTTTGGAAATTTCCACCTTGAAGGCCAACACCTCACGGAAAACTTTGAGAAGCATTTTATTAAAAGAAACCCAGTTTACTAGCATTCTTAGTAGGTATGTCTGCTTCTCTTTTGCATTTCACTAGAGAGACCACCCCTAAGAAACAAACCAAAAGACAAAAATCTTTCCTGCCTATTTCTACCAAGGAATTGTCAAAAGTAGAGAAATTGGCCAGCAGGTGGTGTGGTGGTTAAGGAAGCTGGATCCCATACGGCCAACTGTGTGGTTGGAATCCCAGCTGAAAAACATACCAGATGCGTGTGTGCACGTGTGCCCAAAATCCTGGGAGGAGAAGGGATTGTGGTGTGGCCATCCTCCTAGCGAGTGATTTCTCACTGAACCCTACCCTACAAGCATATGCACCCTATAGCAAACAAACAAACAAGCAAAAATTAATGTACTGAATGCATTAAGTGACATGGATTAAAAATGTTACTATTGGGACCAGCAGTTGGCATAACGGCTATGTCGCTGGACTCCCATGAAGGCAACCACGGTTCTAGTCCCAGACCTGGTAGCTTAAACTCATGCCGGGTACACGTGCGTGCGTGCTCAAGATCCTGAGAGGAGAATGGAGGAGAAAGGATTGCAGCGTGGCCACCCCCCCCCGGGGGGGTGAATTCTTGCTTTCTGTCTCTGTCTCGCTCTTTCTGGCCAGCGCACATACCCTATAGCAAAAATCTCTCCAAAAAATAGTTATTATTACAGTGTACATGTAGTGCATTCTAGGAAATAAGCAAAAATTGTGACTGGAAACATGCCTACTCAGAGCTCACGTTAGTGGCTACCTTCTGGAAAGTGTGTATGAAAACTAAAAATATTTAAATGTAGTAAAATGAATAATAAATATAAATATGTATATTAACCAAAGTCAAGATTTTGGCGAATGCATTACCTCTCCAAGAGTTAGGTTAAATTGGTATTTACATATAGGGAAACTAAGGCAGACTGGTTTTTAGAGGGGAGGGTCAAGATAGGTGGCAGGTGGGACCAGCAGTTAGCATAATGGCTTTGTTGCTGGACTCCTATGTAGTCTATCACAGTTCAAGTCCCAGACCCGGTGCCTTAAACTCACGCTGAGCGCGTGTGCGTGCATGCATGCCCAAGATCCTGAGAGGAGAATGGAGGAGAAGGGATTCTGGCATGGCCATCACCCCAGGGGATAATTTCTTGCTTTCCGTCTTTCTGTTTCTGAGAGAGTCTCTGTTTTTCTGGTGAGCCCACGTGCCCTATAGCAAAAACCTCTCCAAAAAAAGAAAGCAAAAGATATGTGGCAGGTGCAATTTCTTTTCTGTTATGTCACCTGTTTGTTGTGTCCATATTCTTTGTAATCTCCCCGGGGTGTAAGGAATGGGCCGACCACACGAGAAAATAGAAATGGAGAGCCTTTATTGGGAGTGCTTCTGGGTGAGGTTCCCTGGTCTGACAGAGAGAGGAGGCCAGATAAGTTGCCGGCTAGGGTGGAGCTTAGCGATTTGTATAAGGGTGTAAGGAGGGGGAGTGTCTTTGAGGTAGGAAAGTCTGAGTATGGTAACGGTTTAGGGGAGAGCAGACTGCTGGGCCAGTCGGGTCTGGGGCCGTGTGCAGAGCAGAGCGCCGTGTGCTACATCTGGGTTAGATTCGGGTGCAACGCAGGTCTGAGACTAGATCTGGGTTGTATGAGTCGACCATGGTGTGGCATCCAAACCCCACATCCAAGCTGCCCAGGCCTCCGGCCTAACACTGGGTAGTGTTGGAGTAGATGACCTTTGAAAAGTGAGCGTGTGTTTAGGATACTCAGGCAGAAAGGTTCTCAAATTTTCATGAACTAGAAGATCTTTTAATGAGAAGAAAAGACGCTGCTGTCAGAAGCAGTTATGAAACTTCGTGAAGCCTCACTCCCAAGAGCACCTATAGTGGTATTTTCCCCAGAGGAGGGCCCTTGGTGACATGGGGACACACCGAGGATGGCCTGTAATTGCCGGCACACGTACCTGGAGGTGCCAGGCTGTAGGACACGTCTCTGCATGCTTCCTCTCCAGGTCCTCTGAGGCCACGGGGGCCACTCTGCTGCCCACCAAGGGCGCTGCCTGGAAAGACTCGCTAGGATGTTTGCGTTCCAGGTCTCTCCGGGTAGGCTGGCTCTGACACCCAGACAGTTCCGGGGTTGGTCGGGAAAGGGGACATGTTCCAGTCTGGGCTGTCCCGAGCAGGCCAGAATTCTCGGGGTGGTGGTGCTCTTAGAACCTCTGGGCCAGCAGACTGTCCGTCACTGCCTCTCCACTTCCAGGGCACTTTGGGGACATCCTGGTAGTCTTCTGGGATGTGCCTCTGGGCCAAGAACCCCCACAGGAGTCCCCAGAAGTGTGTCAGCCAGGGCCTCTGGGTGTGAGCCACACGTCTGTAGTAGGACATTTGGATTCTTACTCTCCACCCCAAAATTAAACATTAATCAAATGATCATGTGCAAAGTAAAAGGTCAGCACTTTTTCAAAGGAGAGGGAATTACTGGAATGTTCTATGGCTGTAATAATCTAGGAGGAGGGTGTGAGAGGCAGTAGAGCTCACGCTCGTTCACTAACGTCACATCCACAGAAATGGTGCACGGTCACTGACAGCGCGGGGTCAAGTGAAGCTTGTTAACGTTTTTCTTAAAATGACCTTTCAGTCCTACAGTAGCTCTGTATTACAGAGAGGAGCATCGCAGTGCCCTGCCCCCCGGCCCCGCGCCGGCCTCCGTGACGCTCGTACTCACAGCCCGCGATGGTCACACGTGCACGGCTCATTGACGACGCCGGGTCTTCTCAACGTCCCGGGGGGCGTTAGGGCACACCACATGCAGCGTCACGGCCCCGTCTTCCGGGTCTGGGGCAGCCCCTGGCAGTACCCTTGGCGAGAGTGTGGAGTAGGTTTCCTGAGAGGAAGACCCGGATTGCACGCTCACCGTGAACTGTCCGGGCAGCCACGTCGGCACGACTCCCCCTGGTGACAGTAGGCTTGCTGGCCTGGCCGCAGTAGCGATGCCAGGTTCTTTCCTGAAGCCCTCCCCGACGACACGGTGGTCTCTGCAGAGCAGCGGCCCACACGTCGGTGGATGTGGGGGTCCTTCCTGAGGAGGCATTTTCTATTGATACGGGACCACTTTGGATTCGATGTCACGATTTGTTTATTCTCCCTCACGAATGTACTTATGCAATCCTTTATCAGGAAGAACTGGTGGGTGTCTCACTCTGACTCAGTCTGCTCTGCAGGTTGTGTTGCCCAGCTCGTCCCGGCTGTGGTCATGGGGCTCTCCCAGGGCCCTTGCTCTGTCTCGGACTTTGGCAGTGCTGCTTTCTGGCACACGGGGCAGCTCAGGCGTGTCCTGCATACCTCCTGCCCAGCATGGACTCAGCTGTCCGTCAGGCAGCCTTGGTCCCTTTACTGGGCAATGGGACCTGAAGCCGAGGTCTGGAGGCTGGTGCGCTGGTTCCTGGGGCGGTTCTTCCAGACTCGCAGCTCGCTAAGACAGCACATGCCACCCCGGCATGCACGCGTACCTGCGCTTCCGTCTATGCTCACCTGCCTGGCCCGCACCGGGCCGCCAGAGCGCGTGCCGATGGCCCTTGCCCACCCACGAAGGCGAAGCTGGCCGCAGCCGGGCCTCACAGTGTTTGGGTTCTGTCGCTGTGATTTCATGTCCAGATCTAGAGAAAGCCAGTGCCTCTGTCCACTCGGGAAGGTCAGGTGCATGGGGAAGCACAGCCCCACGGGTGCAAGGCCCTGCTGGAGCCAGGGGAGCCGCGAGCTTGGGAGCCCGCAGCTGGGCGGTGCTGGGACGGCCGTCTCTGCTTGGGCAGTGTGAAGGCGAGACTGGAGCTGAGTCCACTCTGTGGATGCAGCGCGCGTTCTCCTGGTGTGGGCATCTCTGACAGTTACTAGTGACAAGAAGTGACTCCCCGGTAACTCAGTGGGTGGCGTTGGTGGCGTTAGTGGCAGTTTGCCTTCCTGACCCAGCAGGGATGAAGGCCCCACCGGCAGCGGTAGATGTTGCCAGAAAGCACCTGCCACTTAAACAGACGTCCGAGTCCAGGTCTTCCTGTTGCTCAGTCTGTCACTGCAAAACAATGTCTTCTCTGTTCAAAGGCCTAGTGCTTTTGCAAGCCAGGTTAGTGAGAGCAAGCCTGTGCCCTCGACTTGGGCGTCAGTGGTAGGTGAGGGGAGAGGGTGCCAGGGCATTTCCATGACAGACAGAGATGGTGAAGATCAGGGAGCCACGCGTGAAGTTCCCAAGGAAGGCTTCTGGCAGCTTGAAAGACATGTCTGAGAGTGGCATTGGGCCAAGACAGGCTCTGAGCATCTCATAACAATACTGAAAGCAGAGACTGCCAGTAAGGAAAGCTCTGGGAGGGGCACCGAGACATGCCACCACGGGCTGAGCAACTCGCACCTTCCAGGTAGGGAGAATTCCTGAAAGAAAGCGTGGAAGAGGAGTCCATAGCGAGACAATGTAACTGAAGTCCTGCTAAACCGGAGACCCCTCAGGACCCAGGCACATCGAGCTGCCCCCAGGCCGGAAGGACGTGGATTCGTAACGCTCTGATCACTACCGACTGCCCGCCCTGCCCAGCTTCCACTGCTGCCTGCACACAGAAGGCAGCCTGGTACTTTCCAGGGGCTGGGTTTATGAGAGCACTAGCTGGGTCATACGTTGTGACGAGTTAGACTGGTGGCTACACATTTACACATTTCGATCCAGAAAGGTGAGATGACATTGAGCGATGGTCCGAAACTTCCTTTTAAGGTCGAAGCAAGCTCCCAGGTGCGGTACCAGCACGCTCTGGGCTGTGCGTGGAGTGAGACAGAACCAAGTGTTGCCCCAGTTGCTCTCCTCTAGGAACACCAGCCCTGCAGCAGGCCTGCGTGTGCTGGACCAGCGCGGCTCGCCCCGAGTTCACAGAGGAGGAGGGGCACCGGGGAACACGGGGCTCGCGAAGCGGGAGGTGCAGGAGAGGAGGGTCCCACCGGAGAGGGGGTGCACCGAGCACGTGGTCCATGAGCACCTGGGGGCTCAGTCCTTGCTTGATGATCATGGAAATTCGCAAAGCACCAACACTTAAACCGAGTAAGAAAACTCGCGATTTCGGTCTCGAGGAGGGGAGCAGAGCACTGGGACAGAACTCTCTCACATCCGCCCATCTTCTGGCAACGGTAAGCAAACCTGCTAGGCCCTGGACAGACGGCTGTCCTTGAGCAGGGAGCCCTCCCCTTTCTGTGAGAACGCTCGTCTAGCAGCTGCGTCAACTGAAAGCTTCCTGAGGCCCTGCCAGAGCCCAGTGGTTCATTCAGCCCAAGTCACCCCGTCGTACGTATGGGGGACTGGACGGAGTGGCGGTGTGACTCTCACAGTGAGTAAGCAGCCCTAAGTCACCCCGTCGTACGTATGGGGGACTGGATGGAGTGGCGGTGTGACTCTCACAGTGAGTAAGCAGCCCTAAGTCACCCCGTCGTATGTATGGGGGACTGGACGTTTAAGGAGAGACTGGAGTGACGGTGTGACTTTCACAGTGAGTAAGCAGCCTAAGTCACCCCGTTGTACGTATGGGGGACGGAGTGGTGGTGTGACTCTCACAGTGAGTAAGCAGCCCTAAGTCGCCCCGTCGTACGTATGGGGGACTGGACGTTTAAGGAGAGACTGGAGTGACGGTGTGACTTTCACAGTGAGTAAGCAGCCTAAGTCACCCCGTTGTACGTATGGGGGACGGAGTGGTGGTGTGACTCTCACAGTGAGTAAGCAGCCCTAAGTCGCCCCGTCGTACGTATGGGGGACTGGACGGAGTGGCGGTGTGACTCTCACAGTGAGTAAGCAGCCCTAAGTCACCCCGTCGTATGTATGGGGGACTGGACGTTTAAGGAGAGACTGGAGTGACGGTGTGACTTTCACAGTGAGTAAGCAGCCTAAGTCACCCCGTTGTACGTATGGGGGACGGAGTGGTGGTGTGACTCTCACAGTGAGTAAGCAGCCCTAAGTCGCCCCGTCGTACGTATGGGGGACTGGACGTTTAAGGAGAGACTGGAGTGACGGTGTGACTTTCACAGTGAGTAAGCAGCCCTAAGTCGCCCCGTCGTACGTATGGGGGACTGGACGGAGTGGTGGTGTGACTCTCACAGTGAGTAAGCAGCCCTAAGTCGCCCCGTCGTACGTATGGGGGACTGGACGGAGTGGCGGTGTGACTCTCACAGTGAGTAAGCAGCCCTAAGTCGCCCCGTCGTACGTATGGGGGACTGGACGGAGTGGTGGTGTGACTCTCACAGTGAGTAAGCAGCAGAACCAAGCCTTAGTCCAAGGCTGATGCAGACAGCGCTCCGCAGATAGCGGCAGCTGCTGCACTCTCCTAGTGTCATCCTGTGACCAGGTGGACTGTGCCACGCTGGCACCACGCTGGCACACACCTGGCCGGGCCATGGCTTCAGACTCTACCCACTCCTGATTCTGGGAGTGAAAACGGCCACCGTTACTCTTGGCTCCCACCCCAGGGTCCTGAACTTCAGGCTGGAGAAAGCGCCTTGCCCCCTTAGGCTGCTGTGGCGTGTGCACTGGACGGGGAGTAGAGAGGGAGGGGAAGAGAGGAAGTACCCCCGGGGGGTGGCCGCACCGCACTCCCTTCTCCACTCTCCTCTGGGGCTTCTGGACACACATGCACACCTGCCTGGGGTGTTTGTTAAGCTGCTGAGTCTAGGGCTTGAACTGAGCTGTGGACCATATGGGATCCAGTGCCTTAACCACCGCTGGCTAGCCCAGAAATCTCTTTTTAAAGTGTCTGCCAAATTACCAAATGTGGCTGCCTTAAGCCCTTTATGCTAAAAATGACTAGGACAGTCAGGATCCGGGCAGGACCTCCCAGTCATAAATCAGTAGCAGCAGTGCGCTGGGGTGGGTGTGGGGATGCAGGCCATGCTTCCTGGCCGAGCGAGTTCTGCCATGCCACTGAAAACCTTATTTGAACATTCTCCAGTTTGAGAATTAAAACTGCTTCAGGGGGACCAGCAGTAAGTGTAATGGCTATGTCGCTGGACTCCCATGTAGTCGACCGTGGTTCGAGTCCCGGACCCGGTGGCTTAAACTCACGCCGGGCGCGTGTGCGTGCGTGCCCAGTATCCTGAGAGGAGAATGAAGGAGAAGGGATTGCGGCGTGGCCATCCCCCCTGGGGGGGGGTGATTCACTTTCTATCTCTCTGTCTCTCTCTGTCTGGTGAGCGTACGTGCCCTATAGCAAAAACCTCTCAAAAAAACAAAAACCTGCTTCAGGGCTGGCCGTGAGTTAAGTGCTGTGCATGGGAGCCAATCCCACATGGCCGCAGTGGTTCGAATCCTGGCCCAGTGGCTTTACAACACACAGGGTGTGTGACCGTGTGGCCAAGAACGTGACAGGACGGAGAACTGGAGAAAAGGAGGTGCAACACAGCCCCTCCTCGCCAGGGGTGTTCCTCTCTGTGGTGAGTGCAACAACCACACGTATACACACACACACACACATCCCATGGAGGGAAAGTTCTGCTTGAAAAAACCAACAACTGCTTTGGGAACTTGGGAAAAGGTCAGAGAGCACAAACAAAAGTTTGTACAGACTCAGTCTCAGCCCCAGAGACGTGCCCTGAGGACGGACAGTTTGTCCTGACGTCTTGCGAGGCCCTGTGCCAGGGACTTAGCAGCCTGAATGTTGGACTTCGTGATCCCTGTCCTGGCTGCCCAGCAGGCCGTGTGCACGGAGCTGGCCTTGGCTCTGCTCTCACAGGCCGTGTGCACGGAGCGGGCCTTGGCTCTGCTCTCGCAGGCCGTGTGCACCGAGCTGGCCTTGGCTCTCTGCTCTCACAGGCCGTGTGCACCGAGTGGGCCTTGGCTCTCTGCTCTCACAGGCCGTGTGCACGGAGCGGGCCTTGGCTCTCTGCTCTCACAGGCCGTGTGCACGGAGCGGGCCTTGGCTCTCTGCTCTCACAGGCCGTGAAAACCGAGCGGGGCCTTGGCTCTCTGCTCTCACAGGCCGTGTGCACGGAGCTGGCCTTGGCTCTCTGCTCTCACAGGCTGTGTGCACCGAGCTGGCCTTGGCTCTCTGCTCTCGCAGGCCGTATGCACCGAGCTGGCCTTGGCTCTCTGCTCTCGCAGGCCGTGTGCACCGAGCTGGCCTTGGCTCTGCTCTCGCAGGCCGTGTGCACCGAGCTGGCCTTGGCTCTCTGCTCTCACAGGCCGTGTGCACCGAGCTGGCCTTGGCTCTGCTCTCGCAGGCCGTATGCACCGAGCTGGCCTTGGCTCTCTGCTCTCGCAGGCCGTGTGCACCGAGCTGGCCTTGGCTCTCTGCTCTCACAGGCTGTGTGCACCGAGCTGGCCTTGGCTCTCTGCTCTCGCAGGCCGTGTGCACCGAGCGGGCCTTGGCTCTGCTCTCGCAGGCCGTGTGCACCGAGCTGGCCTTGGCTCTCTGCTCTCGCAGGCCGTGTGCACGGAGCTGGCCTTGGCTCTCTGTTCTCGCAGGCCGTGTGCACGGAGCGGGCCTTGGCTCTGCTCTCGCAGGCCGTGTGCACCGAGCTGGCCTTGGCTCTGCTCTCGCAGGCCGTGTGCACGGAGCTGGCCTTGGCTCTCTGCTCTCGCAGGCCGTGTGCACGGAGCGGGCCTTGGCTCTCTGCTCTCACAGGCCGTGTGCACGGAGCTGGCCTTGGCTCTGCTCTCGCAGGCTGTGTGCACGGAGCTGGCCTTGGCTCTGCTCTCGCAGGCTGTGTGCACCGAGCGGGCCTTGGCTCTCTGCTCTCACAGGCCGTGTGCACGGAGCTGGCCTTGGCTCTGCTCTCGCAGGCCGTGTGCACGGAGCTGGCCTTGGCTCTGCTCTCGCAGGCCGTGTGCACCGAGCGGGCCTTGGCTCTCTGCTCTCACAGGCCGTGTGCACGGAGCTGACCTTGGCTCTGCTCTCACAGGCCGTGTGCACGGAGCGGGCCTTGGCTCTGCTCTCACAGGCCGTGTGCACCGAGCGGGCCTTGGCTCTCTGCTCTCACAGGCCGTGTGCACCGAGCTGACCTTGGCTCTGCTCTCACAGGCCGTGTGCACGGAGCGGGCCTTGGCTCTGCTCTCACAGGCCGTGTGCACGGAGCTGGCCTTGGCTCTGCTCTTACAGGACGATGGGAGCTGGCCAGGCTCTCTGCTCTCGCAGGCCGTGTGCACCGAGCGGGCCTTGGCTCTCTGCTCTCACAGGCCGTGTGCACGGAGCTGGCCTTGGCTCTGCTCTCACAGGCCGTGTGCACCGAGCTGGCCTTGGCTCTCTGCTCTCGCAGGCCGTGTGCACGGAGCTGGCCTTGGCTCTCTGCTCTCGCAGGCCGTGTGCACGGAGCTGGCCTTGGCTCTGCTCTCGCAGGCTGTGTGCACCGAGCGGGCCTTGGCTCTGCTCTCACAGGCCGTGTGCACGGAGCGGGCCTTGGCTCTGCTCTCACAGGCCGTGTGCACCGAGCTGGCCTTGGCTCTGCTCTTACAGGACGACGGGAGCGGCCAGGCACTGCCCGTGTCAGGTGTGTTGCTGCCAGGCGATTTCTAACCTTGGTGGCAGCCAGTGGTTGAGAAGTCAGGAGACGCTATGGGGATCAGAAGACTCAGAAGGCGGGGTGGAAAAGAGCAGTTATTCTTTATTAGAAAGAGCAAAGTTTATACATCTTGCTTAATAAATATGGCCTAGGCTACTAGGACAGTGTACCAGTAAATTTATTCTGAAGCCCAGAATACCAAGCTTAGGTACTTGAGAATTCCGCTTTACAGCTTCAGAGCTTTTTAACAAATTAAGTAGATAAAGATCTAATGAAAAATATTGGGAAAATATGGAGTTTTGGTAGCATTAGTGACCGTATGTAGTATAAAATGTTCTTTTTGCAGAAGTATTGAATAACCAAGCACAACACTGAAAAATGTTTTCTCCTAAAAAATGCAAATGCCTAGTACCAACACTGTGCACGTATGCAGGTAATCGCGACCTCCTGCCATCACCGGCGAGTCCGTTCATAAAGCAGCGTACACCGATCTGCTGTCTTTTGCACAGTAGGTATATTTTTGGAGTCACTCTAACCTCCAGCCAACTTGAGGCTTTACTAACGGGCCATTGGAGGACACGAGTGAGGTGGAAACAGTCATTTGACAACATTTTGAGTGCTGTGTGCCGGGCACTGATAGGCACTGACAAATGCAGTGACGGCCACGACAGGCGTGTTCTCAGCCAGGACGCCGCCGCCAATGGAGAAAACTGACAACTGAGCTGTGGTGACAGGGAGGGGCTGGTCGGGGTGCACAGGGCTCCACGTAACGAGCGAGCACGGCAAGCTGCCAGAGATGGACTGGGAGGGTCGGGGACGCTCCTGGAGGACGCCAGGCTACGACGAGGCCTTGTCTGTGCAGGCGTTGGTCAGCCTAGTGGGGAGGGGCTGAAGAATGGAGGCAAAGCGTGTACGAAGTTCTGGAAGTATGGCTCCTTCTGTTTATTGAAAAAGCTCGGGACAACGGAGCCTCGGGGAGAGGATGGGAGTATAGGGAGAGCCGGCAGACGAGAACCAGTCCACAGAGGGCCTTCCACACGTTGAGAGACGTTTACGATGGCAGCAGCAAGCCACCAAAAAGATGTAGGTCAAGGAGATGAGAATGATGTTCCCTGAGGGCAGGTGACCATCAGGATTCTGAGAGCATTCTGGGGGGTGACGGTGGTGTGGACTGCTACCAGGCTGAAGATAAGGAGAAATAGATCAAAGAAGCTTTTTAGAAATAAGATAGGGGGCCAGCAGGTGCTATGGTGCTTAAGGCTCTGGACTCCCACATGGTTGACTGCAGTTCAAGTCCCAAGTCAAGGCCTGGGGGCATGCTTTCTCACTTTCCCTGTCTCTCTCTGATAAAATTTTAAAAAACAATAAAAGTAAAGAAAATAGAATAAATGTCTTTAAATATAGAAGTAAAATAGGACTTGGCAGTTATAAATGGACAGCATCAGAGAGACAGGAGTAAGGAATATTACCTATAGTTCCTGCTTGAACAGCTGGAGACAGGATTGTGTCACTTGCTGAGGGCCACACAGAACAGATTAGGAAGAAGGACGCTGAGCTTTTACGGATGTGCAGAATTTGAGGTACCGTGGGGTGATCAGGTGCAAACATGGGGCAAGCAAACAAGTGCTCAGATCTTACATTCTACTTGGTGCTGTGAGCTAGAGATGCAGGCCGAGGAGCTGCCAGCGGGCAGGTGGTGACCGCAGCAACGGGGCCAGGCCGGCGTGCCGAGACATGTGGAGTGGTGGAAGCCCGTCAGGCTGGCTCCCGAGGACATCAAAACTAAGTGTCACCAGAAACACTGGAGTTACAGAAGACCCCGGCCCCAGAAATCCCAGAGCCATAATATGTATGACAGCTTATATTCTCCTTGGCCAAGTCTATGACTAGAGGTACTAATGGGCTCGAAAATCTTGCTTGGGTTTTTCTTCTTTCACCTTGTAAAGTCATACATCTGTAACGCAGACGTTTCAGATAACCCAAGATAAATGTGTAGAATATGGTTAAAATATAATCCATGACGTAATCTTCAAGCCAGACAAAAGGTCCTTGATTGCTTGACCATCCCGAACTTTCTCTATGACAACAGCCTTCCCGTTGCGGCCACTTGCCCCCCGCCAGTTCTGTGAGCTCCTCCATCGCTCGGATCACTGGTAATGGATCTGCAGCTGGGCAACAACCTAGACTCTGCTCAAACGTGAATAGAGAAGTGTTTCAGAAGACAACCGTGGCCCACAGTCTCCACAGGGAAGCGATCCCAATTCAGTTTCAGGTGAGTCAACAGAGATTTTTATGTGCTTTTTAAAAATTTTCCAAAACGTGTTTTCTTTTGTATCAGTAGGAGTAGAAACAGAAATGTGCTCTCAGGCTGGCTCGTCACAGAAACTGGCTCACTAGGGGCAAAGCTCCGACTTGTAGTTCGCCGGTTTTTATGGTGTAAATACGCCCACCATAACCAAGGTAAGCTGCAAGCTTATGTCGCTGAAGGCAGAAAAAAACGTGTAACATGGGCTCTTGGAAGCCAGCGCAGGCAGACAGACACACCACGAGACTCGTAACCATCTGACTGGTGGCGAGGAACGGGGAAGCGCCTTACAGGACAGCTGAAGGTGTGAGAGGACCGAATTCCGCACACCGCGCTTTCCTTTCAGGAAAGTCCATCTGCTTGTAGATCTTGACCTTGTTCCTTTGAATGAAGGGCTAGTAGAATGAGTACTGTATTCACTAATAATAAAAATAACCTCGATATTGTAATTTGTTTCTTTATTTGTAAGCAGTTACGTTTCTAAAATTGGCTTGTATTTGAGATTAAAATGACCAAGGATTGTTTTCAACTTAATTGCTAATTCCATGACAGAAAGAAATGACCAGTTTCATTTTAGGATATCAGTATAATCTCATTCTAATGTATTTCATAAAGGAAAATATTTTATCTCCATCAAAAAAGCAGTTTGTTTTCTTCCACACGAAAGCAACAGAATAGATGGTGTACCGCACTGACCACTAACAGATGTCGGAAGGCACGCGGCAAAGCACCCCCTTGTTTCTTCAGACAATTCAATACCCGACCTCCTGACACAGATGTGTGTACAGATGCAAGGTGCTGATAGCAGCCTAAGGAATCACTATTAAAATCCACGTTAACAATACTCCGGCATAGGCACTGGTAGGACCAGAGGTGATGTAATACACGTGTCCTTTTTGTGTTCTAAAGGGAAGCTAGAATTCCCAGTAGCATTAGAAAAGAATGTACTTAATAATACTTATCCAGATACACAAAATCTCCCGATTTCTATAACAAATGCTGCAGCTCTACTGTGCACCAAGGAGCACACCTTTTCTAACAAGTTCCACTTATACCGAGTTCATAAAGGTTACTATAAAATCTGCACGCCTAATAAAAACACAACGATGTAGTACAAAGTCTTGTTTTTTAAAAGTCAAAATTTAAAAGGCCAGTGTGTATACAAATGCACAAGTTTACACAAGTGTTTAGACAAGTGCTCCCTGACTGGTATTTTTGTTTAGAATTCTCTGATTTTAGAAATCTAAGTTAAATGTTTTTCACTATTTTCTGCTTCAGACTAGAAGCACTGGGAACTTAAAGAATATGTTTTTTGAGGACTGGATAGAAACTTTACAAAATGGGAACAGTAAACATTTTCCATGTTTTAGTCATCGCCCTACCAAAGATGATGTGTTGCTGGAAAGTCATGATGCATTTAGCAAAGAAAAACATGTCATGACTTTTACAACAACCCAGTAAAAATGCCCCACTGCTCATTTTCCTTGCATTTACCTTGAATTCCTTTATAATTATTTTAACTACTCTTCCTGTTTAGACAGTCTTTGAAAGTGTGAAGCTTTCAGGTTCTCTAACAAAACCTAAAATAGCAATAAAGCCATTTCCATTTCCAAAATGTATTTAAAGAAATGTTCATTTTGGTATAAAACCCCAATGTGCTCTGAATTAAGATAAATAACATGGCTAGCCAATTACAGGCTTATAGAACAATATTAGTACAATTGGCTGTTAAGTTCCAAATGTAAATTTGGTTTCATATTGTAATACTGTATTTTTCAATACAGATATCAAGAAAATGATCTGATATTTAAAAAAAAATAACAGTAACATATAAATAAATGGTGTTGGGGGAAAAAAACCCATACCAAGATAGGAAATGCATTACTTTAAATTTATAATAGTTGTTATAAAAGAACTATAAAATTATAAACCTCTGAAAAAAATACACTGAAAATGTCTGTCTAGGAAAACTACACGCTCTGTGAGAGCCAGAACCGATAGGTGTGGCCAGCTTTGCTTCCGACCTGAAAGCTCTGCCACTTTACATGATACCCTGGAGCACTCCCAGGCCCAGGTGTTCTCGCTAAGCAGGGACTGACTCAGTAACGATGCACTCTCTCTCTGCAGAAAACAGGCCAGCTCTCCGGTCTCAGCATCAGTAGTGTACGGGAGCTGCTGTGCGCCCTGGTCTGGGCGGGACAGGGACAACGGGGAGCCGAATACTTCCCAAATAATGTGGACTTCTTTGGAGGGGGCAGGTATGGAGAAGCTATTAGCTTGTTTTTGGCCTGCTTTATTCTTTTAGAAGCAATCTGAAATGTCTGAAGCTCCTTACTGGAAGGATGTTGCTGGGTGTGAGTCCCACACCCTGTTACCTTCCCGCTCACTACTGTTGGGGTTTACATTTAGCTTTGGGGACAGAGGTGGCAGAAGTGGGCACAGGTCAAATGGAGAAATAAGAGTTTTGCAGATGTTAGTGTAGACTTAAATACGTATTCAACCCTGTTACAATCAAGTGCTGGGCTTCGTTTTAAACAGCATCCACTTCTAATTTAACTACGGAGCAGCCAGCAGGGACTGGGAACAAGGCAGGCGTTTCTGGCTCTCAGAAAGTGGGACGTGTAGCTCCATCAAGTACACGCGTGGCGTGCCGGACGCCCTCCCGCGTGTCTACTGCTGCACGTAAACAATGACGAGGCAGAGAAGGGCCACCAGGCCCAGGGCTTGCAGGCCCAGGAACCACAGCATAGCCCAAAAGAAAATGACCACCACTGGCTCCACGATCCGCTCTCCAAAGTACATGCGTGTGAAGCCCATGCTGATGAGGCTTTTGTTCAGTTCACCGAAGAGTGTTCCCATCTTTCTGTAGTCATCTCCGACAGGCTCGCCAGGGTGGTTCTGGGATTCTTCGATAGCCTTTTAAAAAAGTAAGATAAACACAAAACATGAGCAAAAGTACGTACGTAAAGGTCTTTAAGGAAAACAACCACGTCATAGTTCTTTACCGCACAAGGCATTAGCACACTGCTGATAATCACTCAGAAAATACTTGATTCAGTGGGAATGTCCCTTCAGATTAACGGTCGAACTATGTCTGAAAACAATATCCTTTCAAGAATACAGAAAGTATTAATTGATTTATTTCTGTGGTATCAACATTGACCAGACTTGCAACTACCAGAACTGACTGAGAAAATTAAGGGAGGGACCAGCAGGTGGTGTGGTGGTTAAGGTGCTGGATACTCCCATATGGCCAACCATGGTTCGAGTCCCGGACATGGCGACTTGCTTTCTCACTTTCTCTCTCCCTCTCTGTCTCTCTGGTCAAATTAAAATAAATGAATAAATAAATAAAATAAAATAGTTTTTTTAAAAAAGAAAGAAAATTAAGGGAGAACTGATTCATTTCTACTCATTTTCTAGTTTCTTGGGACTGCCCAAAGACAGGCAGTGAAGAATAATGTTGCATGCTCCTTGTCAGCGGCCATGCTTCCAGAACACCTTCTCTGCCACCCTTCCGTTTCATGCAGCAGGGCTTCTGATTGCTCTGTGCTGCTAAACTTGTGGCCAGCCATGTGGGGTCCAGCAGTGTAACTGCTACACCATCTGCTGGCCCCCCAAAATCTAATTTTTGTTTGAACTAGACAAAACTATTTTCAATATGACTTTAAGAAGTGGGTGTTTTTCATATACATTTATGTAGTACAGAGTGCCACTGGGGATTGGGGAGATAATAGAAAAATGAGACTCAATGGGACATTAAGTCTAAATTATGTGTTTAAGTCAGAATTACCTTTGAGATACATTTAGATTTACCTTTGAGATTACATTTAGATTTTAAGATTACTTTTGAATTTTCATTTCTATCAAGGAAAGAGTGGGAGGACCAGCAGTTGGGATAATGGCTATGTTGCTGGACTCCCATGTAGTCAACCGCGGTTCGAGTCCCGGATCTGGTGGCTTAAACTCACGCCAGGCGCGTGTGCGTGCACAACCAAGATCCTGAGAGGAGAATGGAGAAGGGACTGTGGCATGGCCATCCCCCCTTGGGGGTGATTTCTCACTTTCTGTCTGTCTGTCTCTGTCTTTCTGGTGAGTGCATACGCCCTATAGCAAAAACCTCTACAAAAATAAAAAAGTAAATTTATCTAGGGAGTTCAAATCTGGGCTGCAACCTTTAAACTAGCTGAGTGACCTTAGCCACGTTAACCTCACTTTTCTGAACCTCAGTTTTGTAATCTGTAAAATGGATTTACATAGTATTTTTTATATGAGATACTTTTCTCTTAAATTATAGTTTGTTAATTTTTCCTTTTTTAAAAAACACTCCTCTCTGGGGCTGGTTCTGAGGAGCAAGGTGATGCCCTGCTCAAGAAAAGCTGGAGCCCACAAGGCAGCCGCTGTTTGAATCCCTGGTCAGCCCAAACACAAAGGACATGCACGCGGATGTCTGATTCTGGAGGAGGGAGGACCACGATGCGAGCGGACCGTGTGGAGGGTGCTGTCTATCACCCGTCTCGGCTCTCTCTCTTGTCTATGCACGTGCTCTATTATGAATAAAGGAAAAAAGTTTAAAAAAATTGTTGCTTGAATTTTAATAGGAATTGCACTGAATTTGTAGACTACTTTGACATTTTAACTACGTTGATTCTTCTAATCCATGAACAAGGGACTTCAGTCCATTTGTTTTAAGAAATGTACTTTCTTTTTTTTTTTTTTGGAGAGGTTTTTGCTATAGAGCACGTGTGTTCGCCAGAAAGACAGAGAGACCAGAGAGACAGAAAGCGAGAAATCACCCCCTGGGGGGATGGCCACACCACAATCCCTTCTCTTCCATTCTCCTATCGGGATCTTGGGCACGCACACACATGTGCCTGGCGTGAGTTTAAGCCACTAGATCTGGGATTCGAACCACAGTCGACTACATGGGAGTCCAGCGACGTAGCCATTATACCATCTGCTGGTCCAAGAAATGTACTTTCTATACCTATTTTTTTGAGTCTGAATCATGGAGGGATGTGGCACTTCATCAAGCGCTCCTCCTGTGTGGGCTGATGTGCCATGTGACTCTGTCCCCGTCAGTACTGTGTCTCACTCACTGCTTTGTGTATGTTCAGTCCTCTATGAAGGTACGTAAGAACATGAGAAGAACAGGGCGCTATTCTGGAATCAGAGCGAGAGCGAGACTGCAGTCGGCCTCATCACAGCGCTTCCGTTTCCAGGCGTGCTCTCACACAGCACAGTTGGAAGGGTACGGACAACGGGGTGCTGGGAACGTTCAGCGCAGGTTTTACGGGAACGGGGCAGCCCTGCCGCGCAGCATTTCCAGTTCTGTGGTGTTCTCCATGCTGTCTAGCTGAGCGAATGTGGTCAACATCTACTGGGTCGTCAGAAAAGCTACGACGTATTTTTCTATGCAAAAATGTGTCCTGACTTTCCCGATGACCCAGTATATACTAGACCCAGCGGCCAGAAACCCCAGGCACCCTCAGCCCCTGCCTTCCCCTCCCCCATGCGTCTCACATCCAGGTGTACTACACCCACTTGGTTTTACCTTCTACATCATTTCCTTAACACGCACCACTCCAGCTCCTCCCACAGCCCTAACAACCTGGAGGCTCCCGCCCCGACTACCCGGAGGTCCCTACTGCTCCTCCGTGCGCCCACTCCCCGCGACACGGCCACACTGCGGCCACAGTGACCTTGGCCAGTGCAGACCCAGCCGTGCCACCTTTACCCTGCTCTTAGGATCAAGGCCAAAGTCTTTCGTGGTCTACGCGGCCCTCCGTGGTCTGGCTTCTGTCTGGCTCTCTGGCCTTGCTGTCATCAGCCTCCGTGTCGTTCTCTGTTTCAGTCACATGCGCTTTCTCAGCTTCATGAATAGGCCATGCTCCTGCTCGCCACAAAGATTAACACACGTTGATTTCTCTGCCTGAAAGAACCTTAGTTTTGGGACCAGTGCATGGCAACACGGTTACATCATTGTACTCCCACATGGCTGATCACAGTTCGAGTCCAAGACCCAGTGGCTTGAAACTCACTCGAGGCACGTGTGCGCATGCCCAAAATTCCAAGAGGAGAATGGATTGTAGTGTGGCCATCTTCCCTGGTGGGTGATTTCTCACTTTTTGTCTCTCTGGTGAGCACATGTGCACTATAGCAAAAATCTCTCTAAAAAACAAGAACACAAAACCGAAACCATTTAGTTTTAGTTAAACTATGCTCTTCTTTTAGTCTCAGCTTAAGCCTCAGTCTCTCTCTCTCTCTCTCTTTTTTTTAAGAGAGGTTTTTGCTATAGGGTGCGTGTGCTTGCCAGAGATACAGAGAGACAGAAAGCAAGAAATCACCCCCCCAGGGGGGATGGCCATGCCACAATCCCTTCTCCTCCATTCTCCTCTTGGGATCTTGGGCACACATGCACACGTGCCTGGCGTGAGTATAAGCCACCAGGTTCTGGACTTGACCCGCGGTTGACTACGAGGGAGTCCAGTGACATAGCCATTATGCCAACTGCTGGTCCCAAGCCGCAGTCTCACAGCACCGTGTAATATCCTTTTGATGCATTCTAATTGTGTGCAAATGTATATGTGAGGATTTGATTCATGTCTCTCTAAGCTCCATGAGGTAGGGACAAAGTCTACGCTGGCCGGCTACTGATACCCTCTGACAAAAGTATACAGCAGCAGACAGAGGAGATTCAATAAATATCTGCTGGCCAAACGGAAGAACTTATCGTGTATTTCTGAGAAGCAAGAGAGCAATATTTGATAGATTTCCTACCTTGTTTGCTCCTAGCCAAACAAAAGATAGTTTTTATTTTCCAAAATATTGTTATAATAATCTCAAAATATTAGGTCATCAGGAAAGTCATGATGTATTTTTTCTATGCAAAAATGTGTCACAACTTTTCCAACGACCCAATAACATAGATGTTTATGGATGGGCTTAATAGTATTTTTGCTTTAGGCATAATTTAGCACCCATTCCTGCCTCCTCCTTTCCTATTAAAACCTTACCCCAGCCCATGTTCCACAGATAAGGTCGGCCCCACCAAAAGTTCCAGAGAGACAGGTCTAAGAAGGATCTTTCTAGCTCTTTTGGGACAACTTTGGAAAGTGATTCTTATATTCTTCGATTTCTCCACATATATTCCAAAGGGAAAACGTGTACTCTAAGTAAGGAGAACTTACAGTATCTGTATAGTTTTCTGTGGCTGCCATATTGTTACGAGTTGAGTGGCTTAAAACCAACATACATGGAAGACTTCAGTTCTGCATGTCAGGAGTCACCGCCGCAGGATTGCATTTCTTCCTGGGGGCTTCAGGAGAGGACGGGGAAGTATTCTCCGACTGTCCCAGCTACTCTAGTAGCTTCTGGATCTTCTTCGTTGGCGGTACTGTAGCTGTCAGAGCTGGCGGTACTGTAGCTGTCCGGCCATTTGCAGTTAACATCCCCTCTGACCACTGTAGCCAAGTTAACATCCCCTCTGCCCTCTGCTTCTCAGGACCCATGTGATTAGGTCTAGTCCACTGAGTAATCCTAGATACTCTCCCCAACCGCAAGGTCCTGAAATTAAACCACACCAGCAAAACGCCTTGTATATGTGAAGTGCCATATTCACAGGTCCTAAGGGTTAGGATGTGGACATCTCCATATTATTGTTCTGCCTACTGCAGTATCTTATTATAAAATTATTTAAGTTTATATACTATTTCTTGCCACTATTTTGACCCCTTAAGGCTATTAAAGGCCAGAACCATGCCTTATAAATTTATAGACACTGTACTTAGTATACGGCGCTGTGTGTGCCTGGCCCACTGTAGGCTTCTTTTTTCAAGTATTTATGAATCACTTCTAGACTCAATTACAGGATGTGACAGCTGTTAGCTCTACACGCTCAGCTTGGTTCCTAAACCATTGTATTTTAAGAGCAGAAACTAACAGTAGTGAGTGTTAATGGTGGCACAGCAGAGAAGCGACTGCCCAGTGCCCCACTGAGCAGACGCTGCGCACACAGGGCAGTGCCCACCATCTGTGAGGAGGCACTGCTCCCGCCATTCACAGATGGGAGGTCAATGTCTGGGCACTGACTCGGACTGGGTAACCGAGGAACTGAGCAGCCCAGATGTTCTTACTCCAAAGCCCGCACTGTTAATCCCACACTGTGCCCTTCCAGTTATTACTGTGTTATTGAGAGCTGACATCTGCTAATGCTGCTTGCTTTTCAGGGAAATTTTACAAAGTTTCTCTATGAATAAAGAAAAGCTATGGAAACATTTTCATTTTGTGCATTTGACATAGCGAGATGAACACTGGTATCTTTTTTGCTTTACATCTTTTTTTTTAATTAAAAAAATTTTTTTTTGGCCACAGGGTGTGTGCACATGGAGAGGGTGTGTGCACATGGTCCACTGGAGGGAGGGAGGGAGCGAGTCCCAACACGCACACCTGGCATGTTTTAGCGCCGCTGGGCGGTGATCTGAACTGACTCCGACCCACGGGTCCAGCCCTGCTGCACAGCGCTTAACGCTGCATCACAGGCTGGCCCGGCTGTACACATTTTCTCAGAATCTACAAAATAACAACAGTAAGTTTATCGAGCAGAAGATTTTCTGAAGTGTCAATTTTTACCTTGTATAAAATGTAAACAAGGTAAAGCTATTCGCAGTGGTCTGGCACATTTTCGCAGCTTTTATGGTAGTGACCAGAATTTGGATTCCAATGTGGGGGAAAAGGATTCCAAGTAAGAATGAAGAGAGGTGCTGGACTGGAGTGCAGTCAGGCTAGCAAGCCCGAGGAGCCGGCCCAAACCCCTGACGGCAAGACACCCTCGCGCTTCTCCTAGACCAGGGTGCCTGCTCAGTGCAGACGGGCTCCCCACGCCAGGCCCCCACGGGACACCCGTCAGAGCAGCCCCCTTCACGGCTGCACAGGCAGTGGTGACTACGACACGCACGCTGAAGGGCCTTCTCACCAAAACAGTGGCATCGCTCTGGGTTTTAACACGATTAAAGACATCAAAATAAAAGGGTGTCTTCTCATGGATTCCAAATCCTCTTTCAAAGATATCCAGAACTCATGATAAGTTAAAGGTGACAAGTAATTGTGGGATCTTTGAGAAGGGTCTTTAGAACAAGGAGCCGGTCACCAATGGAGACCACACAGGCCAGAGCCTCCGCTCCCATGGCTGCTGTGACACGGCAAGTCACGTGACCGCCAACGCTGCTCCCCGCCTGTGCGACGCGGGAGCTGGACGGCGGCCCCTGAGCACGTGGGTGCACCTGTGATTCCGGCCGGCTGCAGGCTGGGGGAGAGTGGTGTGGCAAGACCCCGGCAGGGGCCTCCCGCTCTTTCTCTTTCCGTAAGAGAGAGAACGCAGCTGTCCTAAGAAGACACAGCGATCCCTCTCTCATGAAGTCGTGATAGAAACAGGGAACCGGTAACAGGTTTGGAACACACGCAGTGAACGCGGGCTCTGTGGGAACCACTGTCATGGCGGCGTCTGGGAGCATTTGTGTCTTGTGATTTTCAGGTCCGTTCTCCTCCTACAGTGCCGTGCTCCTGAGATAATTAATACACGAGTGAGCACCTTCCTATGGTAATTACGTCCCCTTGTATTTCTCTTCAAGTGTTACAAGTTAATTACATGGAAATTGAGGTGGGATGTTTTCTACAGAACGTCCTCACCTGTGGGACAAGCCGTGCCCGGGCACGCAGAACCTGTTTGTTCCGTTGGAGCAGAGCACAAGCCACATTCTACCATCAGGCTTCTCTTCAGGGACGACACCTGACCGTGTGTGTCCGACCGTCCTCCCCGGCACAGCGTCCTATGGCGGCACTTGCCGCACATGCAGGGCTGGCCACTCCGCTCCCTTCTACTGGCAGCCCCTGGATTCTGCTCTCGGAGACCACGCCCTCCCGTCAGTCACGCGCTGGCTGGGACCGTCCCATTCCCAGCCCTGGCCAATAAGAACACTGGTTTTTATTTTTGGAGAGGTTTTCGCTATAGGGCACGTGCACTTGCCAGAGAGACAGAGGGAGACAGAGAGACAGAAAGCGAGAAATCAACCCCCCCCCGGGGGGATGGATACACCACAATCCCTTCTCCTCCATTCTCCTCTCAGGATCCTGGGCACGCACACACATGCGCCCGGCTGAGTTTAAGCCACCGAGTCTGGGACTCGAACTGCGGTCAGCTACATGGGAGTCCAGCGACATAGCCATTGCGCTAACTGCTGGTCCCAGAACACTGTTTTCTTGAACTCACGATTAGTTAAGGAAAGACGGGTAACTTAAGGCAGGCCAGCAAAAGCTCTGCCTGACTTCGGCTACGAGCTAGGGGTTGCATGCGTGAGCACAGCTGTTTGTTACAGGATGTGCGGAGCCCTCCTCCCAGGCAGGTTCTTACTCATCACGGCATGTGTGGGTGGCCTGGGGGCCGGGCCGCAGTTCAGGATTTACTCGCTTGCCTCATGTCTCCAGGAATTAGCAGCTTGAAGGTTCCCACTCTGAGTACTGAGATGGTCCAGACTCGGGCACGTCCGTAGGTTTCCGGGCTCCAGCGATGGCTGCGGTACTACTTTTAAGCCTGGCTTCCTAGGAGTGGCCCTTGGATCAGAGTAGCTGATGGTTCAACCAGTGCTTGGTCCAGGCTTGTACCTAGGCCCCCGAGAGGCTGGTGTCCCCCGATGACGGGTCCACGTGCAGCGTGGAGAATGTGCTCGCGTCCAGCCGGCACTCGTGGCGACTGCTCCTGAGTGGGAGCCGTCCCCGACCCTCAGAGCTGACCGCGCTCCCACGAGGGCTCCGGCCGGCTCTGCACAGTCCTCTCTAACCCTCTGGCCGCCCTGTCGTTCCCATGCTTCAGCGAGCTGGCCTCTTTGAGATGGGTCTTCACCAAGGTCTGTACTGTTTTCTTCTTTTTAAAAAACTCTGCCAGAGGGCACGTGTGCTCACAGGACAGAGAAAGGAGAGACAAGAAGCACCCCCTGGAGGGCACGGTCACACCACGGCCCCCCACCTTTCCCCCAGCTTGGGGCTGTGGGCAGGCATATGCACCCAGTGTGTTTCCCAAGCCACCAGGTTTGGGACTTGAACCCCACAGTTAGCAATGACCAGGGCTGGCTGGGGAGGGCAGACTTGGTCTTCTGGCCCACACCCACCTGGGAGCTGGCAGGGTCGGGGGAGCCGAGAAACAGTGCAGGGCACTGCAGCCCCAGACCAGGAGGCCTGGGGGGCCCCTCTCCTCGGCTGCGCGGGCACCAAATGGTACTGCGAGCGAGGCGAGGTGGCACGGGCGATGCCCACCGCTCCCACCACGGGTCCTCCTGAACGCGCGTCTTTCCATCACTGCAGCCTCAGGGCGGTTGCTAGAGACTTCCAAAGACTGTTGTATGTTGTTTCCCTTCAAAATTCTCACCAAACTGTGGCCTTGCTGGGGAGGGGGCGTGCTGATTCCCTACTTCACTGTGCTGAAGTCCTGCCTTGGCTTTTCTGCACATTAATTACTTCTGATGGTGAACTAAAGGACAGTTTATGACAGGCTGGGCCAGAGAACGCTAGACAGCTGACAGCCAGTTTTCTGGAATCAGACTGGGACTCAGACACACTACAGACACAGCAAATTATTTACCACGGACATTCGTTTTCCCACCCTTCAAAGGATGGCTGGACAGTGGACAGTTTAACCATGTCTGTAACAGTCAAACTCTGGGTATAACAGTTAGACTTCCAAGGACCCATTTAACCAGATGGTCCCACTAACACTTAACAAGTTTCCACACTTAAGGTTTAAATGAGTAAAAACCAGTGGCTTCCTTCCTCTCCTCCGTTACTCTCTCACAGACACCATTAAACAGCGATTCTCCTCCTCTGCTCAGGAGAGTCTACCAAGTACTTTCATTAAGTCCAAGGAGAGTTAAACCAGAAAATGAAATCTCACCTCCTTTCAAGATCGAACCAAAAAAGGCAAAGATACTGCAAAATCTTACAATGCATAATTCATAAATTAATACAAGGTCATTGGGAAAGTCAATCTCACATTTTTTCATAGAAAAACACAGAAATGGGCCCGCAGGTGGTGTAACGGTTACATCGCTGGGCTCGCGTAGTCGACTGCAGTTTGAGTCACAGACTTGGTGGCTGAAAACTCATGCGGGGCACATGTGTGTGCACGCCCAAAATCCTGAGCGGAAAATGGAGTAGGGATTGCAGCACGACCATCCCCACTGGGGGGAGGGTGATTTCTCATTTTCTGTCTCTCTGTCCCTGTCTCTCCGGTAAGCACCTGCATCCTATAGCAAAAATCTCTCTTAAGAAGGAAAACACAGAAAAATACACCATGACTTTCCTGATGACCTAATAGAAGAAAAAAAGGTCTACATCGGGCTCGGTACAACTGCGATCTCAGGCGTCCACGTGGGGAGTCCTGGAACACATCGTCTGCAGGTAAGGGGGCACTACCACCTGCAGATGAAACCACCCTTGCTAGAGAACGAGCTTCCTTAAGAAACGAACTGTCGCGGGACCAGCAGTTAGCGTAATGGCTATGTCGCTGGACTCCCACGTAGTCGACCGCGGTTCGCGTCCCGGACCCGGTGGCTTAAACTCACGCCGGGCGCGTGTGCGTGCGTGCCCAAGATCCCGAGAGGAGAATGGAGGAGAAGGGATTGCGGCGTGACCATCCCCCCGGGGGGTGATTTCTCACTTTCTGTCTCTATGTCTCTGTCTGTCTGTCTGGCGAGCGCACGCGCCCTATAGCAAAAACCTCTCCAAAAAAAACCAAAAAAAAAAAAACCCAGCATATCGACATCAAAGCATCTGACTTTATAATAAAGAGTTTTAGTTACTTTAACTTTAGGTAAATAGTGGTATATAACGAGATGGCTGGGAATGTTCTGCTTACTGGGGTAGAGTCTGTAGCTATATTCCCAGGTTGTAACCCGCTCCTCTCAGAAAGCTTCACACCTGTGTTTCACAAGACGCCCTGTGCCTTGCGGGGGCAAGCATGTGCGACCCGACAGCTGTGCCAGGCTGGCGGCGGCTGCTCTCGGGGAACCCACCGGGTCCCTGACGTGCGCCGTGGCCTCCCTGAGCGTACCACTATCTGCGATACCGAGGTACAGCTCTGATCACTCACAATCCAACTCACAGAGCATGCTGGCTTCAAGGTACACTTTCAGTCAGTTTCACTCAATTCTGCAAGCAGACCCGAAGGCCTACCGTGGACACGGTAAGTGCTGTGAGGCACACGGATGCAGGGCCACTCCTCCCCACCGTCACACAAGGAGAGGTAGGTGGCTCACATCAGAAATCATGAAACCTCTAAATCCCCTTAGAGCGAAGGAGTTGAACCAGGTATTGAAAAGATAGCAAAATATTTAAACAAATTCATTATAAGTAAAATTATATAATACCCCTTAGTAAATGTATATTGAGAGATGAAATTAAGTCCATGATTAATTTACCCTTCCTTTTCATACTTCCTCAAAGGTTTTGAATTGTTTAAAGTAGGAACAAAAGAATAACATAATAATAAAATAGAAAGAACTGGAAAGAGGAGAGAATTCAGAGTACAGACTGGGGAAAGATACTGGCTATTGGAAAAGTCATGACCCATTTTTGCATAGGAAAAACAGAAAAACATGCCACGGCGTTTTAGACAACAGTAGGCCTGAGCCACCAACTCAGCCCTACCCTCCCGGAGAGACAGGCCGAGGGAGGGCACAGCCGAGTAGATGCTTGCTTCCTGCAGGAGGGCTCTGCTCAGGCACCACTGCAGGCAGCCCTTCCAGGAGCACCTCACTGAAAACAGCAACCGTCCCTCCCACACTCCCTGGCTGCCTTTACCTGCCCGTTCTCTCCACAGCACTCAACAGCTCACTTGTTCCCGGATGTACTTCCTTGTTTTTCTTCTCTACTACAGAGTAACTGAAGGGCAAAGGCAGGCCTGTGTGTGCTTGCTTCTTTGTAGCCCAGCCTAAAGGAGCACCTGGAACGTGCCGGTCAATAATCTTCTTCAGTGAATAGATGGAAGTACCAAGAAAGTACACACTAGCTCCAACAATAAAGAATAAACACAGAAAATGTTCTCTAATACAATGATTACAAGCAACCGTTAAACCAGTCACATCCAGTACGAGGTAAATGGGGAAGAAGACACTACCAGTATAGGTCAGGTCGTTAAGGCAATGCAGTTTTAAAACAGCAGCCAAATGCGAGCGCACCCACGGACTGTGATTTCCAAATAGCTGACCATTTCAACTCCCAAAGGAAAACATTATCAGCCAGAGATGTTCATTATATTACTGTTAAACTATAACCACAAATTATAATAAATAATGCAGGGTGAAGTGTGTGTGTTTGTATATATACACACACATTTTTATATATATGCAAGTGTTTTACACTGGGTATTTTTATTGGTATCAAGAATGGTAGACTAATTGGTTAATTCTCTATGAAAAAACATCATTTTATTCTTGCTCTTTAAATTTAAAAGCTTAAACTAATGTGCTTCTACACTCCTGCAAAACTCTTAAGTAGACTCAAACCCAGTGACTACTCAACACATGGAGAAATACGCGAGGATGACGTGAACAAACAGTTGGGATTCCTGAGCTGAATTAAAACCAGACATAGATAGGGAGTCCCTGGGGCCACAGTCTTTCTCATGAAAATTTGTTTTTCAAGAGTGATCTCAATGTCAGCTTAATTTTGGTTATATACCTCAGTAGAAAGGCTAGCAGAAGAAATCAGTCTTCGCTTTTCACATGTGCACAGGTGTGTGCATTCAAGAGCATCAGGGAGAAGACTGGAATGGAATGAATATTTTTTAGTGGTATAAGACACTGGGAAGGGAGGGACCAAGCACCCTCGCTAACCACAAATCAAGCTACTCCATGTGGCAAATTTGGAGAATAACCTTCCTCTATTGTTGGATTACCTTTCGCCTATTACTGCATTCAGAATAAGCCCAAAGTTACGGGCTGTCTTCATAGGACACTAGCATTGTTTAGAACATATTTAGCCTTCCTGGTCTTTGATCCGTTTTACAAGTCTGTAGATTACAGATAACTGATAGCCATGCAAAAATTATTCTTCTGATAGTGATGCAAGAATTCTTCTACACAGCCCTGCACACGAATTCTGTTCCAGGGGAGGTTTAACTGATTTCTCTCTCTGCCTGTGGTAAAAGTCAGTTAATGTCCATTTCAACATAAGTACATTTCGACATCTTTTCTCCATAAATATTTTTGGTTCTTAGACTTGAGTCACAAATTTGCCTCTTTATGAAAATTATGGTTTAATTTAATTAAATATGCTTTAATCATTGCCACAAATAAAATTAGCTATGAATTTTACCTGCTGTTAACTGTGGTTTCATTTACTATCTGGGTTTCTTACTATCCCATGTTAAAGAAAAATAAAATTTGCATACTAAGACCGACGGTGTACACGGCTAATACTCCCAGCGCCTACGCTTGCTAGCCTTTCACCTTTTTAGCAGCCTTCAAGGACTACAGTCCTTGTCTAAATTTTTACAAATGTTTTTGAGGGATCTTTTAAGCTGTGCTTTGACACAGCTAAAACTACTAGTTTCTTCTTTGCTGATTCTGACAAGAAAGGATGTTCCTGTTATACAAAAAGTTCGAGCTTCCTCTTCTTCAGACTGATTTCTGTCATGGTGATTTCCCCGGGAAGGTGCAGCGCCCGGTGAGCACATCAGTGAGTTTTTCCCAGCACTCTTTTTGGATAGAAGTTTTGGTGGACTCTGTACTAGCATAGAGGTGTCAACAGAATTTTCTGAAGCATCTGCCTTATAAAGTAATTTCTGTTTTCGTGAAGATTATGTTTTAGGGTTTGCCTGTAGGGGGAGCATGGGGGCGGCAGAGAATCAACCTGTTAACAAACAAGATAAATGCAAACGGTGAGAAAGCCAGGAGGAAAAGAAAACAGCAGTGAAATGGAGGGGTCGGAGGTGGGAGGTTCCTCCCGAGTAGTCCGAGCTGGGGCCCCCAGGGTCACAGCTAAGCTGATGGTGTGCAGGCCCTCTGCCAACGAGGCCAGGCGGTGGTGCGGTGGTGGGGTCGCTGGACTGGCTTGGGAAGGGTCTGGCCTCACTTCCCCGACCTCCCTGGCATGCCAGGTGTGTGTGTGTGCCCCTGGTTGGGCTGGCTGAGACTGGGGCGGACTGCGGCATGGGTCTCGCCTAGCTCTCCTCTCTTATGGGAAACGTAAACTTAAAAAACACAAGGAAAAAGGAAAGATCTGGGGAGAGTGCCAGGCTGAGCCAGAGCCAGAACTAAGCTGGCTGTGCTAACGCAGACCTCAACTGTGACCACAGTGAGAAATGAATTTTATCTCCCGACCCCACATGTAAACGCAGGTGCCACAAAGTGACACCCACTTAAGTGGGATGCGTTCGAACCCCACCTCTCCTGTTCTCAGTCCACCAAGCTCGTGCTGTGGCCAGACGCGGGCTTGTGGATGGGCTTTCAAGTACCAGAGTGAGTCTCAGCCGCTGCGCCCGCCCGCTTGGCTCCCGGTGCTGCAGTTCGGGATCCTCGGTGGGCAGCCCCGGCATCTGCTCGCGAGGGCTGACGTCGGAAAGAGCAGCTCACTGGGGCCTCTGTTAACGCAGCTGACTTCATTCCCGATCTCTCTAAGTCTACGCCATTTCTCCGCTTGGCCTTTGAGAGGCTGCTAGGTGAGAAACCATTCCTTGTTTTAATTTGCATGTACTTTCTCGCCAGTGCGGCTGGGCGTGTTTTCTACCTATCAGACACTGTATGTAGTTGCAGTTTTCATTTCCTACAAAATGTAAAAATTGATGTTATTACCCATAAAGATTGACTAACTTAGATGTAGAGCTTCATCTCATTACTGCATTTATATATTACATAAATTTAACTTATTTACCATTATATTTATAACCTGTGGGTCATTCATCATTAAATGCAAAATTACAGCATTCTTTTTTTAAAGAATTATTTACTCCATTTTATTTATTATTATTATTTTAATTTGACTGAAGGGAAACAGAAAGAGAGAGAGAGAGAGAAAGGGAGAGAGAGAAAGCATGTCGTAAAGTTTGGGACTGAAACTGTGGTCAGCCACGTGGGAGTCCAGCGCCCTAGCCACCACACCACCTGCAGGCCGCACAGCATTCTTTTATACTTATCTCCCACTACACTACACAGAACCAATAAAGAATGAAAAGACTATTGGGGGGTGGATAAAAATCAACAAGACTGCCATCTAGCTTTTCTTTTTGAAACTACAGGTAGTGGATTATGATGATGGTGGTGATTTTATTGTGCTATAGGGCACATGTGCTCACCAGAAAGAGAGAGGGGGAGAGTGAGAAAGCAAGCCTCCAGGTCGGCCATGTGGGAGTCCACCTGCTGGCCCTCATTTAGCTCTTAATTAGCCTTCGAAATGATTATAAGCTGAAAAATACTAAAATGTTTACTCATATTTTAACTAATAGGATTATATTTTAAGTCAGAAGTCACAGTTGCAAACATATACAAATGAAACCACCACATATTCCAAAAGATACACTCAATTTCAGTGTTATCAATATATGAGAACAGAAGGGAGTAACTACCCAACAACAAAAAAGTCGTATTACGTAAGAAACAGGTTCTGCATGAACTGAAGGCGGTAGTGCGCCATGAAATGAAGGGTACGATCAACGCAAGCCTCCCTCCTAATTCCAGCTGCAGAGTATAAAGTTTCTACATGTTGTACCTATCTTTTTCTTTTTTTAAAGAGAGATTTTTGCTACAGTCACTGGGAGAGTCAGAGATGGAAAGTGAGAAATCACCCCCCAGGGGGGATGACTACTCTGCAACCCCTTCTCCTGCATTCTCCTCTTGGGTCTTGGGCAAGCATGCACACACGCCCAGAGTGAGTTCTAGGCCACCAGGTCCGGGACTCGAACCGTGGTGGACTACATGGGAGTTCAGTGACATAACCATTATACCATCTGCTGGTGCTATGTTTTATTTATCTTAAAATCGACATTTTTTTTCTTTTTAAAATTTTACGTACTTTATTTATTTATATTTGGTGGGGGGGGGCAGGGTGGAAAGGAGAAAGAGAGAGAGACAGAGAGAGAGAGAGAGAGAGAGAGAGAGAGAAAGAGAGTGAGAAAGCAAGCCACCAGATCTGTGACTCCAACCATGGTCAGCCCTGTGGAAGAAAAAATCATCTCAGAAAACAGAAAGTACCTTTTACATCAAGTTACTCAGGAATTCAGCTTCTCTGCTCAAATCAAACGATTCTCTGGTCTTAGCAGTACCCTCAGACACTCAGTCACACGCTTAATGAGCCCAAACCTAACCAGTAGGAAGGTTTTTAAAAATAGGGGGTTGCCACTGCAAGGTCCGCCTGGCTCAGAGAGGACTGCGAAACCGAAGCCAGGCTGAGGCTAGGGAAGACACGAGGTTTTACTTCCTCTTAGGCAAGGCTGGTGTGTGGAAGTTGCCACCAGGTCCAGGCCACGTGGGAGCATCCAACGCCTTAACCAGCACGCCACCTCTGGTCCCCAGAACACTTACTTATTCAGTAAATAAAGCATTGCTCTATGAACGTGAGGCCGGCATGGACCACAGGCATAGTTCTATGACGCAGCTGAGGGGACGAGGAAGGGGAGACGGCCGCGAGGAACGGGGAGCTCATATCCACCGGGTGCCAGGTGGGGACCGCGTCGTGCCCGCTGCAGCGAGAAACCGCCTCCGAGGGACCCGCATGGGCCTCACGGCGAGGCAGGAGAGCTGGGATTCCTTCCCCTCCCCAGGCCCAGAGCAGGCACAGCTGCTGTCACACAACCGGCACACCTGGGAGCCTTTTTCATGGTTTCAGGGCACTCGGCTTGCACAGGGGGAGGCACGGAGGGACAGACAAGGGCCAGAGGGGAGGGAGGGAGGGTCAAGCACAGGCGAAGAGTGGGGAGGGACACGGCCGGGGCAAAGTCCTCCCTCCCAGTCAGCCGTGCTTCGCCCCCCAGGACTAAAACCACCCGCGTTAGAACCTGACTGTTCCTAGCAACACGAGCGCACAGTCTGAGGGAGGGCACGTCTGCCACTGTCCTCCCATCATGGGCGGCTCTGCACACGTGTGACGAAGGGCTCCTATCTGTTCTACTGGGTCTCCGGAAGAGTCATGGCGGATTTCTGTCTTCTATGCAAACATGCATCATGACCCCGTCCTCCTCCAACAAAACAGCACGAATCCACGGTAGGACCAGAGCAGACACTGGGGCCAGGGACAGCACGAATCCACGGTAGGACCAGAGCAGACACTGGGGAGGGACAACAGCACGAATCCACGGTAGGACCAGAGCAGACACTGGGGAGGGACAGCACGAATCCACAGTAGGACCACAGCAGACACTGGGGAGGGACAGCACGAATCCACAGTAGGACCACAGCAGACACTGGGGAGGGACAGCACGAATCCACAGTAGGACCAGAGCAGACACTGGGGAGGGACAGCACGAATCCACAGTAGGACCACAGCAGACACTGGGGAGGGACAGCACGAATCCACAGTAGGACCAGAGCAGACACTGGGGAGGGACAGCACGAATCCACAGTAGGACCACAGCAGACACTGGGGAGGGACAGCACGAATCCACAGTAGGACCACAGCAGACACTGGGGAGGGACAGCACGAATCCACAGTAGGACCACAGCAGACACTGGGGAGGGACAGCACGAATCCACAGTAGGACCACAGCAGACACTGGGGAGGGACAGCACGAATCCACAGTCGGACCACAGCAGACACTGGGGAGGGACAGCACGAATCCACAGTAGGACCACAGCAGACACTGGGGAGGGACAGCACGAATCCACAGTAGGACCACAGCAGACACTGGGGAGGGACAGCACGAATCCACAGTAGGACCACAGCAGACACTGGGGAGGGACAGCACGAATCCACAGTAGGACCACAGCAGACACTGGGGAGGGACAGCACGAATCCACAGTAGGACCAGAGCAGACACTGGGGAGGGACAGCACGAATCCACAGTAGGACCACAGCAGACACTGGGGAGGGACAGCACGAATCCACAGTAGGACCACAGCAGACACTGGGGAGGGACAGCACGAATCCACAGTAGGACCACAGCAGACACTGGGGAGGGACAGCACGAATCCACAGTAGGACCACAGCAGACACTGGGGAGGGACAGCACGAATCCACAGTAGGACCACAGCAGACACTGGGGAGGGACAGCACGAATCCACAGTAGGACCACAGCAGACACTGGGGAGGGACAGCACGAATCCACAGTAGGACCACAGCAGACACTGGGGAGGGACAGCACGAATCCACAGTAGGACCAGAGCAGACACTGGGGAGGGACAGCACGAATCCACAGTAGGACCAGAGCAGACACTGGGGAGGGACAGCACGAATCCACAGTAGGACCACAGCAGACACTGGGGAGGGACAGCACGAATCCACAGTAGGACCACAGCAGACACTGGGGAGGGACAGCACGAATCCACGGTAGGACCCAGAAGACACTGGGGAGGGACGACGCCGGCTCCCTGCCCCTGCAGCTCAGATGAGCACAGCTACAGCAGTAAGGGGGCTGTGTCTCCTGCTGATGCCGTGCTGAGAGGCAGGTACGGTGAGCGCTGCGGACAGGCCTGCCTCTCCCTGTCCCATCGCCTACATGTGGTCCGTGGGCGCAGCATCAGCATCACCTGGGAGTCTCTTGGGGACACAAAATCCCACACTCTCACCCAGATCAACTGAATCGAAAACGGCACTTACGAGAGAATCCCCATGCACGTCCGGGGGAGGAAGAGCGTGCTATTCTTCCTTGCCTCTAGGGTGCCCTTCTCACAGCATAGACCAGTACACTTAAAACTCCCTCTCTCAGGACCAGCAGATGGCGTACGGTTACAACACGTAGTTGCCTGTGGTTCGAGTCCCGGACCCAGAGGCTCAAACCTCACGTTGGGTGCCTGTGCTACGTGTCCAAAATCCCAAGAGGAGAATGAAGGAGAAGGGACTGCGGCATGGCTATCCCCCTGGGGGTGGATTTCTTGCTTTCTGTCTCTCTGTCTCTGGCAAGCACACGTCCTCTATAGCAAAAATCTCTTTAAAAAAATAAACAATACCTTTCTCAGATTTCTTTTCATTTAGGTCCCAAAGCCACTGCTTGGATGCTAACTGTGCACTGGAGACTGCTCTAATAATTTGTGTGTATTAACTCATTGTACCCTCCCAGCAACTGTATGAGGCTAACACAATCGTAACTGCCATCATGCAGATGAAGAAACTGAAGTTCCCAGAGGGCATTCACCTCACCCGAAGTTACAGTCAGTTAATGGCAAACTTAGGCATCCTGAACCCGGGATCTACATCGTTAATCCGATTTCTAATGATATATCAAAAAGGACACAAAAGTCCAGCCCTCTCCCCATTTTCCTTCATCTTGTGGCGCACAATTCAGCGAGCCCTGTTAGAGGCTCCTTCATTTACTTACTCAATATCTGTGCGCGATGCTGTTCTGCAAAGGCAAGAGACAGCTGAGCAACCAGCCCTTAGAGGGAGCAAAGCCACTGTGCTCGACGGCGTGGGTGCCTGCACACCTAGAAGCCAAAGAGTCATGCACCAGAATACTAGGGTTTGTCAGGGTCAGAACTCATAAAAGAATGCAGAGAGGTAGCCAATTGTAAATGAAATACACAATAAATGAAATACATAAACGTCGAATGCTAGAAAGCAGGTGCAAGAAAACATAATGTGGGAAAAGGAATCCCTTTCAAAATACCAACAAAAATATAAAGGCTCAATGTAGACTTCAGTTCGTGTGTGTGTGTATCATGTGTGTCTATTACACACTTATGTGATATACAGCTACTATTGCTACATATGTAATATTTAAAATGACATATATGAATGTAGTATGTCATATACATATGTATCTTTTAAGTGTATCTTTTCCTTTTTAAAAGAAGGATTTAACTTTGTTTATTATTACTATTATTTTCCAATTTGATCAGAGAGAGAGAGAGAGAGAGGGGGAAGTGAGAAAGCAAGCTGCCAGGTCTGGGATTCAATCTATGGTCAGACATGTGGGAGTCCAGTGCCCTTAACCACCACAACAATTGCTGGCCCCTAGGTCTATCTTTTAAAATTGGTATTTCTCTCTCTCTCTATTTATATCTGTCTAAATATATAGATCTATATATTTATAAAGAATTTTAAAGCAAGGGAGACAGTGAATTATTCATGATTAGGGTAAAAAAGAGTCACTCTGTACATCACACAGTTCATAAAATCATTCTAAAGAGATTAAATATAAAGAGTAAAAACAAATCATAAATGCATGCACACACACAAGATCGGTGGATATCTAACTACAGGGTTAGAAAGAGTTTCTAGGCAAATATGTCTGAAGACACGTGTGTGTAAACGTGTGTGCAGTGTGCATAAGAAATCACCAAGAGGGGGAACCAGCAGTTAGTGTAATGGCTATGTCGCTGGACTCCCATGTAGTCGACCGCGGTTCGCGTCCTGGACCCGGTGGCTTAGAACTCACGCCGTGCGCGTGTGTGTGCGTGCCCAAGATCCCAAGAGGAGAATGGAGGAGAAGGGATTGCGGCGTGACCATCCCCCCTGGGGGGTGATTTCTTGCTTTCTGTCTCTATGTCTCTCTCTCTCTGTCTGGTGAGCGCATGCACCCTATAGCATAAACCTCTCCAAAAAAAAAAAAAAAAAAAGAAATCACCAAGAGGGAGATCTCCTTAATAAAATTAAAACATCTGTAGACAAAACATCAGAAATAACAAATTAGTTGGTGAGGAGGGAGAATACGTCCAAAATCAAAGAGAAGGGGAAAGAGACGCAGGGCTGGCTCTGCAGGGCCGGCTCTGCAGCGCTGGTCCAGCACTGTGCAGAGAAGCCGGGTCCCACCCAAGTGCTCAGGGTCCGAGTTCCGGCCTGGAGGACAGAAGAGCAAGCTGGACTCGTGTGAGCACGCCCAGGATCCTGACAGAATAGAGAACTGGAGAAAAAGGATGGCAGTCACAGGCCCCACGGAGATGGCTGCCTGCTGGTCTGCACACGCTCGTGCTCTCTCCTGTGCGTCAGTGCACTCTCCGTCATTTAAAAAAGAAAAACAGACCCAGCCACTGTGGTGCATTGGTACTTCAAGTTCCCTGAAAAGCTAGACAACATATGGGCAGCCGTGAGTTCAGATCCCTACGTCAGCCTGAAAGCACACTGGGCACGCATGGGGACCCAGGATCCTGAGGAGCTGAGGGCTTTGGAAGGCCAGTCACGAGCCTCCTCCCTCGCGCGTGGACGTGCATGAGCTCTCATTTAGAAAGAGAAAAGAAATATCAATGACCAATGAATATATGAATGGTTTAGTACATCTCTCTAGCTATATCTTAACAACAATAAAATGCCTACCAACTGAATTGGCAAGGATTATGGATGATACTGCTCCCTGCTGCGCCGATGGCTTCCAATCCCCAAGGCTGGAGGTGTACACTACTATCAACTCTCTTGAATGCAATTCTTTAGGATGTTTCAAGAGACTCTGAAGAGTGCGGCTCAGTGACCTAGCTCTTCCATGTCTAAGATACACTGCAAGGTAAAACTGTAAGGACTTACAGGCAAAGATTTTCATAGGGCGTTATTTATATTGATAAAAGAAAGCTTGAAGCAACCTAAATGTGTGTTGAGAGAATGGTAGGTAGTCTGGCAACTAGTTTTTACATAAGAATTTTCAGTAACTCGGGGAAATGACACAACCAGCTAAGAAAATAAAACATAGCGAATGCCATTTATATTAAAACATGCTATGGGACTCAGCAGGTGGAATAGTGGTTAAGGCACTGGACTCCCACATGGCTGACCACGGTTGGAGTTCTGGACCTAGAAGCTTGAAAATCACACAGGGTAGGGAACCAGCAGTTAGCGTAAAGGCTATGTCGTTGGACTCCCACGTAGTCGACCGTGGTTCGCGTCCCGGACCCGGTGGCTTAAAACTCACCCCGGGCGCGTGTGCGTGCGTGCCCAAGATCCCGAGAGGAGAATGGAGGAGAAGGGATTGCGGCGTGACCATCCCCCCGGGGCGGGTGATTTCTCGCTTTCTGTCTCTATGTCTCTCTCTGTCTGTCTGGCGATCGCACGCGCCCTATAGCGAAAACCTCTCCAAAAAAAAAAAAAAAAAGAAAGAAAAAAAGAAAAAATCACACAGGGCATATGTGTGTGCCTGCTCAAGATCCCAGAAATTGAGAAGGGACTGCAGCATGGTCATGCCTCCTGGGAGAGCAATTTTTCACTTTCCTTCTATCTCTCTCTCCCCAGTGAGTGCACAAGCCCTATGGCAACACCACCCCCATGTAAACAAACAAACAAACAAAACATACAATGTATGGATGTATACATATATTACACAGAGAGGGATACACGAATGTAGTAATATCAAGGATTTGATATCAATATATAACCCAGACTGAGATTTCATACGCTTTTGTTTTCTTTGAACTTTCTATAGCCCTACATTTTCCACAGTATACATTACTTTTTTAAAAAATTATTTTATTTTTAAAAATGTGCTACAGGGCATGTGTGCTCACAGTAGGGGTGGGCTGGGGGAGGGGGAGGAAGAACGAGAAAGCAAGCCGCCAGGTCTGGGACTGGAAATGCAGCCAGCCATGTGGGAGGGCTTTGGCCACCACACCACCTGCCGGTCCCGTGCACATTACTCTTACAACCATAAAGACAGACCTTACAGCTAGAGCGAACGATTCCGGGGCCATCTAGGGTACCCGACCTTCCTCTGCTCTAGTGGGCACACCCACCTGAGGTCGTCCGGCCATCCCCACACTGCGCCACCTCTAAGCAGATGCCATTGACAGTGCAGACTTAGAATGAAAGGGCTGGAGAGGCTAAGCCTTCCGGAGGGACAGCAGGCCAGAGACCCCTCACAGGAAGCCACATGTTGCTCACTGTTGACGCAGCTGGGTCATCTCTCATGCACACAGCTGCCAACACGCACGTGGGACTTCTGTGTCCTGCCCTTCAGTTTCTGAGTGTCCCTTGCAGTCCTTCTCTCCCTCCCTCCTCCTGTTCAGAGGCCCGACTCTGCTGCAAACCCGACACTGTTCCTTTAGGACTCGGTCGGCCACTGCAGGTCTATTCTTAGGACACTACATTTTAACCAGGCTTCCTCTGTCAGACACCTTACCTGGGAAGACTCAGGCTAGGACACAGAAACCTCAATTTTTTCTCAAAAGGAGCAGCATCTAAGAACAAATTGTAGAATATAATACTGATGATATTTTAGTTATTAATAAAACATATTGATACCAGCATTTCAGTATTACATAAAATAAATCCCAAAATATTGGTACATATTAACCAGGTGTCAAAATGACAAGAGCCAAAGGTAGTTTTTGTGGAGTCCAAGTCCATGCAAGAGCCTTCTAGGTTGAAGGAGGGAGTGAGCCTTTGGACAGAAATAGAAAGAAACATCGGGAAGGACATCTGTGGAGGAGCCTCTGGCCTGGGAAACAGCCCAAGGAAGAAACGTGCTTCATCGGATTCCCAGAAAGGGCAGAACTCTGAAGGAAAGGCTTAGCACGGAAAACGAGGTGCTGAGAAAATCACGCATGGAGCGGGCAGGTGTCTGCAGAGCTCCGGGATCTGTAGGAGCACGCAGCACGCCCCGGAGCCCCAGCCAGGCGAGGAGGCCTCCGAGTCCGGTACTGCGGGCGCTGCCACGTGCACCAAGTCCCCACGCCAAGCGACCGCAGGAGCAGGGCCTCCGCCTCCTCGCCAGCTTCTTCCCAGTGCTGCATCACTTTATGAAAAAGTTACTTCAGGTTCTAAATTTTTAGCTTAGGAAACAACTTTTCAAAAACACTCCATTCACAGGCCAAACAACAATAAAATCATCTCTCTAAAGAACCAAATAAAATGTCTCCTCGAGATATTTTTTTTGGAGAGGTTTTTGCTATAGGGCGTGCGCACTCGCCAGACAGAGAGAGACATAGAGACAGAAAGCGAAAAATCATCCCCCAGGGGGATGGTCACGCCACGGATCTCAGGCGGGCACGCATGCACACGTGGCCGCAGGGAGTTTAAGCCACCGGGTCCAGGATTCGAACCGTGGTCGGCTACCTAGGAGTCCAGCAACATAGCCATTACGCTAACTACTGGTCCCCTCCCTCGAACATTTCTAAGTGTAAAGGTTTCACCATCCTGACATGCCAGGTCATAAAAACATTACATCTCATTCACAGGACTCAGACTACGAGGCCCGGTGGTGGCACTACCGCGGAATGACACGGCACAAAGCCCTGCTGCTTACACCGACGGGTTGCGCCGATTTCCCGCTCGTTTCCGGCACCCCAAGCGCGTCTCGTCTCGGTGCCGACACACCGCAGAGGGAAACGCCCACGGGTCTGCCACTGTCGCGCAGGTGGGCTCGGAGCACAGGGCCACTGAAACGCTCCAAAGCCCCTTCAAGTGGTGCGGAGTGACTGCGCCGTCCGTGCGAGCTCTCGCGGGTGGACGCGCCGGCCTCGGCTTCTCCTTATTCGGCCCGGGAGCAGGGCGGGGGCCCAGAACCGCTGGCCCCCGGCACACGCCCGGGCGCACGGCGGACCCAGCTCGGCGCGCTCCGCTGCCCCGGAACCCCGGCCGGGACCCCGCCGCCCGCGCTGTCGCGAGTCCCGAGGTCGCCGGCTCGCGAGGACGCCCGCCCGCACGTGCTTCCTGTGACCGCGCCCGCGCCCGCGCCGGCCGCCGCCAGCGCCCCGGCCCGGCCCAGGGCGCCTTTCCGGTCCCGGGCGCACTTTGGCGCCGCCTGCGCTGCGCCGGGACGCCCTGGCTGCCGGCCGGGGCCCGCCTCGGGCGTCCACACCGCAGGGCCGGAGGCGCGGCCACGATCCGCTCGGGCAGGCGGCAGGGAACGCGCGGCTGGGCGGCCACCCGGGCTCCGCCAAGGCCCCGGACGCCGGCCGGAAGCCGCCGCCGCCCGCGCCCGCCGCACCTGCCCGGCCCCGCTCGCCCGCCTCACCTGCTCGCCTTGCTCCTGCGGCCACCGCCCGCGCCGTCCCGGGCTCGTCCCTGGCTCCCGCTCCTGCCCCGCCGCCGCCTGCGCGTCCGCGTCCTCGTCGCGTTCCCCGCCGCCCCGCAGCAGCTGCCGGGCCGAGCACATGCCGCCGCCGCCGCCGCCGCCAGGACGGCCGCCCAGGGCCACGCCGCACCGCGAGGCCGCCCGGGACCGCAGACAGAGTCCCCGCCGCGCTGGGCGCCGGGTGCCGCCGCCTGCTGTCAGCGCCTGCAGGCCACGCCCACGGGGAGGGGCGAGGGGCGGGGCCAACGGAGTCGGAGCGCGCGGGCGGCGGGGCGAGCGAGGGGTGGGGCGAGCGGGAGACAGGCGGTGAGGGAGAGGCGGGGCGAGCGAGGGCGGGGCGAGAGGGAGACGGGCCGTGAGGGAGAGGCGGGGCGGGCGAGGGGCGGGGCGAGAGGGAGACGGGCCGTGAGGGAGAGGCGGGGCGGGCGAGGGGCGGGGCGAGAGGGAGACGGGCCGTGAGGGAGAGGCGGGGCGGGCGAGGGGCGGGGCGAGAGGGAGACGGGCCGTGAGGGAGAGGCGGGCGGGGCTCCGACGCGCGCGAGAGACTGGCGGTGAGGGCGCGGGCGAGCGAGAGCGCCCGTCGTGTGAGAAGGTGTGAGGGACGGAGGGTGTGTGGGTGTGTGCGCGACAGGCCAAGGGGACTGAGCGTATGGATGTGTGCATGCGCGAGGGACAGCACGTGTGAGCGTGACGTGACTGGGCGTCGTGTGGCGAGCGGAGCGCGTGGGAGAGACCGCGGGCGTCGAGAGTTTGGCCGGGAGCGGCGGCTGCACCCCGGCTCCGGGCAGGGAGTGCGGGTCCGGGCGCGGGTGCGGGTCCGGGTGTCGGTCCTGACGCGGGCCGCCCCGTGAGGGACGCGCGTGTCGGAAGGCCCGCGTCTCTGTCTCTCTGGGGAACGAGTGCCCGGCGCTGCTCCCCGCGGTGCTTGTCTGCATGGGGACCGCGCAGCCCGCAGGTCTTTCTCACTGTCCCTGCAGCTTGGGGCTGAGGCGGCCGAGCGCCCTCCACGCTGCCGGGCACAGCCATGGGCACGGGTGACGGGTGTGTCCAGGGGCCGGTTTCTAGGGACCTTCTGTTCTTTTTAAGAGATTTTTGCCGGAGAGACAGAGAGACAGAAAGCGAGAAATCACCCCCGGGCGATGGCCATGGGGCAGTCCCTTCTCCATTCGCTTCTTGGGACTTTGGGCATGAAGGCACAGGCGGCTGGGTCCGGGACTCGAACCCTGGTGAGCTACATGGGAGTCCAGCGACAGAACCGTTATGCTATCTACTGGCCCCACTTGGGGCCTTCTATTAAAATGTTTTCAGGCCTAGGGAAGGAATGACAGTAGGCAGTAACCCATAGTTTTTTTTTTTTTTTTAATTACTTAATTTTATTTATCTTTAAAAAAAATAGAGGGCATCTATACTCACCACAGAGACACACACACACACACACACACAGAAAGAGAGAGAGAGAGAGAGAGAGAGAGAGAGAGAGAGAGAATAAGAAAGCAAGCCCCCAGGTCCAAGACTCAAACTGCTGTCAGCCATGTGGGAGTCCAGCGCCCTAACCACCCCACCTGCTGGCCATGGACTTATTATTTTTTTTGGAGAGGTTTTTGCTATAGGGCATGTGCTCTCGCCAGACAGAGAAACAGAGAGACAGAAACCAAGAAATCACCCCCCAGGGGGGATGGTCATGCCGCAATCCCTTCTCCTCCATTCTCCTCTCAGGATCTTGGGCACACATGCACACGTGCCCGGCATGAGTTTTAAGCCACCGGGTCCAGGATGCGAACCGCGGTGGACTACGTGGGAGTCCAGCTTCATAGCCATTATGCTAACTGCTGGTCTGGCCATGGACTTATTTTAAGATGCGGTTTTCAGTAGTTAGGAACTCAAGAGTATCTGTTCCACACAAACATTCTCTGTCTCTGTTTCCCACACAGTCTCTCTTATTTGAAAAGGGGTCTTAAAGAAGTTCATGAGAAAAGTGTTGATGAGAACTATGTATGGATTCAATTTTTCCCTACCAAAATAAACTTGTACTTTAATTTCACGTTTTTGCAGGAACTTGAAGTCCCTTCATACACACGCTGTGTCCTGTCATACATACCTCACGTACAGAGGCTCTCAATCACATACAGCCTCTCATGCACAATCTTTCAGTCTGTGTGTACATGGTCTCTATCACACAATCTCATATGTATTCTCTCATGGCCTCCCAATAGTCTCTTCCCAACACAGTCTTATCACAAATCAGAAAATCAAACCTTGGAAAACCCAGAGGACAGCATTTAATACTATATTTGTATAATCAGAAACAAATGCTACCATGGGAACCCAGTAATAGCCCTCATAGACCTTATTTCTTTCCTCTAATGACATTTTCACTCTTGAAATTTCAGTGTAATTCTTAGTAGTGTTTCTTAAAATGACGATGGCTATAGAGTGTTCACTCACCAGGGAGAGAGAGAAGGAAAGGGAAAGTGAGAAAGCACCCTCCAGGGGATGGCCAAGCAGAATCCCTTCTCTCCCCTTCTCCTCTTGGTATTTGGGGTATGTGTGTGCACACACCTGGCATGTTTTTCAATCCTCTGGGTCGGGAGTCAAATCATGAAGAAATCCATGTGAAATCCAGCCGCCTTAGTCATTACATCACACCATGATCTGGCCCCAGAAATGTTCTAGAATACACTGTCTGGTCTTTGCTTCTTTTCAATTATTCGAGAAGTGCATTATTCAGTATTTTAGCAGGTGTTCGTTGAACACTACTAGGTATTAGGTCCAGGTCTAGGTTCCTACTCTCCTAAAGCTACCATTTTAGTCTTCTAATGCTGTTATAGTCTGCTTCTCTTAGCAAAAGCCAAAAACTTTCATTAAGGAGTGGTCAGAATCCTTGATTTTCACCTGGGACTGATGTCAGAACCTCTCCTTAGAATTGTCTACCTTGTGTTTAATAAGTGTGTTTCTCTTTGGACTGTTATCCTTTTGTTCATAGAAACTCTTTTTTATTTGAGATCTAGAGAATCACCTCTTTAAACAAATCTAATGCAAGTTGAGCATCCCTAGTCCCAAAACTTCAAATCTGAAATGCTCCAAAATCTGTAATTTTTTGAGCACCAGTGTATGAACAAGGGGAAAAGTCCACACCTGATTCCGCATGACAAATAGTCGTTAAAATGCTACAGTACGAGGGCTAGATGGCGGCGCAGCTGTAAAGAGTGACGCTCTGTGAGGCTTACCCACATGAAGGTCCCGGTAAGCACATGGAGACCTTGAGTGTCCAGGCCCTGTTCGGGATGCTTTCTATTTCTCTCTTTCAGTCACTAAAGAAAACAAAAAATGTTTTGATACAAAAATATTGTATAAACTTATTTTTAGGTTATGTGTTTAAGATATAAAACACAAGTAGTTTTCTGTTTAGGCTTGGATTCTATTCCTAAGATATCTCATTGTGTTGTGCAAATATTCCAAAATTAAAAAAAAATCTAAAATATTAAACACTTCTGGTCCCAAACAGTTCCAGTAAGTGATGTTCAACCTGTAGTAGCATTTTCCACAAAAGACACTTTTAGGTTACCTCCCAGATCACACACTTTCAAGCACATTTAATGGGGGGGAGAGCCGTATTCTCTCTGCTGGGTAAGAATAACATGCACGTTAACCAGCATCGCCAGTCTCCCATGGGAAACAGAAGGTGGTTATTACCTAGGCAACTATAATGTGTTTGTCTCTAATTGTATGTAGTTTACTTGTGATTTCATTAAGAGTATCATCTTGTGCTTCCCCAGGAATTAATAAGTGACGAGAAACAGATGCACAGTCAAGGAGTGGCCTGTGTAGTGCAAACATGACTTGCACAGTTGCTATGGGGACGGGGTTTTTTAACCTCTCACTTTTATGCCTTTATTATCTTATTTTTAATGTTCTTTCACACCATTTCATTTGTAAATTCTTTCCAGAGGGAAAAAATGAGCAAATCTGTATTCTTGGTAATTTAAGCTTGAAAAACAAATGAGCTATTTGTGGATACTACCCCAAACTTCATTTGTCAGTTTGAGTTTTTTTTTTTTTTTTTTTTTTTTTTTGAGAGGTTTTGGCTATAGGGCGCGTGCACTCGCCAGACAGACAGAGAGAGACAGAGACATAGAAAGCGAGAAATCACCCCCCGGGGGGGGATGGCCATGCCACAATCCCTTTTCCTCCATTCTCCTCTTGGGATCTTGGGCACACATGCACACACACCTGGCGTGAGTTTAAGCCACCGGGTCCGGGACTCGAACTGCGGTCGACTACGTGGGAGTCCAGCGACATAGCCATTACGCTAACTGCTGGCCCCTGTCAGTTTGAGTTTTGACATACACACTATCATTTTGTTTAGAAGCTTTCTGTACTTTAATTTCTGCATGATTTTTCATGTGCCCCCTTCCTATTTAGCAGAGGCTTCAATATGGGAAATTAATTTTGAGATGTTTGGAATCTTAGCAAAAATTTCAGAAAAATGCAATGGTTTCTGGACAATTTATGTGAATATAAAACTGATTAATATGTTTTTTTTTTTTTTGAGAGGTTTTTGCTATAGGGTGCGTGTGCTCACCAGACAGACAGAGAGAGATAGAGAGATAGAAAGCGAGAAATCACCCCACAGGGGGAATGGCCACGCCGCAATCCCTTCTCCTCCATTCTCCTCTTGGGATCCTGGGTACACACGCACACGTGCCCGGCGTGAGTTTTAAGCCACTGGGTCCAGGACGCGAACCGCGGTCGACTACATGGGAGTCCAGTGACATAGACATTTTGCTAACTGCTGGTCCCAACTGATTAATATGTTAATTAGCTTGAAAAAAGAAGTTATTGGAGAACCTTCACTTCTTTTGGTTTAATGGAATTGTGTCAGAGAGATGCTGAACCCATGCTCTATCAGTGTTCCCTAGCTTTCCCTGAGAGTCTATTCTGAATTGAAGAAGGAGAAATTTGCTTTCCCCTTGTAGTTAATTTCCATCCTCTGCTTTATTTCCTTTCTCTAATACCAGATGTACTACTGAGTTCTCTCTCTACAGTAAGAATGTACATTAAGAGTTATTTTCATTAAAAGAAATATGTTGAGAAAGCTATTTCAACTCATTAGAGGAGGAAAACAAGGGATGTGCAAAGTAAGTACCCATTTAATGTCCCTTAGCAGGTTTTAGAATGTGGAATAAGACCCGATGTGGACAATACTTTAGGGAAATATCACTAGTTCATCTCAGTCATTTCTGTCCCTAATGGCTGTGTAACTGGAGAACGTTCTTTTGGCAAACATACCCTGAAACCCCAAAGATAACCATACACTCTGGCCTACTAACCCTAGACCTAGGAGTAATTGAAAAGGGATGGAGAACGAGAAGAAGATGGTTAAAGGGTACTAAGTTTCAGTTAGTAGGAATAAGCTTTCAAGATCTATTGCACAGTTTGGTGACCTACTTAATAATGATGCATTGTATATTTAGAAATTGTTGAAAGGTTAGACGTTAAATGTTCTTATTACATCAAAAATGGTAAGTCTGTGAGCTGATAGATATATTAATTTCCTTAATCATTTCATATTGTATACATATATTGGCACATCACATTGTACCTCATGAATATACAATTATCTATTAAAAATAAGAATTTTAAAAAAAGCAAAAGAAGGAAAAATTGTATAAAGATTTTCAAAGCAAAACTACAGTGGAAAGTTGAAAATAACCTACCTGTCCTCTTGTATGGCTGAGTAAACTCTGGTATCCTAACACACATGTATAAGGCCTTAAAATGGTAAAGATGAAGATTTTGTATCAACATGATAAATATTTTCTATATAAAGTGGAAAAGGCCCTTGATCGTGATCAGGGCTAGATGAGGCTGTAGGTGGACTGTGGTAGTGGGAACCTATTGGATAATGTATCTTTCTTTCTGCTTGTCTGTCTCATGTCTTATTTATTTAAATAATTACATAAAATTTTAAAAAGCAGGGACCAGCATTTGGCATGGTGGTTAAGGCACTGGATTCCTACGTGGCCAACTGCAGTTCGAGTTCTTGACCTGGTGGCTTGAAAATCACGGTGGGCACCCAAAATCCCAGGAGAAGAATGAAGAAGGGATTATAGTGTGGCCATCCCCGCTGGGGGTGATTTCTCACTTTCCCTCTCTCTGTTTCTCTCTGGCAAGAGCACAGGCCCTATGGCAAAAACCTAAAAAACAAAACAAAACTTAAAAGCAGAGACTAACAGTGGTAGAGCCAGTGACTCAGTTATGTTGTATCCCAAGAGCTAGAACAAGATTAAGGACTTAGCTGTGCTTGGCTTAGGGAAAAAGTCTTACAAAAGTAAAATTGTATGAGCATCAGCACAAGTCAAATTTAAAAGAGAAATTTCTAAAATAATTTTATTTTTGCATGATGAAATTATAGGGAACATATTTTCTTACAAAATTAGTTTTAGTATTGTAATTTGAAATAAATTATTTTAAGAGATTTGCGTCTGTTTTCCTTGTAAAATGGGATTTCTAGCTCTCCAAGTCAGGTGGATTCAATTCCATAGCTGAAAGTTCTATTACCTTTGTTGAATAATTTAGTTCTCCGATGGGTTTGGATCTTTTATTCATGCTGTTCTTAATAATTTAGAATCTGAGAGTTGAAAGGCGTCTAAGAGGCAGTTTAAAGCAAACTCCCACCCAATGTAGGGATCCCTCTACAACATTTTGGACAGACGGTTACTCTCCTTTTGCTTGAAGGCTTCCACTATGGGAAACTAATTACTCCATGATCTGTCTGCTTAATTGGTGGGTAACTTTACTCATTAGAACATTCTTTCCATCTACTGAATTAAATCTATGTGATCTTGGGACCAGCAGATGGTATGGTAGTTATGTCGCGGGACTCTCACATGGCTGACCACAGTTTGAGAACTGGATCTGGTGGCTTCAAAATCACACCAGCTGCATTAGTGTGTGTGCCCAAGATCCTAGGAGAAGACTGGAGGAGAAGGGATTGCGGCATGGCCATCCCACCTAGGGGGTGATTTCTCACTTTCTCTCTCACTGTGTGTGTCTCTCCCACCACAAGCACACATGCCTAAGGTGAAAACCTCTAAACAAACAAACGATATGCTCTTCTCTGCCTATTGGTTTTAATTCATTCCTGAAGTATAGAGAACAGATATATTTTTCTCTCTGCTTTGGAAAAAAATTTTTTTTGGAGAGGTCTTTTTTTTTTTTTTTTTTTTGCTATAAGGGCGCGTGTGCTCGCCAGAAAGACAGAGAGAGACAGAAAGCGAGAAATCAACCCCCAGGGGGATGGCCACGCCACAATCCCTTCTCCTTCTTTCTCCTCTTGGGATCTTGGGCACACATGCACATGCGCCTGGCATGAGTTTAAGCCACCAGGTCCGGGACTTGAACCATGGTCAACTACATGGGAGTCCAGCGACACAGCCATTACACCAACTGCTGGTCCCTGGAAAGTATTTTAAAAAGTAAGATTTGTCTCAGACTTTATTTTTTCAACTGTTACTTATGGATAGATGTTGTATTTGTCTATTGTCATCTGTATCTACTTTTTTTTGTTAGATAAACCATATTTATTATCACAGACACCATACTCTTTTTTTTGTATTAATGGTACCCCAGCTTTTTGTTTTTTTCATTGACCTATCTCTTTTTCACTCCCAGCCTGTGATTTCAGTCAAGATGACTCTGTTCCTGAGTCTAGGAGTGGAGAATATGACCTTTATTAAGCCTATCAAGTACATGTTACCCTCCTGACCTTCTACAGTTAGTGAATGGCTTGAATCAGGCCTGTCAGGGCCAACAAAACTCAATTCTGGGACTTCTGTTTGTATTACAGGAAAAGTAAAATCTTGTCTACAGGCTTAGTGTGTGATAATTTGAGCTTGGCATTGCAGAAGAACCATGTAATAGGGCCTAAGAACTTTTTTAGCTGGCTGCTCTTAGAAGTTAGAGCTACCTCTGTATGCTGCTTCAGTTCTGTGAATCAGTAAGTCTAAAGCCATAATACTTTTATTCCCTCCCCCCCTTTTTTTTTTAACTCATAAGCCCTGTTGATTGCTTTTCATTGCTTACTAGAGGAGTCAGAGTGACAAAACTCTAACCTGGGATCCTGAAGTTATTCTCATTCTGCAGAAATTTAGACAGTTCATTTAAAGTTTCTGCTACTGAATTTCGTCACTAGTAGAATGGCCAGGTTCAATTAGACAATTTGAAAAACCTCTCTCCGCTTTTAAGTCCTGTGGTTTTTATATGACTTTGCTCCGAAATTTAACCTGAGTGTCTTGGCTGCTGTCTTTTGCATTTATTCCAATTAGTCAAGTTGTTTCGATTGAACAACTTTAACAATTTGATCTTTACATTCTAAGGTATCTACAATGTTAAGGCTATGTGATGAAATAATTTCCTTTTACTCAGTGAAAACTGGGTGTATTATTCTTCTGTCTTTCAACTTTTATTTGGAAAAGTTTCACACCATTGGAAAGGTTGTAAGAGTAGTACTGTGACAGCTCACAGAGTCATCGCCTAAATTGGCGAGGTGTTAATAATTTGCCATACTAGCTCTCCTGTGTGTGTTTTCGTGAATATACCCATTTCTTCAGCGCATTTTACAATAACATACGTGGCTGGATGGTGGTCCAGCAGAAATGTTGTGTTCTCTGAGGCTAATGCACACGGGGAGATTTCAACTTAACGTCTGGTGATCCGGGCATACGTGTGCCCATGGTCTGGACTGGCTAAAGCTGGCGATGGATCATGGCATTGAGACCCTGTTGGGGTTACCTGTTTCTTTCAGAAGAATTAAATAAATTAACTTTTAAAAGAGCATATTATGAAGAAAACTACAGACTTCTGATAGGAGTGCTGTCTCTCCCTGGGAACAGTTAGAAGGCTCTAGAGAAGTGGGGGTGATAGAGAGTAGGGATTAACAATCTAAATCTTGACTACCTGAGTTTCAGTCCTGACTCTTTCTAATTCTTGTTTGTCTTATTTGCAAATATGCACATTACGGCTCCCGAGTTTATATCCAAACATGTTCCCTAGCATTCCCATGTGAGTGAAGCTGACAGTATGAGGTGCGCTTTCATTTTCATTGCATTTAGGAAATCTGTTATCCCTGCTCTGCAAGTGAGCTTGGATCTCGAACTTCCTCTCATAGGAAATACATTAGTGGAGAGCTTAAAAGAGAATGCAAGGGGAACCAGCAGTTAGCGTAATGGCTATGTCGCTGGACTCCCACGTAGTCAACCGCGGTTCATGTCCCGGACCCGGTGGCTTAAAACTCACGCCGGGCGCTTGTGCGTGCGTGCCAAGATCCCAAGAGGAGAATGGAAGAGAAGGGATTGTGGCGTGACCATCCCCCCTGGGGGGTGATTTCTCGCTTTCTGTCTCTATGTCTCTCTCTGTCTGTCTGGCGAGTGCACGCGCCCTATAGCGAAAAGAGAATGCAAGGGCCAGCAGGTAGCATGAAGGTTAACGACTGGATCCCACATGGCCAACTGAGTGGTTCGATTCCCAGACCCAGAGGTTTGAAAAACATGTCAGGCATGTGTGCATGCCCCAAATTCCAAGAGGAGAGTGAAAGACAAGGTATTGTGGTGTGGCCATCCCCTGCGGGGTGATGTCTCACTTTTAAAAAACAATAGATATTTCTAGCTGGGTAAGAAATCAGATCCCAAATAGCATCTGCCAATATGGTACTGGCAGATGTAAACCTACACCCAAGGAAGCAGATGGCTTTCATCTCATGTGCCAATTACTGGAGTGATTGCCTGGATTACTGAGAACGCTTGTGAGAATTTATTGGGGAGCAATGATTGCCACAGCATGGGAGAAACAAATGAAGGCATTGTGCCATGTTGGTATGGCCTGGATATGTCCTAAGTTCATATAGTTAAACTTAATGGCCAAAGTGATAGTATTAAGAGGCAGAGCCTTTAGAAGGTGGTTAGGTAAGGAGGGGAGCACCCTGATGGATGGAATTAGGGAGGGCTAATTGAAGGACAAGAGGGAATGGGTTTGTTCTCGTGTGCTCTTCTACCACGCGATGATGTAGTGTTTGTCTCCTCTTCTGTTTCTATCCCTTCTGCTACTTGAAGACACAGCTTTGAAAGTGCCATCTTGGGAGCAGAGTCAGGGACTTCACCAGACGACCAACCTGTCAGTGCCTTGATCTAGACTTCCCAGCCTCCAAAACTGTAAGAAAGAATTTCTATTACTTATGATTACTCAGTCTGAGGTATTTTATAACTACACAAGTGGACTAAGATGTATATTTGCCAATTGTGGTTTAGATATGAAAGACAAAGAAGGCAATTTTCAGACATGAAACATGAACTTGCCGATTGGCTAGTAAATACTGTCAAGGCCAAGAGTAGAGAGGAAAAATTAGTAGGTCGAAATAAATTATTCCAATAAGCCTGTTAGTAAACCAGTAATATGTGTATCTTTCTGTCCTAGTATTTACCACATTATAATAGTTCCTTTGTTTATGTGTTCCTTTTTCCAATAGACTATATGTTTCTGGAGGAAAGAACTATTATCATCACTGCATTTTATAAAATGCCAGGTATATGCTAGGTACATATTCATTGTTGGAGCTGATTTAGCTGTATCAAAATTTTGATTTGATTTAGGTTAAAAGTTCTTATTCCTGTGCTTATTTTGAAACTTCTTACTATATTTAATTTCTTATTAAAAATATCTTTAGAAAAGTTCAATATCCTCCTAAGTAAACTAAGAGCAAAAGCTATTAATCAGTGTAAAGAAGGGCAGTATGCCCATGGTCGCTAAGTCCTTTTTCAGAAATCACATAGGAGAGAACTAGGTAGGGAACAGAGAGACATGAATGTCTGGACATGTAAATTTTAGGCCAGCTCCTTTCTGCTTATCCAACTCATCAGATATAATATCTATTAAATAACTAAAAAATTCTGTGATTTCTTTTGTTTTCTGAAATATTCAAATTGTAGGCAGTCTTCAATTCAATTTCAGAAATTTTGTCCAACTTGCACTTTCTACATTAACTGACACTCCTAAATAAAATCTGCACATTGTATTCACATTGTATTAATATTTGGCGGCTAGAGAATGATTACTCTGAACTAATAGAGCAATAGATTTGGTGACTCAGTTTTGGCTCATTACCTCCTTTTTTCTGGTCCTTAGTGACAGTTTAACTATTTCATTTAATTTTGTCATAACCTTTTATAAAAGGCAATATGTTAGAAAAATAAAAATTCTATTGAAACATGAATAAGTGGTACAGGCCTCGCAAACTTAATTGCGATTGAGCAAAGGTCAAAATCAAGAGCTGTTTCTACTAGCTGTTTCTACAGTTTTGGCATCAACAGTACACTGTTTAGCTTTGACTTGCCTATCTGTGTGATTTAATTATCAGTGAAGACAATCAAATTAAAGAGTTGATGCAAATTCCTAGACATATATCTCCAGTTACATCCATAAAATTACTTAAGGGATTTTATAGTTTTTAGCCTTCTGAGATATTCCAAATCCATGATAAGAAACCATAGACTGCTTTTGTTTTCTTTGATAGTTGTCTCTTTTCTCTAATTGTGCTTGTATTATCTTCAGTGATTTTCTGCTTTAATGATGTCTTGCTGTTCCATATCTTTGTCTCTTAATAACTTTATCTCAAATACAGTTAAAAATATGGAACTAAGGTACAGTTCTTAATGATGAGTTGCCTGAGTGTTTAGTTCATCTACTCAGGGAAAAAAAAAGTAAAAGAAAATATACCAAAACAAAATGGCTTCTTACTCACTCAAAATCTGTTTATTTGTAATCTAGTCACAATTTCACACCTTGGTACAGTATCCACAAGCACAGAGCTGTTGGAGCTGGTTTGTAGGGCACCATATGGGGCAGTTTATGTGAACGGGCACAAAGAATACAGAGACCCTTCTTGTCCTCAGGAGCTTACAGCCTAAAGGGACACCTACAGCATTTACATAGCGAAGAGTAAGGCATTGTGGGGTGAGAACGCATAGGCAATACCAATGAAGCGATGTCCAGTTCAGGAGAGAGTTAGTAACCTAACCTCCATAGCTGCAGCGTACATTGAAACAGCAAATCTGTGTCAGCAGCCACTTTCTCAGCTGACAAGGTGACGTCATTAAGAGGGAACTTTACAGAACTTGAGAGGAGGCACTGAACTCAGAATGTCCAGGACCGCAACAGGCTTTAAAGGTGTCCTTGAAGAATACAATAATCAGTATCCTAATGATTTAGATTTTAGAAGCTCTTTGAGAAATTATCTGGGCTCCATATTTTACCAATGACACTAAGGGCGAGTGACTTGCCTACAATGGTCTGGGGTCATCCTTGACTCTTTTTTCCTTTCTTGCACCTTCTCTCCCTTCCCACCTCCCATGCTTTTCTATCAATCCTTTTGCCTTTTTGCCTCCATTTATCTTCAGTTCCTACTTTATTATTTATTGTTTTTTATTTTTAAAAATCAGGTCTTCACTATCTCTTGCCTGAAATTCTTCTGTGGATTCCTAACTCATCTTTCTCCTTTTATTTCTTCCTTTCTTCTTTTTCCTTTCTTTTTGTTTCTTATCCTTCATAAATCTGTATCCCACTTTTCCAAAGAGTCTTCTGACAGAAGGGCAGATCTGATGGCGACAGCTCCTCCCTGCCATGAGATAACTAGCTAACCAACTGTTATCCCTCTACCCCAGCTCTACCATCAGCTCCTGATTCTGTGTGTGGAGTTTTGGGGCGACTTGGAATATTGCTTTTTCTTTTTCCTCATTCTTTCTCTGAATGCACGTGACTAATATCTCAACCTTCAGGACTTACGCCAGATGTCCTCTCCCCGAGGGCCCCAGGCTCACTTAGAGGCTCGCCCACTGTCCAGCAGAGATTTTCGTTGCTTCTTATTGTTGGACTGACCTTTGTACTACAGCTATGTGTTTGGCTCCCGTACTTGAATGTGAACTCTGACAGCCACATTTTACTCGCATCTGTGTGCTAAAGCCCGTATTAGGTGCCTGCTGCAGGCTGAGTACCTGTGTCCTCCTAGTGCGCACGTTGGCACCTGCTCCCCACTGGAACAGCATTTGGTAGTGGGGCCTTGGGTGGTCAGTGCTCTTTTAAAGAGACATCCTTCCCTCTCTTTGGAGCATATGAGGGCCTAGTGAAAGGAATTCCCTATAAACCAGGAAGCAGGCCCTTTCCAGATCCTGAATTGCCAATACCTTCATCTTGGACTGCAAACTTCCAGAACTATGAGAAATAGACTCCTGTTGTTTATAAGCACCCAGTCTATGGTATTCTCTTAAACTGCCTGAATAGACTACGACAATGCCCAGTCTTAGACGTAATAGATGCTCAAAAAATGTGTGTCTAGTGCATCCATAGCTGCAGAAATAATGCTACTGGATCCTAAAATTGGATATTAATCAAAATCACCTGGGAAGGATTACAAAGTGCATATTTCTGGACCTTACTCTTTCCTAGTAAATCAAAACCCTTTCTCTGAGTTTTTGTGATGTTGTTCATGATTCTTAGGTGTCGCACGAACACCTGTTCTTAGGCGTCTATAAGTCATTGTGCAATGTTTCCTTTCAAGAGTGTTTACGAGCGATAATGTTTAAGAAATAGAAGAAACGGGTACTATAACTCAAAGTTGTTAAATTGTCTTTAATGTGTATTAGTTACAGAAACTCTATATGCTGTAATGATACAGTTAATTTTTGTTTCACTCAATTATTTATTCTTCCTTTCCTAACTCCTCTGAAGTGAATTTTATTTCTCATATTAGTTTTTTTTTGTGTGACTACTTCTTAGTATCTTTTGCTCTTTTTTCCCATTTATAATTAGGAAAACTTTACTCTTCATGCCTCATCTTCTTTCCAAATGAAATGCACCTCTTTGGGCTTTTTTTTTTTTTTTTTTTTTTTTTTTTTAAGTTTGATCTAGGGTATGTGCACTTGTTAGAGAAAGAGTGAGAAAAAGTGAGAAATTACTCTCCCACCCCCACGGGGAATGGCCATGCTACAATCCCCTCTCCATTCTCCTCTTGGAGATTTTGTGTATGCATATGTACACCCAGCATTTTTTTCAAGTCTTGGGTCCGGGAACCCAAACACACAGTCAGTCATACGGGACCCAGTTGCCTTAACCACTATGCCACCAACTGGCTCCAGGCTTTTGATTTTTAAAACTCATGATACTTGGGGCTGGCAAGTGGCATGGTGGTTTAAGGTGCTGGACTCCTATGTGGCCGACTGTGGTTTGAGTCCCACACCTGATGACTTGCTTTCTCATTTTTTTTCTCTCTCTTTCTCTCACTCTCTCACTCTGTCCCACTCTGTCAAATTAAAATAAATACAAAAAAATTCTAAAAAAAAAAAAAAATGAAAAAAACCTAATGATATTTCAACTGATCTGCAGGTAGGCTGGATCTCTGTAACATCTGTGAAAACCTCTAGTTACAAAAGGAGCAGATCCTGGGTTTCATCTTGCCGTCACACAGAGCCAGTTGGTTTCTGTGGGCTGTCAGGGCTGCTGAGGAGAGGAGCTGCTGTGGGGGAGTCCAGCTCACTCCGCCGTTTCCCATGTGCCATGTTCTCCTGTGGAGCAGGAAGCTGGTCTCCGCAGGCAGACCTGGGAACAGGAGGACAGCCACTGTGCGGGTGATTTTAAAGAAACCTCTCCGTTTTTCCTGTACCCAGCTGGTTTTAAGTTTCTGGATGTGGTGCTAAAATGACTTTCAAGGTTTTGCCTTTCATTTAGTAGGATTTGTCCTTGGGTTTTAGATCTCTATGTTGATATATTTTATAAGACAATGTATCTCTAGCCTTAGTTTTCCATTAAATATATTTTGTGCAAATGTTTATTATTTTTGTTTTGATGATTCAATTTGGCACCAATCCAATGATCTCCCAAAGGAAGTTCATTGCACTCTCACTCTTCTCGTGGGCAGGAACAAGTTAGTCCTGATTCCCACTAGTGTTATGATATCTGTGTTCTTAAGCTACATTCGAGATGAAATGCATGAAGTACATGTTTTTTCCTAAGTTTCCAAGGCTCATAGTTTTCAGGTGATCAAGAATACAGACTAATATTTACATCTCCTGCTGTTATTCTTATTTTCCAGCTAGCAACATATGTTCATTTAAAAGATCCTCCTTGTTCTTGGGTACTTAATATTTAATAGGGAATGTAAAATGTATGCAACTAAGAATGAATGTTTTGAAGTTGGGGAAATGTCAGAATAAGTTAATGAAACATCCATCTCTAGGGCCTTTGAAGATTTCTATTCAAAAAGAACATCTTTGTTTTCCCTTGTTTCAAACCTAAATTGGCTGATTAATTTAAGGACAGGCAGGCATTTGCAGGTAAATACCATGACTGTGTATGTTTGTTAACGGGTTATTGTGTGGTCCTGAGCATGTACAATGGCACAGTCTTCAGCAATTTTGAAGTGTTGGTGAAGTACTTCATTTTGGTTATTCAATGAAATACCCTTTACCAAAATTTGCTTGACTTTTTTCATATATTTCTGAAGATACCTGCTTTATAATCATGTGTGCTAACTTAAAAATTTTAGGTTTCAAGGTTAAAACACTTAAACTTATTATTAGTTATGTTTAAATCTAATATTGTTAGGTTCACAAATCCAGTACAGCCCAACATAGTATATAGATTATGGAAGGTGGTAGCTTTTAAGGTAGAATAGTAGTGGCTACGTGTTGTACTAAGGTACTTTGCAATGCTGAAAGTGCTCGACTATTGTGCATACATGTATTACATATATATTTAAGATTGTATCTTAAGATATTATTTTAGAAACCTTGGAAGAATCTGGTTCTAAGTATCACATATGAAAATGCAGAGCCAGTTTTTATGATAGGTGGTTGTGCTAATTCTTTGATGTGGAGTTCCAGCCTTCCCAATTGCAGCTTTTCTGTACTCGAGGGCACAGTGCATTGTGAACTGCTCCTTAGACAACCGGGCCCAGTGGACCTAATACTTTAATGTGTTCTAACAGATCTCGAATACATTTTCCCCTCCTCTCTAAATCAAGAGAGTGTTTATTCTCACTTATGATAATTAGCAATGCAGTGACTGTGCAAGAGTATCTGTTAGGAGGTCTAGGAGACACAGTGTTCCGGGATATCCCTGCTAAGTTAAAGCCAGATCTCGGGCAGAACTTGAGCACCTGCAGACTTCACCGAGGAGCGGCTCTGCAGTCTAGCTGGTTGTAGCCTCGATTCTGTCATTTCTGGCACTGAACCTGAGTCACGGTTCTGAGTTTTGTCTTCCTTGTCTGTAGTGAGATGGGACTAACACACTTACCTCATTGTGGTAATTACTACAAGAGATACAAGGTGTATTTCAAAATTACAGAGTGAGTTTTTTGTTTGTTTTAGAGAGATTTTTGCTACAGGGCGTACAGAGAGACAGAAAGTAAAAAGTCATTTCCCAGGGTGGATGGCTCTGCCACAGTCCCTTCTCCTCCATTCTCCTCGCAGGATTTTGGGCATGCGTGCATACACACACACCCAGCATAAGTTTTAGGCCTCCGGCTCCGGGACTCAAACCATGGTCAACTATGTGGGAATCCAGCGACCTAACTATTCTGCCATCTGCTGGTCCCAAGGTTTTTGTATTATAGCTTATAAGGTTGGTTAAAAGCTATTAGGGACTTTTAGTTAATTAAGTTTATTTGTCTTGTACAAAAATACTGCTTGTCTTTTTCTTTTTTTTTTTTTCTTCACATTAAGCAGGAGTCTTAGAAATCTTTTAACTTAGAAGTACTTCTTTTAAAAATCTTTATTTTCAAATTGGGTTTAATAAGATAGTAGAAAACCCCTTAAGAGCATGCAGTCTATCTGTGGTGAGGCAGTTGAGCTCTAAAGAATTGGATTTACTACAAATTAAAATACAAAAGGAGAAACCCATGGACTGGATCACTGCTTTTTATGGCAGTAGCTGTTATCCCTGTGTGGAAAATGAATAAATGAGCCAGTCATCTGGACAACAGAGATCTGATACATTTTAAAACTAAACTCTCTAAAATGTCCAATATTTTTCTTTATAGAGATCGTGGTCCTAATTCTTATTAGTGCCTCTTTTCGCCCTCAAAAGTATTTCAATTTGGATTACATATCACAGTATGTGTTCTTCCTGTTTCTTCTATTTACACAGGCAAGGAGTAGCAACCATCTGGTAAACTGTGAACTGGGTAGGTCCCAAAATAGACTACTTTTTTTTTCTTGTTCTAAAATTGGTGAATAGTTGAAATTACTAAACAATTGCTCAATACTTTCTTCATCTCCTGGGCATAGTCCTCTAGAGCAGGAGTTGTGAATGATGGCTTAGTGGGGATGAACAGATCTATAAACTTGCAAATCATATGCAAATAGTGTGTATGTGTGTGAGAGTGCTTTTCGGGGACTCCTGTCTATGCTCTCTGTCAGATTCTCAAGGTTCTGCACCACCTGGAAAGACTAAGACCATTGCTTTGCCTTCTGCTCCATTCATAAGTTCCTGTCCCTGCTGCTCTGTTACGCTTTCTATGATCAAATATGTAACAGGAGGAAGGTAGTTTCAAGTAGTGCTTTAATTTCAACATTTTCATTGTTTTATTGAATTGCTAGAGGCCTGTAGAGAGAGAACGGGAGACTTAGGGAGAGGACGCACCTCCAGGGGGATATGCTCATGCCGCAATTCCTTCTCCTCTGCTTCTCCATCTCCTCGGGACTTGGGCAATCATGCCCACATGCCCAGTGTGTTTTTAAGCTACCAAGACCAGGATCCAAGCTGCAGTCAGCCATGTAGGATACAGCTTTTCATGCACTGTGTTTAACTGTTGTACTACAGGGCTGGCCCTCCGATAGTGCTTTTATAAATAATATGCTTAAGTAAAAATGATTAAATTGAACTATATGAAATGTTGATAAGTCCTTTGAAGGTCAGGTGCTTGGTAGGAGAGTTAATTTACAAGGGAGAACGTAACACTAGACAGTGGGCTTCTGAAATTCTTTTGGACCAGGGAAATAGAATTTTTGCCAATTTCTGACCCGAGAAAGTGATCATTTCACGTGGTTTACATCTCAGATGTAAATTTAACTCAGTGAATTATATTGAGAGCACACCTTACGAAATCATTGTATGAGGGACTGTTCAGTGAATATCCTTTCCCATTTCAGGAAAATATGGAGAGTTTTAAATTGGGAAATGATAGATTTTTATTCACTGTGACTCAGTGGTAATCTGACCCAGCACTCACAGAAACACAGTTCTAGTCAGGAGCCACATACGATGCACAGCAGGAGGAAAGAAGCAGTAAGAAATGCACAGGAGGGCCGGTGAGCCGCGTGGACAGGCCCAGAGTGGGTGGGTGCAGACAGCAGGCATGAGCCGCTGTGTGCTGTGAGCTCTTTGGCTGCTTATCTTCCTTTCCTGTGTAATCAAATCATTTCTTTTCCTTTAGCCCCTATACTTTTTTCTTTCTTTTGATGTGGGAAGGAAACATAAAAAGCTCTCTTCAATCACTAAGAAGAGAGCACAAGCTTTCACAATGCAAAGCACTCAGCTTCTGAGGATAAAGAGTCTAAATATATACTTAAATCCAAATATAGAGAGACAGAACAGTATCTGCTGTGTTTCAAAGGAGCACACTGACCAGCTGAAGGAGGTTTGCTTTATTTTCTGCTTTTCTTTTTTTAAGAAAAGTGCCATGAGTTTTCAAAATGCTATTCGATAAAAGATGGTACAATTGCTCAATTAAAAATAAATTGCCTAAATAGGAAGCAGAGCCCCAAGAGTGGGCTGGCAGAAATAGCTCCTGCTTTTTAATTTTTATTTATTTATTTATTTTTAGCTTTTGTCATTTAACTTTTTACAGAGAAAAACAAATGTAATCAAAGTATGTACAAATATATGTAGCATTAGAAAGCATACATTGTGAAGTAAGTAAAGGATTCTTTCAAAGTATATGTAAATTTCAAATATAATAATATTTTATGCACACACACTGTTAGGATTCTGTAATTTAATTTAGTAAGAGAGATACAAGTTTCATCAGGAGGAAAGGAAAAGAATAATATATAATTCCACCTGCCTTTAATAATATTTTTATGTCAGATAACAATTCTTACTACTATTTACTTAATTCTAAACATTAAATATTTCTGCCATTCTGATTTTAAAGCTGGTTTCCTAGGGCAGATGATAGAAGCACGCAGATGCTGGGGTCACCTGCCTTGTTTTCCCCACATCACAGTCGAGGATCAGAAGCCCAGGAGAGAGACTAGTTGGCTTGCTCAGATCTTCTAATCCATTGGCCACTCAGCCCCATGTCCTCCCCCAGTCTCACTTGTTTTCAAAGTTATGACAACCAATAATTGGAATTAGGCATTTGTATAAGAATGTATGAAACTTAAGGCTAATGATTATAAGATTCTATTTTCTGTATCTCCATTATTCCAAGAGGAGAAAGTTTTACTTTTTTCTCAATGCTTGTTCTTTGTATGTTCTCTATAGTTGGAAAAGAAAGAGGAAAAGGAAAGTAAATATTGAAACCTTAGTTCTCAATTTTGAAAAATGAAAGCTTTATTTAACTGTAAACCACCCTTTAATTGTGCAGCACAGTTGTTTAGCATATGAAACGTGTTGGACATACACGATCACTTCTAATTCCAGAGCATTTTCATCTCTCTCCAGGAAACCCCATGCCCAGTTATGGTCATTCCCACTTCTTCCCCCAGTCCCAGGCAACCACTAATCTATTTCAGTCTCCATGGATTTGCCTATTTTGAACATTTCATAAAATGGAATTATGCAAGGGGGACCAGCAGTTAGCGTAATGGCTATGTCGCTGGACTCTCACGTAGTCAACCGCGGTTTGCGTCCTGGACCCAGTGGCTTAAAACTCATGCCGGGCGCGTGTGCGTGCGTGCCCAAGATCCTGAGAGGAGAATGGAGGAGAAGGGACTGTGGCGTGGCCATCTCCCCTGGGGGGTGATTTCCTGCTTTCTATCTCTCTGTCTGGCAAGCGCACGCGCCATATAGCAAAAAAAACCTCTCCAAAAAAAAAAAAAAAAAGGAATTATTCAGTATGTTGTATTTTGTATGTGGGTTCTTCCACTTAAAAGTATGTTTTCAGGGACCAGCAGTTAGCGTAATGGCTATGTCACTGGACTCCCACATAGTTGACCGCGGTTCGAGTCCCAGATCCGGTGGCTTAAACTCACGCTGGGCGCGTGTGCGTGCGTGCCCAAGATCCCAAGAGGAGAATGGAGGAGAAGGAATTGCGGCATGGCCACCCCCCCGGGGGGTGATTTCTCGCTTTCTGTCTCTCTGTCTCTCTCTGTCTGTCTGGCGAGTGCACGCACCCTATAGCAAAAACCTCTCCAAAAAAAGAAAAAATAACTATGTTTTCCAGCTTTATCTACAATATGTGATAGTATGTATCAGTATTTCATTCCTTTTAATGGTCACACAAATATTCCGTTATATTGATGTTTAACATTTTGTTTAGCCATTCATCAGTTAATGGACACTTGAGATATTTCTACTTTTTGTGAATAATGCTGCTGTAAACATTTATGTATAAGTGCTTTTGTGGACATTAATTTTTTAAAAGAATCATTTATTTTTTATTATTCTTTAATTTGACAAGAGAGAGGAGAGAGAGAGGGAAAGTAGGAAAGCAAACCACCAAGTCTGGGACTCGAACTGTGGTTGGCCACATTGGAGTCCAGTACCTTAATCACCAAGCCACCTGCTGGCCCTACATTTTTACCTCTCTTGTGTTGTGAAATTGATGGGTCATATGTCACTCTGTGTTTAACATTTCGAGAAACTATCAGACTGTTTTTCAACATGACTGTACCATTTTAACATTCCCACCAGCAGTGCATGAATGGTCCAACTTATCCACATATCCCACAACCACTGTTAGTATTTATTTATTTTTTTTATTGACATCCTGGTGGGTATAAAATGGTGAAGATCATGGTTTTTTTTTTTTTTTTTAATTTGTTAGAAAATGCATGTGCTTAATGAGAGAGAGACAGAGGGAAAGTGAGAAAGCACCCTCCCTGGGTAGTGGTCTTGGCATAATCCCTTCTCCATTTTTCTCTCTCCTTTAGGGATTTTGGGCACACACACTTGTGCCTGATTTGCTTTTCAATTGCAGGTCCTCGCAAACCATGCAGTCAACCACGTGAGATCCAGCTGTCTTAACCACTGTGCCGTCAGCTCGCCCTCTCTGTGGTTTTTGACATGCATTTCCCTGTTGACTAATGATATTGAGCCTCTTTATATGTGCTCATTGACCATCTATATATCTTCTTTGGAGAAATATCTACTCAGATCCCTTGCTTATTTTAAAAATTGGGTTATTATCTTTTTGTTTTGCTTTTTTTTTATTGTTGATTTGTAAAAGTTCTTTACATGTTCTGGATACAAGTCCTTTATCAGTTATGTAAGTATTTTCTCCCATTTGTGGGCTGTCTTTTTACATTCTTGATGATGTAATTTGAAGCACAAAGGTTTTGAATTTCATTTAAGTCCAATTTATATATTTTTTTTCAATTTATCTATTTTTTTATATTGTCGCTTATGCTTTTGATATTATATTTAAGAAACCATTACCTAATCCAAAGTCATGAAGATTTACTCCTATCTTTTCTTTTAAGTGTTTTATAATTTTAATTCTTGTATTTATTTCTGCAACTATTTAGAGTGAATTTTTTTGTATGGCGTGAGGAAGGGGTTCAAATTTATTTTATTTGCATATGGGTTTTTTTGGTTCTAGCACCATTTGTTGAAAAAAGTTCAACAAATGAAAAATTATTTTCCCATTGAATGACCTTTGGATTTGTGTTAAAAATCAGTTGACCATAAATTTCATGGTTTATTTCTGGATTCTCAATTCTCTTCCATTTATCTATATTTCTCCTTTTGCCAGTCCCACATTGTCTTGATTACTGTAGCTTGTGATGAGCTTTTCTTTTCTTTTTTTTAATCACCAAAGAGTGCATATATTTGTCAGAGAATGAAGAGACAGAGATAGAGAGAGGGAGGGAAGGAGAAAGCACCTCCCCACAGGGCATAGTTATGCCATAATCCCTTCTCCTCCATTCCTCCATCCTGTCAGGATCTTGGGGATTTATGCACATGCATTCAACATGTTGCTTAAGCTCCTGGTTCTGAGATGTTAACTGCAACTGGCCATGTAGGATTTGGCTTCCTTAGCCTAGGCTATAGGACTGGCTCTACAGTGTTTTATAATTAGGAAGTATGATATCGCAACCTTCTTTTAAGATCATTTGGGCTATTCTGGTTCCCCCACATTTCCATATGAATATTAAAATCAGCTTGCCAATTTCTGCAAAAACAAATCAAGACAACTAGGATTTCTTTCTTTTTTCTCTTTTTAGTTTTTTTGCTCTTGGGCACATATACTCGCCACAGATAGAGAGATAGAGAGAGAGAGAGGGAAGGTGATAAGTCATGTCCCAGGGAGATGACCATACCACAGTCCCTTGTCCTCCAGTCTCCTCTTGGGATGACTGTGCCTGGCATGATTTTCAAGCTGTTGGGCCCAGGACTCAAACTGTGGAGTCAGCCATATGGGAGCCAGTGTCTTAACCTCCATGCCACTTGTTGACCCAGAATTTCTTACTATTTACTGAGAAATAGTTTGTAATAAAAGTAGGAATTGCAGAGACTACAAAGAAGAATCCTAGTTCTTAATCATAAAAAAGTTAACACTCTAAGAATTACACAAATAGAGGCCAGCCTGGAGCTTAGTGGTTGAGACATCTGTCTCCCACATGGTGTGGTTTGAGTCTCAGACCCAGCAGCTTGAAAAACACACCAGGCGTTTGTGCATGTAGTCTCAGAATCCTAAAGGAGGAAGAAATGGAAGAAAGGATTGTAGTGTGTCCATTTCCACGGGAGAGTGGTTTCTCCCTCTTCTTCCTCTCCTCTTTCTTTCTCTAGTGTGTGTACATGTCCTCTAGCAAATTAAAAAAAAATGTCTTTAAAAATAATTACACAGGGACCAGTAGTTAGCGTAATGGCTATGTCGCTGGACTCCCATGTAGTCGACCATGGTTCGCGTCCCGGACCCGGTGACTTAAAACTCATGCTGGGCATGTGTGCGTGCGTACCCGAGATCTCGAGGGGAGAACAGAGGAGAAGGGATTGCAGCGTGGCCATCTCCCCTGGGGGGTGATTTCTCGCTTTCTGTCTCTCTCTCTGTCTCTGTCTGTCTGGTGAGCGCATGCGCCCTATAGCAAAAAACCTCTCCAAAAAAAAAAAAAAGAATTAAAAAAAAATAATTACACAAATATATTATTAATTAATTGCCTCTCAGCTCCAAAATCACTCTCCAATATGTGCTTTTTGATAATGGACAGTGTTCTCTTAGCATATCTCTCCACCACTCCTCAGGGTGCTCAGCTTTCTTTCTCAGGAGAGGCTGTGGAAGGGTCTCTCCTGCTGTCTCTGGCTGTTGCACTGTGTGTTGGTGGAATGGGTTTGAGGATGCCTGGTGAAACTCTGCTTCAGCCCTATGACCGAACATGGGTTATCAGATGGCCTTGCAACCTTCACCCTGCCTGGCAATAGACTTCCCATGGGCCTCTTGACATAGAATCTAGTCCCAAAGTCTTCTTGGCCACATGGGTGCCTGACACCCTGTGCAGGCCTTCTTACTATTGACAGACTGGGGCTTCCCACCACGCCTTTGCTCCGTATTCAGATCCCGGGGCTTCCTGCTGGCTGGGCTGCAGCCACACCAGCCCATGCATCTGGCTGCTAATCAGTCAAGCTCTGCCTACACTCTGCTCTCCTGGTGACCCCAGACCAGCCTCAGCCAGGAAATGCGGGCCTAATCTTCCCCAGTGAGGTCTGAACTCCCACCTTGGGGAGGCATCCCCCTTCCCTCTCTGCTTTTCCTTGGCCACTCTTCCCCAGCTCTAGGGCACCTGAGTGTCCTAACACTCATTTCTGTGTACACATTTGCTAGTTTAACAATTGTTAAATTACACTTCTGTTTAACCACTGTGTGATTGGACTCACCATAAATAACAAATGACATTGGTAACTCAGAATATTGTAAGTAGAGTTAGAAGAGAGTTGAAAGTGAGATATGAATTTAGAAGTTCATAGTATGTTGATGGGTCAGGAAAGCCTTAATGAGTACAGTTTGACATGATCCTTGAAGGATGGATAAGGGTTTCCTTTGAACTTGCCATTGGGGAGTGTATATTTTTAAGATTATTTCCTCAGATCTTCATTTCAAGAGTAGACATTTACAAACCGAACTGTACTATTTAGCCCCAAAAGCTTTTACTCCTAAACTGACAGACTCACCCAGCTTTCGTAGCTGGTCTGGGTGAAGTTGCTGAAGAGGCGTTAGAGATAAGCAGAAGAGAAACGTGAGCCTGATTGGCCTCTGAACTCCAGACAGGAGGTTTTGAAATGACATCATCTCCTTGAAATTACTCAACCAAATGTTTAAAAGAAAAGCTTGGATGGAACGTTTATTATGGCTAGACATGCACACCCACAGTCGTATGTACCAATTAATTTCTTCAAATATCTCCATACTGCTGAGTAGAGCGGCCCATTATTTGGAAGGGCTCCTTTCCTCTGAAGTAGTCATTACACTGTTTTGTTTCCTGTATGAATGCCAAGTACACTTTACTTTTTTTTTTTTTTTGGAGAGGTTTTTCGCTATAGGGCGCGTGCGCTCGCCGGACAGACAGAGAGAGACAGAGAGACAGAAAGCGAGAAATGACCCCCCAGGGGGGATGGTCACGCCGCAATCCCTTCTCCTCCATTCTCCTCTCGGGATCTTGGGCACGCACGCACACGCGCCCGGCGTGAGTTGTAAGCCACCGGGTCCGAGATGCGAACCGCGGTCGACTACGTGGGAGTCCAGCGACATAGCCATTACGCTAACTGCCGGTTCCCAACACTTTACTTTTCATTTCTCCTTTTGTCTGCCAAAGCCTTTTTATTTTTTTTCATCTTTTCACAAATACCTAATAAATAATTATGATTTGCAAGACTGTTCAAAGCAGTGTCCCTGGACCAGCAGAGTCAGCACTGTTTGGGAGCTTATTAGAAAAGCAAGTTCTTGGGCCCTCTTTGGACTTACTGAATGAGGATCTCCTGGTAGTGGGCCCCTGAATATGTGCCCTAACTAGCTTTCCAGATGAGTCTTATACGCACTAAAGTCTAAGAAGCACCAGTTAAGATTTTACTGATGGCATTTCGCCTGAGACTTACCTAGAATTTGAAAAGGATCTCAGATCTTAGAAGTTGTCTGATCTAGTCCCACTGGGAGAGTGCAACTCCATCCCTTATAGATTGGCATCTGATGACTGCTTGAAACTTTCTACAGATGGGAATTCCCCACTTCACAAGTCAACCTTTTGCATTGGGAACAATTAAATTGTTAGAATCTCTTTAATTAGGCATTTTACCCAGACTGTCTTAATTTCTCCTTTTACTGATCGTTCCCAACCCCTCAAGAGGAGCATGAAAGAAATCTGGTTTCCTTTACGTCATCCAGACATTTAGATATTTGAAACAGCTGTCTACTTCCTCTTAGAATTTTCTTTTCAAGAGAGAACATCCTTATTCTCTTCACTTCCCTTACTTGGTAACGCCTTTGGATCTTTCACTCTTATAATGTACTTATACATCAGTGTTCTGCTTAAAATGTCATCTCCTGAATCAAATGTAAAGCTCTCCATGGAGTTTGTCCGGTGAATGCTGTTATGGACTGTTCCATCTGCTGTGGGAAGTAGGAGACCTGCTCCCGGACTTCAGAAAGTTGAATTCCAAGCCTGATTTTGCCTCTGTGGATTTGGACAGAGCACTCATTGCTGTGAACATCATTAAAATTGGGATTACTGTGTAGCGCTTAAACCTGAGAAAATGCTGATGTTTAGGGAGCAGGCATGACCAGCAGGTATTTTGCAAGAAATCAAAATAGCGTTGTTGGAAAGGCAGCCGCACTAGCCGCAAGTGCTGTTGCAGATGCCTGATTGCATTCTGGACAGGTATGCCCCAAGGGCTCGGCCTGGACAGGTCATAGGAGCCTGGGCTGGGCTCCAAGGCAGGGTGCTGCTCACCCAAACTGCCTTCTTGTGACGAAGCAGTGGGCAATTGGCAGCTGGTGTTCTGACAGCATGCAAGGCTGGAGTGTGGGCACACAGTCCAAACGGGTCACGCAGACCTCTGTGAGAGAAGGCTGCTGGGGAAGAGGAGGATTGGACCGACAGCAGTGTGCTGGCCCTTGCCTTTCCACACTTACTTCCACGGTGATGCTGGCAAAGTGCATGGGTGAAGCTTGGGGTACAGACATCTGGCAGTGTCAAATGACAGAAAACTTAAAAACAAAGAGCAAAAGCAAACTAGGCCAGAAAGATGTAGAACCTGACAAGAAGCTTTTTTTACCATAGAAAAGTGAATTTAAACCAGGTAAAGAAAAGGAAATTTGTTCATACCATTAAAAAGTGATGAGGTAGAACTACCTTCAATAGTGTCTTAATCAGTGTTCCAGAACATTCTCTGGGCTCTCCAGGCTTTGCTGTGCTCCTTGCATTAAAGTTACCCTCCTGGCTGCCTGAGGCCATCGGGTGACTGGTAAGGAGCAGAGCATTCGTCACCTTCCCCGATGCCGGCCAAAAGCTGGAGCCTTGCCTTGATTGGAGTATTTATGAGCCAGTCACTAGCTAGGGGGGTTGTCTTGCTCTGGAGAAAGAGGATTTTTATTTATTTATTTATTTATTTATTTATTTATTTATTTATTTATTTATTTAAATCTCTGCCAAATCCCAAGGCTGCTGAATAGGGGAGAAGAGTGACCCGTCTTTTGAGAAAACTACAACTTGAACTGTACATTATCCTTGTGCCTAGTGATTCCAGCAAAAAGAAAATACTTCTTTCTTGCTCCTCTGGCTACAGCTCTGGGCAGGGCTCTGGAGAGCCTGGCTCTTCTGCTCTTTCCAGGACTGCTGTCAGGGTGTGGTACTCTGGCCAGGCCAGGCCTGTGAGTTTGCTGCTAGGGAAAGGGTCAGCCTCACTCACACTAAAGCAAATGAACTCCCTGTAGTTACCACAGTCAAGTCAGTGGCTCTTCTGGGTTAGTGACAGTGACATCACTATTAAAAAACAGTATTCATTTTCTGCTCCAGAGAATAATTTTTATGTGTTTTCATGATCTGTATACTTGAATTTTTAAAAATTCATTTTCCTTTTATTCTTCAGTGAAGGATCAGTGATATTCTTGATACTGCAAATTCTCCCAAATAGTTGTCTTATTAAAGGAATTTCTCTTCGAGACTTATTATCAGCCCAGTATAGATTTTCAATAGTAAGTTAGAGCAGGCTCCTCTTACTTTCTAAACTGATTCGCCAAAGATGAAGAAATTCTATGAGCTGGTTGTTAAGCTATTAGTACTTTGAAATTGTCCTCGAGGAAGTATTTATACCACAGAAATTGGAAATGCTAAGATAAGGACTCCTCTTCACAGTGGGTTAACTGCAAACCACTAGCTTTATGTCAAAAAATATTAATAGAAAAGGGCTTTTCTGGGCTAGAATTTATCCTTTAGGGAGTAAACTTTATTTCCAGCTTCCAAATTCTGTCCGTATTATTATTCAGAAACTGTATAGTTTGTGTTTGAGAATCTAAAAAAAATTATCAGAAGAATAAGTGCCTTTCTCATATAATATTGAGTTCATTACACATTTTTCCTCATTTAAAAACCTGAACATCTTAGGAAGATAAAAAGATAAGCTGTAGATTGAGAGACCATATTTTTAAGTTACATATCTGGTAAAATATTTGCTTCCAGACTATACAAAGAACACTTAAAACTCAGTAATAAGAAGACAAACTATCCAATTAAACCTGGGCAAAAAGGGATCTGGATGGTGACGCGGTGTTAAAAACAGTGTTCTGCGAGTGTGACCACCTGGGAAGGTTTCCGGGTTTGCATCTGGAGCACTCCTTGGGATGCCAGGCATCCAGTGTGCACGTAACCTGGGCTCGCAGGCTGGGATGGGCCGTGGCATCAAGACCTTGTTGGAGGTGCTGTCTCTGTCTCGCCCACTCATGGAAGAAATAAATTAATCAATTAAGAAAAAAAATAGGCAAAAGCTATGAATAGCTATTTCACAAAGAAGATATTGGACCAGCAGTTGGCGTAATGGTTATGTCGCTGGACTCCCATGTAGTCGACCACGGTTTGAGTCCCGAACCCGGTGGCTTAAACTCACTCCGGGCACGTGTGCGTGCGTGCCCAAGATCCCGGGAGGAGAATGGAGAAGGGCCATTCCCCCTGGGGGGTGATTTCTTGCTTTCTGTCTCTCTCTGTCTTTCTGGCGAGCCCACATGCCCTATAGCAAAAACCTCTCCCCCCAAAAAAAAGGAAGATATGCAAATGGCTAATAAGCTGTTACTACATACCCACTAAAGTGGCTATAGTAATAAATACCAAGTTTCATTAAGATGTGTAGAAATCGTTTAGCGTAATGGCTATGTCGCTGGACTCCCACATAGTTGACCGCAGTTCGCGTCCCGGACCCGGTGGCTTAAAACTCACGCCGGGCGCGTGTGCGTGTGTGCCCAAGATCCTGAGAGGAGAATGGAGGAGAAGGGATTGCGGCGTGACCATCCCCCCCTGGGGGGTGATTTCTCGCTTTCTGTCTCTCTGTCTCTCTCTGTCTGGCGAGCGCACGCGCCCTATAGCGAAAACCTCCCCCCCCAAAAAAAAACAAAACAAAACAAAAAAGATGTGTAGAAATCTGAAATCTCATATATGACTGGTTGGGAATACAGAAATGGTGTGACTACTTTGGAAGTTTGGTGGTTGGTTCCTCAAAAAGTTAAATATAGGAGTACCACATGACCCAGTTCCACGCCTAGGAATACATGTCAGAGAACTGGAAAAATGTACCCACACAACTTGGCACGTGAATGTTCATAGTATCATTATTTATGGTAGCCCCAAATAGAAACAACTCAGGTGTTTGCCAACTGGTGGATAGAGAAGCAAAGTGTGGCACGCCTGTCTGTCAGTGGAGTGCCATTAGCAATAAAAGGGAATAATCACTAATACACGGTACAACGTGGATGCATCCTAAAACATATGTGAAAGAAGTCAGGCGTAAAAAGACGATGTATCGTATAATTTAATTTATTAGATATTTTAAGAAAAGGTAAATCTTCTAAAGAGATGTTTATTTTATTTCTTTCAGGCTAGTGAGAGAAAGAGAGAGAGACAGGCACTATTGATGGTCCTGTCACGCTGCGATCCTCTTCCCCAGTCCTCTGGCCAGTCAGGGACTCGGGTGCATGCAAGCCCGTGTGTTTTAGGTCAGCTTGGGATCTGAAGCCATGGTTGGTCCTGTGGCTTCCGGTCTTGCAGGTCAGCATGCCACTGCCTGCACTACTGAGTGTAGTCCAGGAAAGGCAGATCTTAGAGAGACAGCAGTCAAGTCGATTGCCTGGAAATCAGTGTAGAAATGGAAATGATTGCCGGCAGGCTCCAGGGACTTTTCTGTAGTAATGGAAAAAAATTTTTTTCAGTTCTGCTATAGGGTGCATGTGCTCACCAGAGAGGGAGAGAGAGGGAAAAAAAAAGTCATAAGTCACCCACTCAGGGATGGCCATGCCACAGTCCCTTCCCCAGTCTCCTCTAGGGATTTCAGGCACTCATTCAGATGTGCCAGGCATGGTTTTCAGGTCACCGGGCCCAGGACTGAACCCACACAGTCAGCCACGTGGCATCCAGCACCTTAACCTCTGCCACCTGCTGGAAGTCTTAAAGCCCGATAGTGGTAGTGGTTGCAGAACTCCGTTAGTTTACTAAGAAATCATTGTACACTTACAATGGGTGAATTTTGTGATATGAAATTATGATTGTTTATTTAAAAATTTTAAACGTTTATTTATTTCATAAGTGAAACAGAGAGAGAGAGCCCACAGCAGGGTCCTGACAGGGTAACCCACCCCCACTTCAGCCAGGCCTTATCATGGGTACCTACGGGACCAGTGTACCCAGGGAGTTCTCTGGATGCAAACCCGGAACCTTTCCACGTGGGCCAGCCTCCCAGAGCATCCCATTTACCACTGTGCCACCATGTGGGCCTGATCATACATCTTTTTTTTTTTTTTGGAGAGGTTTTTGCTATAGGGTGCGTGCGCTTGCCAGACTGACAGAGAGAGACAGAGAGATAGAAAGCGAGAAATCACCCCCCAGGGGGGATGGCCACGCCGCAATCCCTTCTCCTCCATTCTCCTCTCGGGATCTTGGGCACGCATGCACACGTGCCCGGCGTGAGTTTAAGTCGCCGGGTCCGGGACTCGAACCGCGGTCGACTACGTGGGAGTCCAGCGACATAGCCATTACGCTAACTGCTGGTCCCGATCATACATCTTTAATAAAGCTGTTTAAACAACTCCAAAAGTCATGTACTCACTATGTATGTCCCATTAGTAAGTGAAAGTAGTGAGTATCTGGGAGTCTGACCTTTCATTTGGGCACCTCAATCTCTGATGGGGTCCAGTATTGAACATGCATATTTTCCTTTCTTTCTTTCTTCTTTTTTTTAAGTTTTTGCCGTAGGGTGCATGTACTTACAGGAGAGTGACAGAGAGAGGGAAAGTGAGAAATCCAACCCCCACTCCACCCCTGGGAGGGATGTTCATACCACAATCCTCCTCCTCCTCTCTTCCCTTGGAATTTTGAGCACATGTGCACTTGCACCCAGTGTGATTTTCAAGTGGCCATGTCTGGGACTTGAACCAGTCAGCCATGTGGGAGTTCAGTGCCTTAACCGCCATGCTACCCACTGGCCCACATATGTATACTTTTCTAAAGAAAAAGGTATTCTTTTTCTCAGTTTCAGAACCTAGGCCACTGAATGAACGTATTTTACAATTATGTTATAATCCAGTGATTGGTTATGTGGAAATCAGTTATCACAGAGAAAATCGAGAGATGCCACCAATGACATGTTTGCCAAAGAGGAAAAACTGATATAGAGACACGATTAAATAGAAACACAAAGAAGGGGCCAGCAGGTGGCGTGGTGCTTCAGGATGCTGGACTCCCACACGGCCAACTGCAGTTTAAGTCCCGGACCTGGTGGCTTGCTTTCTCACTTTCCCTCTCCCTCTCTCTCTTGCTCTGTCCTCCTCTGGTCAAATTAAAAATAAATAAATAAATAAAATTAAAATAATTCTTTAAAAAGAAAAAGAAACATGCATTCACACACACACACACACACACACACACACACACAGAGTAAGACACTTATTTTCTGGGATAACTTTGGGTTTCTTTACCCAGTCTTACCTGATACACTCCATCCAGGAGAGACTGGTTTTCTCTCTCCATAATGTTTCTAACACAGTGCGTTGATTTCCCGTGGTGGTCCTCCCCTTCGATTGTTCTGACCATCAGGAAGTCATGCCAGGTGCAGTGTGCGGTACAGCCTTTCTCCCTCCACCCTACCTGGGACAGCATGTGGGGAATGGTGCCTGTGTTCTGAGAATGCCAAGGCCAGCCTGACCGCTGTTGTTTCAGCATTTCTGTTGGCTTTTGGCGTACGGGGAGGCCCGAGGTGAGTGTGCAGTTGGTCCTGTGTAGGAGAACAGCGCGTTTCGTTTTTCTTTGAGAGAAGAGTGGAGGCCTGTGCCTCCTGGCCGGCCCGGGCCATGTCGCAGCCGAGACTGCAGGCTTTGCAAGTAGAGCCGTGCAGAACTTTCTCTCTCGGAGGTTTTATCTCTCCAGTGTTTGCTCTATCCACCCCCCAGAACAAAGTCGGCGCCCTCAGCAGCCCTGGGGAAAGTCATGCCTAAGTGTTCTTTACGGGGAGTCGTGAAGGTGTGAGACAGGAAGCCAGGCTCATGGTGTCCGTCTGTCCAGCCCGGCCAGAGTCAGCAGATGCAGAGTGGTCAGAGCCCAGACCAGCTCAAGGGCCATGCCAACTGGCACTCGGCCTTCCCTCTCCTACCCACATTTCCGCAGGATGGCTTACTTGGTTTTCATTTCTTTTCTTTTTTTGGACAGATTTTTGCTATAGGGCACATGCACTCACCAGAGAGACAGAGAGAGACAGAGAGAAACCACCTCCCCAGGGGGAATGGCCACGCTACAATCCCTTCTCCTCCATTCTCCTCTCGGGATCTTGGGCACGCACACACATGCACCCGGTGTGAGTTTAAGCCACCGGGTCTGGGACTCAACTGTGGTCGAGTCCAGCGATGTAGCCATTATGCCAACTACTGGTCCTGAGGAAGGCTATTTGGTTTTCTGTAGGTAATTAGGACAATATAAAAATGTCTGAACACATTTTTACATGTAAAGAAATTGAGGCCCAGAAAGAATAAATGATGTATTCAAGATCAAATAGTTAAGTGGCAGAATCAGGACTAAAAATACGGCCTCATCAGCTTCCAGGGACACGAAAAACATGAGCTTGGAGAGTTGGGACAGATTAGAAAGGAAGCATCAGAACTTGGGTTTGCATTAACATGAATGGGGTGTCTATTTTGTTTCCGGCGGTCAGGGGGAATATAGGGAGAGGCATGTTAGTGTTACAAACGGGGTGCAGGGACAGCTTCAGAGAAGGGGACAACTGTGTGTGTGTTTGGAACTGCCCTAAGATAGGTACTATCTCCATCTTCCAACCGTGAGAGGAGGTGTGAGGTCACACCCGCGGTATCCTTGTGGAGACCTGCTTCATCGTTTGTAAATTACACTCGTTTCTAGCTGTCCCCAGGCCTGCTCCCTAAGATGCTCACCCCACCCTCCCTGGTCGTTCCAGATTGCTAAAGGACGTGCTCATACTGCTATTTCTATGTGTCGCCGTGTTCGGTTGTGGGAGCTACGAACTCTAGCGATTCAGCACAGGGGATTGGGGTGACCGACTGCTGCTGGGTCGGAGTGGGGCGCGACGAGGCTGCCAGGGACTACTGGGCTTAAGGTGTCACAGGCAGACTTGTTGACATGGCGCCCCACCTCTGTTATGCCCCGACACAGTGAAGTCTTGAACACGCACTGGAGTGTGAAATCCGCCCTGCGCAAACATTCTTATCTGTCCAACCCTGTTTATCAGCAATCACAGCCACAAGGAAATGTCCTTTGTCTCATTTCTGCCTTCCAAGTTTCAAATGAGTGCATTTTATGATAGAGCTCAAATGGACTTTAGCTGCAAGACCTTTTGGGAAATGTGGTCGGTTCTACCTTCCCACCCTCTGCGATAAGGGTGCACACCGAAGGGGTGAGGATGTGTGTTGAGGCTAAAATGACCAGACCTCGAACACTCCACGTCCCGCCACTTGCTTCCCTCACCGCAGTGTAGTAACGTGGCCGGTTCTGGCTAATCTCGCTTTGCGTCACATCATTGCTGCAGCGCAAACGTCCGCATTGCTGACCCCGAGGCACGCCACGCCCCGCCTTCCTAGACGAGGCTTTTCCCGCGGTCAGTAATTCTTTCTTTTCGTCATTTGCCAAGTTCGCGAAGGTCCTCTTGCTGACTTTTCAACATGTCACACCTCCGTCACACGCCCTCACCCATGTTCTGCTATATTGAAGTGCAGTGTGGGTTGGGGAGCTGGGGATGTGGTGCTGGCTCTGAGAGCAGGGGCAGTGGCTGACGTCCGGCTTCCAGGATCTGGGTCTTCAGTTCACTCCCTCCTCTCCTCTCAGCCCTCCACCTCCCACCCCTGTCCAGCTTCAGGAGTCCAGTGCGTCTCTGAGGCAGTGTCAGGTCCTTGATGGGTGAGGGAAGGGGGAGGAGGCGGACCTCCACCTGGCTGTGTGCAAACATCTGGGCTTTCCCGTGGCCCTGATTCAGCTGGAGCCTCCCTCCTGCTTCCTGTGGGGACTCAGGAAGCCCCTGCTTCCCCCCTGCAGCGACTGTCCCTTTACTGGGGCAGTTAAAAAGGGGCAGAATGGGGCCTAAAAATGTGACCTCATGAGCTTCCAGGTAGCACCAGCCTCTGGAGGAGGCCCGGCACGGGCCACACTGAGTATCTGTGGAATAAAAGAGTCAGTTTAAGGTTCTCGGCTGCCCGTGGAGTGGACTGCCCGTGAGGTGTGCTGGGGATGAGCTAAGCTGTCACTCACAGGTGTGCTCAGCTTGTGAAAATTCTGTTTGCAGATGTTTCTTAGCCACGAGAGCGAAGACCTGAAGATTGGGGCGGGGGGGGGGGGGGGGGGGGGGCTCAGGACCTGAGAAAACGGGAATGGGCTGGTATCGGGTGGATGGAACCTTCAGGAAATGCCATGGAAGTCTGGCCTTCAGTCAGATCGTGATATCCAGAACGTGTTCCTAGCCTTGTAGTGGGAAATGAATGCACCAGGGAGATCGAAGATGTAACAAGTACGGCCAAGCCGGTGAGTGTGGGAGAGGAGCGGAAAAAGCTGGAACCAAAGCAGATAAAAAGCATGTTGTAGGTTATGAGCTCTCAGGGCCTTCACCCTGAGAGGAAGGTTGGAATACATTTATGATTCATTGCTTAAATCACCTCCCGTTGTTGCATATCCTCAGAAAACTTGGTGCTCTAGTGGTATGACTGATGTTTTAGTCTGTACACAATAATTTACAAAAAATTGACATAACAGTATAGAAACACATCTATTGCATTAAGTGAAAAGATTGTTAAGGGAAAGTATGGTGCTTATTTTGTATAATATTTTAATTTTTAGAATTATAAGTTTCTTATAATTCTACTCTTCAATATGTAAAAATATTTTTGTAACATAAACAAAATTACTAATAATGTCAAATAGACTGCAAAAATTAGCTTACAATCAACAGCTACATTGTTGTTTATTTTTATTTCATTTATGTTTTAATTGTCAGAGGCAGTATGTGTTTGTCAGAGAGATGGACTGATGAGGAACAAAGCGCCCTAATGGGCATGGTCTTGCTACAACCCCTTCTCCTCTGTTTCTCCATCCTGTCAGAATTTTGCACACACATTCAGTGTGTTTTTCAAGACACAGGGGCTGGGATTTGAACCATGGTTAGCCATATGGGGTCTGTTTCCTTAACCACTAGGCCATAGGGTCAGCCCACTAGATTATCGTTTAAACATTTTATGAGATTTTTTTTTTCCACCTGAAGGGTGCCCAGTCTGAGGTGCAGGAGGCAGGGCTGTATCCGCCCAGAACCTCGAATTCCCATCCTGCAGTGTCCGTGTTAGAAGCTCCCACCCACCTCGGAACTAGAGAGGGCTAGGTATTTAGGGGCCAAACATCTGAACACTGAGGCTCTGGAGGAATCCTCTCCCCCATTGAACCCACCAGTAAAAAGGGAGAAACTGCGTTTCAAAGTTGGCTTCGTAAATCTGAATCCGAGACTCCTGCTCTGGATACCACACTGAAGAACACAGTGGCAAGAGCAATGGGCCCGCAGCCACTTCACGACAAAGGGAAAGCATGCAGGCACGCCTACAGAGACCTACTCCTGGTGCACGAGCGTGGTGGGCACACCTGGGAGTAGAACTGCTGTGTCACAGACTGTACGGATCCCCCATTCTAGCCGATAGTGTAAACAGTCACCAGAGGCATTACAGTTGCTCTCCTGGCAGCGTGTGACCGTTCCAGCTGCTTTATAGTCAGGCTATCTTGTTGGTCATTCCGGTGGCTGTGTGGCATTTCCTTGTGATTTCATTCACCTTTCTCTGACAACCAATGAAGTTCAGCAAATTTTAAAAAATTATTTATTTATTTATTTATTTTTTAATTTACCAGAGAGACAGAAGTTGGGGGGGGGGGGGTGAGAAAGCAAGTCACCAGGTCCAGGACTTGAACCGCAGTTGCCATGTGGGAGTTCAGTGCCTCAACCACCATTTTTATAAATGTATTGACCATTTTGGTATCTTCTTTTATAAAACATCTGTCTAGTTCTCTTACCCATTTTCCCATTGGGTTTATGATTTTTTGGTACTGATTTGCAGTCCTTCATGTATTTGAGGAGGTAGTCCTTTGTCAAATATGTGCATTGGGGTTATATTCTCTCACCCATGGCTTGTCTTTTAACTTTCTTACCAGTGTCTGTGATACTAAGACTAGTGTCTTGTTGGAGAAAGTTATGAATTTAAAGGTAATACAATATATCAAAAACTTATTTACGGTTTTCACCTTTTGAGTCCCATTTAAGAGATTGTTTTCTATTTTATGTTTACAAAGATATTCTTTTATGTTTTTCTCTAAAAATTACTCCCCCCTCCTTTCACATTAAAATCTACAATTCGTCTAGAATTGACTGATTGATTGATTATTATAGCATAGCACACAGATCCAAATGGCTCCACGTGATGATTGAAATTCATTCCAGCTGTAGGCCAGGTGACCCGTGGGTGGGACAGCCAGCCAAAGCTCAGATCGTCACAATCCACTCCAGTGATCTGATCCAGGACTGAGAGCTCCACAACGTAATTATCTCTCCTTTCTCGCTCCTCCTCCTGCAGCGTGGTGGAGACGCCTCTCAGGAGCCGCTGCGCGTGTGCTTCACCAGGTGTGTGGCACAGCCTGCTCTCTTGTAGAGCTTCTTGCTGGGAGTGACGGTGATCTCCGCTGATACACGCTTGTTCACGTGGAGGTCGTTGCCCAGGCACACGTAATACGTCTCGATGGGGACCTGGCCGCCATCTTCGTGGTTTTGGTGCGAACACGGGCCTCTTTGACAGGTCCTTGGTGAAAGAACTCTAGAATTTATTTTGAATGTGGTGTGAAATGGTGGTCTAGACACATGTTTTCATTTGCATTTTTACTTTCTCTCATGAGGCAGAGTCAGCACTCCCCATAGGATCAATACCATAATCTGCCCCCAACCCCAGGCCACGGCATGTGTGTGCTGGTATACTCAGGAAGGCCTCCAGATGTGAACCTGTAACCTTCCCATGCGGATCAGCCTGAAAAGCACCGCATTTTACCACGGCACCACTGTCCCACTGTAGACACACCGACTCGCACTGCTCACTGAAGGAGCCGCTTTCCCCACTGGACTGCGTGTCATTGTTGCCCTACATGCGGTCTATGTATGGGCTCTCTCCTTGGCTGGTGCGTTAGCTTTCCGCTGCCGCCATCACAATCACACACTTCCTGGCCTCAAACAACACCAGTTTTTAAATGTCAGAGTTGAAGTCAGCTGAAGTGGCACAGTGGGTACCATGCGGCGTGCCTGTCCTTGGTTTGAGTATAAGAAGGCTGACGTCAAGGTATTGGCAGGGCTGGGCTTTCATCTGGCGGTTCGTGGGATGATCTAATTCCAAGGTCATTCTAGTTGGCCAAATGCAAGACCTTGTGGTTGTAGGACTGAGTCCCCGTTTCCTTGCTATTAACTGGGATTTGATTTTTGCTCCTAAAGACTGCATTCCTTCTCATGCTTTCCATGTGGCCCTCTTCCAGTGACAGCCTGCTCATCTTCTGTAGGATGTCCCCTGCTTCCATTTCTGCCATGTCTCTGACGGACTCCTCTGCGTTCTCTTCTGCTTTCAAAGACTCATGTGGTTACACTGGGTCTACCTAGATACTCCAGGGTCATCCTCCTGCCACAAAGTCAGCTAATTAGTAACTAAAATTAGAACAGCAAAACTCCTTCACAGCAGCATCTAGATTAGTTTTGGTTAAATGACAATGACTAGGAATTAGGAAATTGGCAGGGGATCTTTAGGACTCTGCTGAGAATGTTTCATTTTTACTTGCATTGTTACCTCACTGTCTTAATTAGGATACTTTTTTTTTTTTTTAAGTTTTTTCTATAAGGCACATGTGCTTGCCAGAGAGACACAGAGAGAAAAACAGAGAGAAAGTGAGAAATACTCCTCACCCCCATGGGGGTTGGACATGCTGTAATCCCTTCTCCATTCTCTCAGGATTTTAGACATGCATGTACACAGGCTTAGTATGTTTTTTCTTTTTTTTTCTTTTCTTTTCTCTCTCTCTCTCTCTTCCTTCCTTCCTTCCTTCCTTCCTTCCTTCCTTCCTTCCTTCCTTCCTTCTTTCTTTCTTTCTTTCTTTCTTTCTTTCTTTCTTTCTTTCTTTCTTTCTTTGTATTTTTGGAGAGGATGTTCTTTTTTTCCGTCTTTCTTTTTCTTTTCTTTTGCTATAGAGTGTGTGTGCTCACCAGAGAGACAGAGAGAGAAAAGTGAGAAACCACCCCATGGGGGGATGGCCATGCTCAATCCTTTCTGCTCCATTCTCTTGGGATTTTGGGCATGCATGCACATGTGCCTAGTGTTAGTTTCAAACTGCCGGGTCTGGGACTTGAACTATGCTTGGCCATGTGGGAGTCCAGCACTTTAACCACTATGTCACCTGCTGGCACCCAGAGTATTTTCCAAGCTGCTCAGTCCAGGACTCAATCACACAGCTGACCATGTGGGATCCAGATGTCTTAACCTCTGTACCACCTGCTGGCTAGATAACACTTAAAGTAGCTTTTGATATCTGGTGATCTAAGTTCAACTCTATTCTATGAAATGATCTGTCTAACATAGATAAAAACATAGTATCAGGAAAAAAGGAAGAGAGAAAATGGGACAGAAGCAATATTCAAAGGGACAATGGCCAGTACTCCCCCAGACTCACAGAAAACATACTGATGCCAGCTCACCCTCAGGAAGTCTGCAGCAACTCACCCTTTCCTTAACAGAGTGCCTGAAGAGCCCGATTTCCCTCCATTCCTAACAGCACTGAATTTTATGAAATTAAAACAAGGAATGCTAATCCAATAGGTAAAGTATGCAATTTTGTCACTTTGATTTCTGTTTTTAAAACTAAGAGAAAGTTAAGAATTTTTTTTTTATGTTTGTCATTTATGTTTATTTTTGTGAATGGCCTATTCATATCCTGTTCCCAAAGGTTTGGTTTTGTTTGTTTGCATAGTGCCATACAGAGGGTTTAAAATTTTATGAACTTTTGGTTTATAAGTTTATTTTTATGACTTTTGTGTTTTGGGTCATACTTACAAAGGCATTTCCCCTTTCAAATGATTTATTTAAGGTTAAGGCTTTATTTAAATCTATTATACTAAAGGAACCATATCTCAGAGATTGACCTGTATACAGGTGGGCATGAAAATGTCATGGGCTAACTATATGGAAGAGAGTGCTCTCATTTCAGTATTGATATGAAGAATCACACAGAGCTAATTCCATAGCACTTGTGTTTGGTGAATGTTCCCGTGAGCATCTGTAGTCGAAGGATTAAGTAAAGACCCAACTTATCTAAGGAAAAAGCAAGTGGGACCTCTGATAAACGGTTAACTTTTTGGTTATTTTTAAGAATGCTATAATTGGGACTGGCACTTAGCGTAATGGCTATGTTGCTGGACTCCCACGTAGTCGACCACAGTTCGAGTCCCGGACCCGGTGGCTTAAACTCACGCCGGGTGCGTGTGCGTGCGTGCCCAAGATCCCGAGAGGAGAATGGAGGAGAAGGGATTGTGGTGTGGCCATCCCCCCTGGGGGGGTGATTTCTCGCTTTCTATCTCTCTGTCTCTCTCTGTCTGGTGAGCACACGCGCCCTATAGCAAAAAAACCTCTCCAAAAAAAAAAAAAAAAGAATGCTATCATTTCTGCTCTCCAGTTTTCTCTTCTGTGAAGCCTAAGTATTATCAAAGTTTTTATTATGTGCCTCTTCTGTTCTTTATTTATTAGGCAGCTCATGAGAGAATATAAACATAATCTCAGGTGTCTAAACTGTAATAAAATCATAAAACCCAAAGGTTTCCTTGAGGACAAATCTAGTATCTTCTCTGATTTAATAATCTCCCTAAACTTCCTCGAATGACTCTTCGAAGTTACTGTCCAGTGACAGCAAGCTCTCTACCTTGTAGGTATTCAGTGGTACTGATGGAGAGTTTTAATGATTTCTTGTTTTTCCATAAATGGACTCAGAATCAGAGGAGAGTAATCGTGATGGTGAAGGGATGGAGAATCATCGTATGAAGGATGTTTGCGAGAGCCTGGGGATGCTCCTTTGGTTGAAGCATGTACTCAGGGAGGTCACAGCTGCGCGACTACGAGGAGGACATGCCCGTCATTGTAGACTAAGTTCCGTCTGCATGACGCCAAGGTTGATTATGGCGTCCTGAATGGATTGTTAACAGCCAGTTAAGGATGGACTGGCTGTTTCGGGATGTAGTGAGGCCGTGTCCACACAGGGGTAAATAGTTAGCAAAGCACTCTGTGGGACTGCTGTAGGTGATGCTCACACATTGGCCTGATCTCAACAGCAGGTCTGTGCCTCCCTCTAGGGTCATCTGTCCTTAGCCCGGGAATCCTTGCTGCCTGCTGGCCCTCCCTTCGATGCTGTGTTAGGGTTCTAGGTATGCTGTGACAAGGACTACGAACCGCGCTGTCTAAACAATAGGACTTTGCTGTGTCCGTTTGGAGGCTAGAAGGCTGAAATTAAGTTGGCGGTAGGGTTTGTTCCTTCCGAGAGCAGTGAGTGAGGGCTCAGTTCCAGGATTCTCCCCTTGCCTTGTCTATAGCTACTTTCCTCTTAGGAGCTTCCTGCGTCCACATCCTCTGTGTACATGTCTGCCTGCAGATGCACCGTTCATACTGGATCGGGCCCATGCTAAGAACCTTTGTGTGCCCTTAGTGCCTCTCAATGAAGCTGTATTCAAATAAGGTCCCATTACGGGGGTCAGGAGTTCATGTGAATTTGGGGGGGAGCATAATTCAACCCATAACAAACGTGTAAGGGAGAACTGGGCCCAAAGTATACAGAGGCTGACGGAGCTTGAGAGTTCTAGGAATGAGCCAGCCTGGTCAGTGTTCTGCAACATTCTCATGTTTAATTTACTCTTGGTGTAACAAACTGCCCCCGGATTAGTGGCTTAAAGTACACATTTTATTATGCTCGCAGGCTCTGAGGATCAGGGATTTGGACAAGGCATGGTCCCTGTGGCTTGTCTGCTCGTAATCTGGGGCCTCACTGGAGCAGACTTGCTGTCTCGCGGTGGTCGTAGGGCTGGGAGCCTGCACCATCTAGAGGCGTCCTTACTCTCCTGCATGGTGGTCTGTCAGCTGGGATGTCTGCAGGGGCCCAGCTGGAACACCCACCTGGCCTCTTCTTGGGACTTGGGCTTGGTCACTATGTGGCAACATGGAGTAGCCAGGCTCCCAAAGTTAGTACCCACCAATCAAGGTGGAAGCTGCATTTTCATTTCTGACCTGTCTTTGGAGGTCACACAAAGCCACCCCTCCATCTGTGGGTGAAAAAGAGTCACACCCCGCTCAGAGTCAAGGGCAGGAGACATAGACAGAAAGTGTGTCAAAGATAACTGGTACTTTAGTTTGGCATAGAAGGCTCCAGCTCTTTCCAGCTCCAAGGCCTGTTTCTCACCAGTGCGGTGGAGGATCAAACCCCGGTGAGGAAGAGCGAATGCGTGGAACACGCTCTTCTCCCATGAGGGCAAGAGAGAGAAAAGCACAAAACTGGACTGAGACCGAAGTTTAACCATCGGATTAACTAGGTGAGACATGAATAATGGAAGCAACTGCCAATCTCTGTAATCCCTGCAAGATGTTAAAATACAGGAAAGAGGGCCAGCAGTGGCATGGTGGTTAAGGCGTTGGACTCTCACATGGTCAACCGTGGTTCAAGTCTCAGACTGGGCAGCTTGCTTTCTCACTTTCTCTCTCTCTCTTTGGTTGAATGTAAAAATAACAATAATAAATTAAATTAAATTTTAATAGTGTTTAAAAGAATAAAAAATTAGGAAAGATATCTTATACAGTATGGCCAGCAGGAGGTAAAAACAGCGCTGAGTGGATTCCGTGCACCCAGGCCATTTTGTGAGTTTGGTTAAAAGATGTGGCCACGATCAGCAGGGCCAGAGCTCACCTGAGCAGGGTGTGCAGTGTGGGAACTGCCACATCACTGCCAGGAAGCTGCTTCTTTGTGCTCATTTGATACTTTTCCTGGGGACTTGAGGTTTAAATTTATATTGTCAATTATCTAGCAACATGTTTTCTTGAGCAGCTGTTCTGAGTTGTTTTCAAATTTGAATTCAGAGTGATGTGCTATTAGGTCCATCTTCTGCAATCCCACTGCTCGCTGAGCTCTGCCGTACTGGGCCTGCTCGGTCTCCTCGTGCGGTAAGCCCTTTCTTGTCTTAGGGACTTGCGTGTGTTCCTTTTGTAAATTTAAATTTAAAGTTTTTGTTGCTAGCGGGTGCATGTGCTCAGCAGGGAGAAATAGATGGGCCAGGGGGAGACAGCCCCTCACTGAGCTGTGGCCAGACCTCCATCCCTTCTTCAGTTCCTCGTCTGTCCAGGATTGTGAGTACGCACACGCATGTGCCCCACATTATTTCTGTCCCCAGGGCTAGGATTTGAAGTGTGCTTGGCTCCCTTAGCCACTGGGCCATGGAGCTGGGTCTGCCTGGTTCTGAGTAGAACACCTTCCAAACCTTCACCAGCTGACTTCTATGAACCCCTTTGGCCTCAAAATACATACCCTATGTTGGTGAGGTTGTTTTCTGATAGCGAAGCATACATGTGGTACCCTCTCGTTACACTTGCTTATGTTCCTTTTCTTTTCTTCACTATAATTTGTAATTACATGTTTATTTTTGTGTTTATTTATCTCAAGTCTGATTCATCCAGTAAATGGTGAGTGTCATGGGGGCGAGACTACATGCATTTTACTCATCACTATTTAAGTTGCTATAGGGTGTGTACTTGCCGAAGAGAGAGAGACAGAGAGAAGGAAAATGAGAAATCACCCCCAGAGGGGATGGCCACGCCACACTCCCTTCTCCTCCACTCTTCTTTTGGGATTCTGGACAAGCACACGCACGTGCCTGGTGTGTCTATTGAGCCACCGGGTCTAGGACACGAACTGTGCAGTTGGCCATGTGGGATCCAGCTGCCTTAACCACTATGCCACCTGACTGGCCCGACTCATCACTGTTTATTGCAACAACTAATACAATGCCTGAAACATATAGGGTGCTCAAGTAATACCTTTTGAGTTAACGAATAAATCAGTGTTTGCTTGACCATGCTTAAGTGTCAATGGTTTCTAAAAATGGTTCGTTTTTGGCGGCTGGCGCTGGTGATGTTGCCAGTCCACCGATACTGAAAGAGGGCGCCCAACTCAGAGGCGTGAGGACAACGCCATCTCTGTGGTGGGCTGTGTAGACGAAGGGCAGAAGCCCGGCCGCATCAGGGGGTTTTAACGGGCTCTAAGCTCCCGGTGGAAATGGGCGGGGCCAGTCACAGCAAAGCTTGTTTCTTCTGCTCCCAGTTCTGTCCCCCAGGGCTGCTGTGAAGGACGCATTCCCACTTAGTGAGAGAGCGTGGGGACCGTGGGGCGTGCGTCTTCACATGTCATGTGAAGTATATGGAGCACTAAGCTTGTGGGAGACTAAAGTGCATTTTTCACAAAGGTTTTGAGCCAGGTAAGTGTGTGTGTGCTTGTATATGCAAGTGAGAGAGAGAAAGCACCTCCTCCCAGTGGGGCCTGGTCACGTCACCAGCTTTCCCTCTCATTCTCCATCCCATCAGGATCCCGTGCACACATGTGTGGTATTTCCATGCCACTGGGCTGGAACCTGAACCCTGGTCAGCCACGTGGGCACTCTCCCCGTCTGTAAGAGAAGAGGCTGTGCTGGAAAGCCGGGGTTGCCCGTGTCCCGGCCCGCTGGGCCTCCTCTGCAGCGCAGGAGCAGCGCACTCCGCCTGGGAGCACGACACGCGTCCTTGCTGCTTAGGGTTGTGCCTGGAAGATGCCGATTGCACGGGAGGAGTTCCGCGTGGTTTGGGGAAGTGAGGGTAGGGAGCAAGGACGGTCAGCATAAGGGCGAGCCGGGGGCGGGAGGACGGTTTGTTTATGCCAGGTCCCAGATGTCCATCACAGGCCAGATTCCGGAGGAAGCAGCTGTGACCTTGTTACTTGTTCACTGCATTGAGCCTCTGCAGCTCGAGACGGAAGTTAACCCTACAACTGCTCTGGGCAGAGGCGCTGGGGGTGCCTCTCTGCCCAGCTTCCCGGTCACACGCGCGGCCCAGGCTGCCTTCTCAGATGTGTTCTGAAATTGCCGTGTCGCCCAATAGTGAGAAATGGGCTCATACCTCGCAGGACCCTTACTGTGGGAGCAGGGGCAGGGTCCACCCTTTCCTCACCTGTCACCAGCCTCACAGCTTGCACGCCTGTGACAAAGAACAGCGGAACACAGAGCACTCAGCAGATTTATTTAATCAGTGGTATGTGACTCCGTGGCCTTCAGACGTGGAGACCCAGTGACACAGGGACACTATTTTCACCCTTAGGTTTGATGGAGAAAAAAGAGCTATCCAGAAACATGGCTCCACTAGGGGTGGGATCCGAGGCTAGCGGATGGATGTGGGGAAACCCAGCTAGGCCCGTCTGTTGAGGTCCTTCCTGGCTTCTCTGTGGCCTGCCTTCCTGCTAGGAATGGGGCAGGACCTCTACGGTGAGGGCCTTGTGACCTTCGGCTGGACAGAGGAGTCAGAGTTCCTCTGTGGCCAGCTGCTACACAGAAAGGTGGGAGAAGGGGACGGCACTCACAGACTGGCGGGCCTCAGAGGAGGGGCCGTCTCTGTGACTGCCTGGGGAAATGCACTCTGATGTTTACAGCTTGGAGCTAGGAGGGCAGCCAAGGTCAGAGAGGCCGCTTCTGAGGCCTTCCATCTCTTCAGGGTGGAGGCCGGCCCCGCCCTGCGCCCTGGGCACTGCCGTCTGCACGCTCCTACATCCAGGTGCTGGAGCCCACGCGTGGTCCTCTGACGTGATCCCCGCCCTGCACCCTGGGCACTGCCGTCTGCACGCTCCTACATCAAGATGCTGGAGCCCGCGCGTGGTCCTCTGACGTGGTCCCCGCCCTGCGCCCTGGGCACTGCCGTCTGCACGCTCCTGCATCCAGGTGCTGGAGCCCGCGCGTGGTCCTCTGACGTGGTCCTCTCTAGATAGTCGTGGTGCGCTGTTGTCATTAGCACCGCTGTGTGGCTAGGGATGCTGAGGCTCAGAGAGCCCGAGTCGCCGTGCTGCGTTATGCCAATAAGTAGCAGAGACTATGCCTACAGCCAGGCATTGCGAGCCTGGGCTTCCTGACTCTCCCAGGGCCGCTCATCAGGAGGCAGCTTTCCCCCGGACTAGTTAGTGCTGGCTCGTGGACAGAAAGGAAGGCCGGTGCTAAGTGCTAAGTGCCTGCCTAGACCTCGGCTCAGAGAGTGGAGCTGCCGGGGCTCAGGGCTGTTCAGAGGTGCGGGAGACGTCTGTGTCACATGTTCTCGGGCGAAGCACTCCTGAGGACCCCACCTCACCCTACCTGACTCTCCAGCTTGTGGGATGAACTGGAGGACTGCCACTGAAGCAACTTGGTGGCATCGTTCCTCTGGCACCCGAAAGTTCAGGAGTTGGCAGACAGCCTGTATCCCCCTCCTGTCAAAGGTGGATAGAAACTTTTTGACAAAAATAGTACAGCAGGGCTACCCTCTTATCACTATGTCTCATAGACTTTGTGTTGGATTAAAATCCCTTGAGAGTTACCCCTAATAAATTAGTAGTACTTCTTCAAGTTTCTTCTCTGAACCAATAATGCAGAAAACTCTGGCAAGTCTTTGCCTACATAGTTACTTATGCATCAGGAGACTAAGTTGAATATAGATAGTGATTTGCTTTGGAATTAAAATAATTTCAACTAACCTTAAGTCATTACTACAGCCAGAAAATTCGCTATTTCTAGTCTTTCCCTTTTCTTTGGTAGCTTTAAATATTTGAAGAAGATTCTGGTGAGAAAAGATGGTGTCCAGGTCTTCACTATGCGCAGAGCGGCCCCGCTCCTGGCCTGTGATCCCTGAGCGGCGTCCTGGCACCCACACACCCGCAGCCGCGTCCTGCCTCTGTCTCGCAGGTGCATGAGCGTCACTCCTTGCTTCTCCACAAACTCCTCTGACCGGCCGCTCCTGTTCTCCGAGCCTCGGATTCTCAGGTTGCAGACAGCAGATTAGGGTGCAAGCTGCCGTTACTGTACCGTGCGGCCCCTCGCTCAGACTTCGGGCTCTCAGGTTGGCCCTTGTGTACTCGTGCACTCCTCTTCCAAGTTAGACCGTGAGAAAAGTAACAGCAGCTTCCAGCCTTTCTTAATAAACAGGAAACCTCGGACTCTCAAAATGAAAATATCCTTTCCCATATGTTGGAGAGAAGTTTTGTTTTCCTTCTTTATCCCTGATGGGAAGCAATTTGAAACATGTTCTGTTTTGTCTTTTTACAATATTTAGATACAATTTTAACATAACAGGAGGCACCACAAAGGGACTTCACTTTTGCCAACAGCGAGGGCCACACTCTTTCCCTCGGGTTAACTCTATTTAAGTTTCCCGTCTTTGACCTCCAAGTAGCCAGACTCACCGCTCTGTGGCTTGTCTGTCAGGCTCAGGGTGCAGGGTCATGGTACTTTAAGAGGCCTACAGAAATATTTGAACTTTATTTTCAAATCAGAAGTAAAAAATAATACAATGACATTTAATAGTTAATCCAGCTCAGGGCATATATCAAAGCATAGAATATCATTTTGTGTGAATTTTGTTTTTTAATGGAGGAAGAGGTTATGAAGGCGAAGGTTATGGGGCCTCTGGTAGTCACGCACACCGACAGCGCTGGCCGCCCTGCGGAAGACGCCGGCCTCCTGGCCCACAGCCCTCTTTGACACATCTGTGGAGAGTCTGTGCTTGTGCTTTGCTGATCTCCCGACCTTGCCAGGTGTCTGAGCCTGTGCCATGTGGTCTCAGCTGAAACTGGAGTCCAGAGTAAGACCGATCAGTGTGTCTTGGCAGTCCCTGAGCCTCCAGAAACAGACACAGCTGCTTAACCTGGTCTTAGTGATCCCTCTTTAGCACCTTTTTTTTTTTTAAAACAGGTTTTTAATTTAGTATTATTGGCTGCTTGCGTTTATTATTCTCCAGGACTGTGGCGCCATCTACTGTTTGCTTAAAGAGCAGCTCCATGTGCTCACAGGATCCCAGCTGAGCCCACTAGCAGGGACTCCAGGGCGGGACTCTGCCCTCTTTGGGGCCACCCGGTGCTCTTTGCTCGTCTGACTTCCAAGGCAGCCTTCACCCCTTAAGCAACGCTGCACGCTCTGTGGTTCCAGTAAGCCACAACGTCCGCACCCTCCCTGCCTGTTTGTTGCTCATCGAACCCGACGCTGTCTCGCCTCCAGGAGGAGGTCACCAGCTGGACTGGCTGCTGTCAAGCCACTCCCTGAGAGACACTGGGGAGTTTGGAAGTCCCCTTCCACCTGGTCTCACGTGGACATCTCTGCCTTTCTGTGCCTTTATCTTTAGAAATGCCTTCGAGCCCAAACCCGCTGTTTTATCCTGCTCACTACATCCCATCCTTGTGACCCGCCCCTTTCTCCGTGGACTTCCCAGTGCTGACCCAGGCTGGCCATGGACGGCTGGGCCCTCCCTGACACCAGCTCTCAGACGTGACATCCTGGCTGGGCCACAAACCTAAGTAGGGCGAGCCCTGGGTCTGCCAGGGTCCCACGCTGGCTGCTCTCACAAAGCCCAGGTGCCCAGTCCTTTTCAGGGGTCTTGATGCCTGGGTCTGCTGGAGGCCCTGGAAATCAACGTCCCATTTAGTGCCTCAGAGGGCTCTGGTGCAGCTGCTGCATTTGGGAACCCCGAGCACAGGACGTGGGAGGCCGAGTCTACCCTTGTCCCTCCCAGTTGCCGTCTGCACCTGCCCTTCTTCTCATGCAGTGTCCTCTCTTACTTCTTGCCTCTTCTAGCTGGAAAAGTTCTTCTCATTTTTTTTTAATCGACACCCCTGTCACATGTGCTTGCCAGAGGGAGAGAGAGTGAGCTCCCTCCAGTGAGGTGTGGCCGAGCCACAATCCTCTCCTCCATTTCTCCATTTCACCTTCCTGTCAGGATTTAGGGTGTGCACACCACGCATCTGGTGTGTTTTCCAAACTGCCGGGGCTGGGACTCAAATCATGATAGGCCGTGTGGGATCTGGCTCCCTTAACCATTAGGTTATAGGGCCAGCCCTCTTCTCCTCTTTTAAATACCTGATGAAATATCACCTGCTCTTTGGAAATCTCTTTTAGAACCTCTGTCTTCCTTTTCATTGAGCAAGATTAATCTTTCTCTCATCTGTGCCACTAGGCATTGATTAGAGCCTGTGTCACATTGTCAGCTTTGTGCCCTGACTCCAGATATCTGTGGCCTTGGAAACTGAGATAGCAAGTGACTTTTGGAGCACGTTCCTTGCACCGCCTCTTCAGAATCATGTAGTGTGCATGATCAGTGGGAGCTCTCATCCTCATCTGTGGAGTTGGAATCCCTGGGGGTGCAGAGAGTGGTAAAGCAAATAGTGCAGCGAACCTCTGTTGACTCTGACAGCCACTGCTTTGTTATGCAGAGACATGGGACCTCTGCTGAAGAGGCAGCCCCTCTGGGAGCAGCACTGGGACAGGGCTGACGGCAGAGGGCAGTGCAGTTGCAGCTTCACTGGCAGCAAGGCCGAAAGGCTGGCACGCCTCGGTGTCACAGTTAACAGCAGCGGTGCCACTCCTTACTTTTTGTTTAAGCACCGTTTTGCTTTTTTTAAATTTTTTTTTTATTTTTTAGAGGTTTTTGCTATAGGGTGTGTGCACTTGCCAGACAGACAGAGAGAGACAGAGAGACAGAAAGCGAGAAATCACCCCCCAGGGGGGATGGACATGCTGTAAGCCCTTCTCTTCCATTCTTCTCTCGGGATCCTGGGCATGCATGCACACGCGCCCGGCGTGAATTTTAAGCCACCGGATCCGGGACGCGAACCGCAGTTGACTACGTGGGAGTCCAGCAACATAGCCATTACGCTAACTGCTGGTCCCCTGTTTTGCTTTTAACCAAGTCTCCCAATTAAAAAATATATGAAAGAATATATCCTAAAGAACAACGTACATACTTAAGCCATTTAATGAGAGAGCTTCAAAAAGATAACGGAAACTGTGTGTTTTTAAAAACCTATGGGCCCATGGACCAGCAGTTGGTGTAATGGCTATGTCGCACAGCAGTTCTACTCGGGGACTCCTGGTCTCCATGTAGTGACCAGGAGCCCAGGCCTTCCGATTGGTGGCTTTTCTGTCTTCTGGCTTTGGTGACCCTCTGCAGGAGCTTCTCTGCCTAACAGGTGAGTGGGGTGGGGACCAATGGCAGAGACTGGCATATTGTGTGTAGAGGCCAGGCCTGAGAGTGGCACATTTAACTTGAGCTTGTCTGTGCCTGACGCACCGTGCCTGGGAGAGAAGCCCAGCGCTGTGGAGGGGGAAGAAAGCATGCGGCCTAGAGGACAGACGTGCAGATAGCATGTTGGAGGGAAATCCTGGGCTGTGGACACAGACCTGTATCCAATCTCAGCTCCCCTAGGAAGGTCATAGGCTACCTTTTGGAATGAAAATAATCCACATTTAATAAAAAAATCAGTTGGGTATCTGTTAGTACTTGGCACTGTTTTAGGTGCCGATTATACAGGGACAAAAAAAACCCAAACAAACAAACCAAAAAAAACTCCCTGGAAGGAGAGCAACAGGCCGGTAGAGGAGCAGATGGCTGTCCTTCCTGGGTGCAGGAGCAGGGCACTGTCCGAGCAGGAGGGACTGTGGAGTCCAGGCAGACACCCCAGAGCCAGGCCAGGCCAGGTGACAGGCAAGGGTAAGGACGTCGATGGTCTTTCTGGGGCACCTCAGTGACGTGGGCTGTAAGAACAGATAAGTGCTTGCCAGGAAAGTGGGATTGAGAGAGGGCCTTTTCTTTGAAGGAAAAGCATGGACACGTCAGAGGAGGTGAGAAAGATCCTGCTCAGGAAAGGGAATAGGGCACAAATCACAGGGAACGCAGTGACCGAGTCAGCACCAGCTCTCAGCACGGCGCTCCGCAGGGTCCGCCAGAGCAGGCGGGCCCTCCTCCTCCAGGGTGGGGGGCACTGGCAAGCGCATCTTCATCTCGCATGTTCATGATGTTGACACTTTGTCAAGATGTCCTCATGGTTGGAAAATTGTAATTGCGAGGGCACGTCCGCTCAGCGAGGGACAGAAGGACAGACTGAGGGGAGATCGCCCCTTGCATGCACGGCCACACCGCAATCCCCTCCCCTCTGCTTCTCCGTCCTGTTGGAATTTGGGGCACGCTTGCGTTGGCGGGTTTTCCAGTCTCCAGGACCAAGATTCAAGTGACAGTGGTCATGTGGGCTCTGGTGCTCTTAACCACTGGGCACAGGGCCAGCACCTTTTTTTTTTTTTTTTTTTTTTTTTTTTTTAATAACAAATTCCTTAGCCTTTCTTTGGGATCTGAAATGTGAATGGGACCATGCACATGGACAAGAAACAGGTTGGGATGGGTTTGAGAAGTAAGAATGCAGGTGTGAGTATTTAAAAAGCCCACAGCCCTTCTTTATGTGGGTGATGGGAACACGCTCAGAATGAGCCTTAACTGTGAGTGTGCACATGTGAAGACTGTAGACACAGCACTGCAAGCTCAAGGGAAGCTCGGTGGCCGCCGGCCGGGCTGGCTCCGCCCGCTTCTCGCAGTAAGCCCTCAGGAGGAGGGAAAAGCTGCGTGCAGCTCTGGTGTGCCCGTGGCTAGTCGGCCCCACTCTCCACAGCAGAGTGAGCATCTGGATATTTAAGAAAGCTCGGGGGAGGGCACGGAGGTCCTGGGTCTGAAAACAGCAACCTCGCAGCGAGGACGACTGGGCGTGGCGTACAGGCATTCGTCCTCCCGTTGCTTTTGTCAGAAAATTCCTGGGACAGCAGTTAGTGTAATGGCTATGTCGCTGGACTCCCATGTAGCCAACCGCGGTTTGAGTCCTGGACCTGGTCGCTTAAACTCATGCCAGGCGCGTGTGAGTGCATGCCCAAGATTCCGAGAGGAGAATGGAGAAGAAGAGATTGCGGTGTGGCCATCTCCCCGGGGGATGATTTCTCGCTTTCTATCTCTCTGTCTCTCTGGCGAGTGCACACGCCCTATAGCAAAAACTTCTCTCCCCCCGCCGCAAAAAAAAAAAAAAAAAAAAAAAAAAAAAAAGAAAGAAAATTCCTTGGACGGCGGCGCTGAGTGAGCTGAGAGCACTGCAGTTGGGCCATACAGGAAGCTGTGCCTTTAGCAGAGGGCCTGGCTTTCACACGGGCTCATTTTTCTTCCAAAGAAGAACTTGAGAATGCACTGCAATAGGGAACCGTGTTCTCGATGGTGCAAAGCTCCACGTTCAGGCTCAAACCGTAAGTTTTTCAAGGGAATCAAACGTCTGATCAGAGAAAGATTTCTGAGACTATTATTGCCTATTACAGTAAACATAACAACAACAACAAAAGGAACTTTAGGGTAATGAGTAATCCACATGCACAAGAGAAAAAGAGAGAAAAAGGCAAGCTGACAACAGAACCCGGCCTGCACGTGCGCTGTTCGGTGCTGGGCTGCCCTGCAGAAGCCCCGCGTTCTCTGTCAGTCTCCACCCTCCCACCTGCCAGCTAACAATACGCAGCAGCGTGTGCTCGTACAGATACTCTCCTGTTTTTATGTGCACACGTTTTTTTTTTGGAGAGGTTTTTGCTATAGGGCGCATGCGCTCACCAGAAAGATAGAGACAGAAAGCGAGAAATCACCCCCCGGGGGAAATGGCCATGCTACAATCCCTTCTCCTCCATTTTCCTCTCAGGATTTTGGACATTCACACACATGCCCGGCGTGAGTTTAAGCCACCGGGTCCAGGACTCAAACCATGGTTGACTACACGGGAGTCCAGTGACGTAACCATTACTCCAACTGCTGGTCCCTGTACATATATTTTTTAAAAGTTGGGGCTGGCTCTGTACAGAGGTAAGGTGCTGCCCAGGAGAAGCTGGGTTCCACATGGTGGTCGCAGCTGGAACCCCTGGCCCAGTCGCCCTGAGACACGCTGCTCGAGACACCCAGCAGCGGAAGGCGGGGAGCGGGGACCACGGGGCGAGCAGGCCTGTGGGGGGCTCCGCTCTAGTTCCCTCTCGTGCATACGCTCTAGTTCCCTCTCGCCCCCTCGTGCATACGCCCTAGTTCCCTCTCGCCCCTCGTGCATACGCTCTAGTTCCCTCTCGCCCCTCGTGCATACGCCCTAGTTCCCTCTCGCCCTCTCATGCATACGCCCTAGTTCCCTCTCGCCCCTCGTGCATACGCTCTAGTTCCCTCTCGTGCATACGCCCTAGTTCCCTCTCGCCCCTCGTGCATACGCCCTAGTTCCCTCTCGCCCCTCGTGCATACGCCCTAGTTCCCTCTCGCCCCTCGTGCAAACGCTCTAGTTCCCTCTCGCCCTCTCGTGCATACGCCCTAGTTCCCTCTCGCCCCCTTGTGCATACGCCCTAGTTCCCTCTCGCCCCTCGTGCATACGCCCTAGTTCCCTCTCGCCCCCTCGTGCATACGCCCTAGTTCCCTCTCGCCCCTCGTGCATACGCCCTAGTTCCCTCTCGCCCCCTTGTGCATACGCCCTAGTTCCCTCTCGCCCCTCGTGCAAACGCTCTAGTTCCCTCTCGCCCTCTCGTGCATACGCTCTAGTTCCCTCTCGCCCCTCGTGCATACGCCCTAGTTCCCTCTCGCCCCCTCGTGCATACGCCCTAGTTCCCTCTCGCCCCTCGTGCAAACGGTCTAGTTCCCTCTCGCCCTCTCGTGCATACGCTCTAGTTCCCTCTCGCCCCTCGTGCATACGCCCTAGTTCCCTCTCGCCCCTCGTGCAAACGCTCTAGTTCCCTCTCGCCCCTCGTGCATACGCTCTAGTTCCCTCTCGTGCATACGCCCTAGTTCCCTCTCGCCCCTCGTGCATACGCCCTAGTTCCCTCTCGCCCCTCGTGCATACGCCCTAGTTCCCTCTCGCCCCTCGTGCATACGCCCTAGTTCCCTCTCGCCCCCTCGTGCATACGCCCTAGTTCCCTCTCGCCCCCTCGTGCATACGCCCTAGTTCCCTCTCGCCCCTCGTGCATACGCCCTAGTTCCCTCTCGCCCCCTCGTGCATACGCCCTAGTTCCCTCTCGCCCCTCGTGCATACGCCCTAGTTCCCTCTCGCCCCCTTGTGCATACGCCCTAGTTCCCTCTCGCCCCTCGTGCAAACGCTCTAGTTCCCTCTCGCCCTCTCGTGCATACGCCCTAGTTCCCTCTCGCCCCCTTGTGCATACGCCCTAGTTCCCTCTCGCCCCTCGTGCATACGCCCTAGTTCCCTCTCGCCCCCTCGTGCATACGCCCTAGTTCCCTATCGCCCCTCGTGCATACGCCCTAGTTCCCTCTCGCCCCCTTGTGCATACGCCCTAGTTCCCTCTCGCCCCTCGTGCAAACGCTCTAGTTCCCTCTCGCCCCCTCGTGCATACGCCCTAGTTCCCTCTCGCCCCTCGTGCATACGCTCTAGTTCCCTCTCGCCCCTCGTGCATACGCCCTAGTTCCCTCTCGCCCCCTCGTGCATACGCCCTAGTTCCCTCTCGCCCCTCGTGCGTACGCTCTAGTTCCCTCTCGCCCCCTCGTGCATACGCCCTAGTTCCCTCTCGCCCCTCGTGCATACGCTCTAGTTCCCTCTCGCCCCTCGTGCATACGCCCTAGTTCCCTCTCGCCCCCTCGTGCATACGCCCTAGTTCCCTCTCGCCCCTCGTGCATACGCTTTAGTTCCCTCTCACCCCTCGTGCATACACCCTAGTTCCCTCTCGCCCTCTCGTGCATACGCCCTAGTTCCCTCTCACCCCTCGTGCCAACGCTCTAGTTCCCTCTTGCCCCTCGTGCATACGCCCTAGTTCCCTCTCGCCCCTCGTGCAAACGCTCTAGTTCCTCTCGCCCCTCGTGCAAACGCTCTAGTTCCCTCTGGCCCCTCGTGCATACGCCCTCGTTCCGTCTCGCCCCTCGTGCATACGCTCTAGTTCCCTCTCGTGCATACGCCCTAGTTCCCTCTCGCCCCTCGTGCATACGCCCTAGTTCCCTCTTGCCCCTCGTGCAAACGCTCTAGTTCCCTCTCGCCCTCTCGTGCATACGCTCTAGTTCCCTCTCGCCCCTCGTGCATACGCCCTAGTTCCCTCTCGCCCCTCGTGCAAACGCTCTAGTTCCCTCTCGCCCCTCGTGCATACGCTCTAGTTCCCTCTCGCCCCTCGTGCATACGCCCTAGTTCCCTCTCGCCCCTCGTGCAAAAGCTCTAGTTCCCTCTCGCCCCTCGTGCATACGCTCTAGTTCCCTCTCGCCCCTCGTGCATACGCCCTAGTTCCCTCTCGCCCCTCGTGCATACGCCCTAGTTCCCTCTCGCCCCTCGTGCAAACGCTCTAGTTCCCTCTCGCCCTCTCGTGCATACGCTCTAGTTCCCTCTCGCCCCTCGTGCATACGCCCTAGTTCCCTCTCGCCCCTCGTGCAAACGCTCTAGTTCCCTCTCGCCCTCTCGTGCAAACGCTCTAGTTCCCTCTCGCCCTCTCGTGCATACGCTCTAGTTCCCTCTCGCCCCTCGTGCATACGCTCTAGTTCCCTCTCGCCCCCTCGTGCATACGCCCTAGTTCCCTCTCGCCCCTCGTGCATACGCTCTAGTTCCCTCTCGCCCCCTCGTGCATACGCCCTAGTTCCCTCTCGCCCCTCGTGCAAACGCTCTAGTTCCCTCTCGCCCCCTCGTGCATACGCCCTAGTTCCCTCTCGCCCCTCGTGCATACGCTCTAGTTCCCTCTCGCCCCTCGTGCATACGCCCTAGTTCCCTCTCGCCCCCTCGTGCATACGCCCTAGTTCCCTCTCGCCCCTCGTGCATACGCTCTAGTTCCCTCTCGCCCCCTCGTGCATACGCCCTAGTTCCCTCTCGCCCCTCGTGCATACGCTCTAGTTCGCCCCCTCTCGCCCCTCGTGCATACGCATACCTAGTTCACCCCCTCTCAGTTCCCTCTCGCCCCTCGTGCATACGCCCTAGTTCGCCTCTCGCCCCTCGTGCATACGCGTGCAAACGCTTAGTTCGCCCCCTCTCTAGTTCCCTCTGCCCCCTCGTGCATACGCCCTAGTTCCCTCTCGCCCTCTCGTGCATACGCCCTAGTTCCCTCTCGCCCCCCTCGTGCCCCCTCGTGCAACGCTCTAGTTCGCCTCTTGCCCCTCGTGCATACGCCCTAGTTCCCTCTCGCCCCTCGTGCAAACGCTCTAGTTCCCTCTCGCCCCTCGTGCATAACGCTCTAGTTCCCTCTGGCCCCTCGTGCATACGCCCTAGTTCCGTCTCGCCCCTCGTGCATACGCTCTAGTTCCCTCTAGTTCCCCTCGTGCATACGCCCTAGTTCCCTCTCGCCCCTCGTGCATACGCCCTAGTTCCCTCTTGCCCCTCGTGCAAACGCTCTAGTTCCCTCTCGCCCTCTCGTGCATACGCTCTAGTTCCCTCTCGCCCCTCGTGCATACGCCCTAGTTCCCTCTCGCCCCTCGTGCAAACGCTCTAGTTCCCTCTCGCCCCTCGTGCAAACGCTCTAGTTCCCTCTCGCCCTCTCGTGCATACGCTCTAGTTCCCTCTCGCCCCTCGTGCATACGCTCTAGTTCCCTCTCGCCCCCTCGTGCAAACGCCCTAGTTCCCTCTCGCCCCCTCGTGCATACGCCCTAGTTCCCTCTTGCCCCTCGTGCATACGCTCTAGTTCCCTCTCGCCCCTCGTGCAAACGCTCTAGTTCCCTCTCGCCCCTCGTGCAAACGCCCTAGTTCCCTCTGGCCCCTCGTGCATACGCCCTAGTTCCCTCTCACCCCTCGTGCATACGCCCTAGTTCCCTCTCGCCCCTCGTGCATACGCCCTAGTTCCCTCTCGCCCCTCGTGCATACGCCCTAGTTCCCTCTCGCCCCTCGTGCAAACGCTCTAGTTCCCTCTCGCCCCTCGTGCAAACGCTCTAGTTCCTTCTGGCCCCTCGTGCAAACGCCCTAGTTCCGTCTCGCCCCTCGTGCATACGCTCTAGTTCCCTCTCGCCCCTCGTGCATACGCTCTAGTTCCCTCTCGTGCATACGCCCTAGTTCCCTCTCGCCCCTCGTGCATACGCCCTAGTTCCCTCTTGCCCTTCGTGCAAACGCTCTAGTTCCCTCTCGCCCTCTCGTGCATACGCTCTAGTTCCCTCTCGCCCCTCGTGCATACGCCCTAGTTCCCTCTCGCCCCTCGTGCAAACGCTCTAGTTCCCTCTCGCCCCTCGTGCAAACGCTCTAGTTCCCTCTCGCCCTCTCGTGCATACGCTCTAGTTCCCTCTCGCCCCTCGTGCATACGCTCTAGTTCCCTCTCGCCCCCCTCGTGCAAACGCTCTAGTTCCCTCTCGCCCCCTCGTGCATACGCCCTAGTTCCCTCTTGCCCCTCGTGCATACGCTCTAGTTCCCTCTCGCCCCTCGTGCAAACGCTCTAGTTCCCTCTCGCCCCTCGTGCAAACGCTCTAGTTCCCTCTGGCCCCTCGTGCATACGCCCTAGTTCCCTCTCGCCCCTCGTGCAAACGCTCTAGTTCCCTCTCGCCCTCTCGTGCAAACGCTCTAGTTCCCTCTCGCCCTCTCGTGCATACGCTCTAGTTCCCTCTCGCCCCTCGTGCATACGCTCTAGTTCCCTCTCGCCCCCTCGTGCATACGCCCTAGTTCCCTCTCGCCCCTCGTGCATACGCTCTAGTTCCCTCTCGCCCCCTCGTGCATACGCCCTAGTTCCCTCTCGCCCCTAGTGCAAACGCTCTAGTTCCCTCTCGCCCCCTCGTGCATACGCCCTAGTTCCCTCTCGCCCCTCGTGCATACGCTCTAGTTCCCTCTCGCCCCTCGTGCATACGCTCTAGTTCCCTCTCGCCCCTCGTGCAAACGCTCTAGTTCCCTCTCGCCCCTCGTGCATACGCCCTAGTTCCCTCTCGCCCCTCGTGCAAACGCTCTAGTTCCCTCTCGCCCCTCGTGCATACGCCCTAGTTCCCTCTCGCCCCTCGTGCAAACGCTCTAGTTCCCTCTCGCCCCTCGTGCAAACGCCCTAGTTCCCTCTGGCCCCTCGTGCATACGCCCTAGTTCCCTCTCGCCCCTCGTGCATACGCCCTAGTTCCCTCTCGCCCCTCGTGCATACGCCCTAGTTCCCTCTCGCCCCTCGTGCATACGCCCTAGTTCCCTCTCGCCCCTCGTGCATACGCCCTAGTTCCCTCTCGCCCCTCGTGCATACGCCCTAGTTCCCTCTCGCCCCTCGTGCATACGCCCTAGTTCCCTCTCGCCCCTCGTGCATATGCCCTAGTTCCCTCTCGCCCCCTCGTGCATACGCTCTAGTTCCCTCTCGCCCTTCGTGCATACGCTCTAGTTCCCTCTCACCCCTCATGCATACGCTCTACTTCCCTCTCGCCCCCTCGTGCATACGCTCTAGTTCCCTCTCGCCCCTCGTGCATATGCTCTTTCACGACTAGAATGCTCTTCGTGACCTGTTACTTCCCCTCTTGCAGCATGAAGTGCAACTTTCTTGTGGAATTTAAAGCCCAAATTATTTTTGTAACATCGACTTCCAGTGTGTTTCCTTACAAAAGCTAGCCAAGGTGGTCGTTTTCCTGTTTTTCCAACGTTCCAGGCAATTTCGTGCCTCTGTGTTTTCCATATTCACCCTTCTTGGTTGGGAACCTTATTCAGCTCTCATTTTTCATTCTTTAGGTACTAAAATCCCCCTTTCTTTGGCCGCCCTGCACAGTTTCCTCCAGGAACTCAGGCCACTGGCCTGCACCTCTCCCTCCTCACCCCCTCGCCCCGCACTGCCTTTGTGCCTGCGCCCTTCCCTCTCTCTAGCCTGCCTCGTACCTCCCAGGGTGGGGCGTGCTGCCGATTCATTTTCCACCCCCACATGTCTAGTTGGGAGTCTGGGGCATACCGAATATCAGTGTGTGTGTGTTAAATTTTGGCCAGATCTGCTCACAGGAAAGCCCGAGGACGGAATTGCAAAATGCTGATGTTCTACAGCAACGATGTGGGAAGGAGAGGCTGCAAACCGAGGGAACTGCAGGGGGAGGTGGCGACGCTGCAGTGATGGGGCTTCAGAACGGGGCCCAGATGCTGTCCGGATGACGGTTCAAGCTCAGGTGTTGTCCAACAGCGTGTCCGGGAGCTGGGTCGGTGCTTCTGGCAGGGCGGAGGAGGGCCTCAGATGCAGCCTCAGGCCTCGTCAGGACCTGTCGGTGCCATCCTTCGCAGGCTGCCAATCACGGGGATCACGTGGGGCAAGTGCGGTTTTGGTTTTCAGTGTAACTTTCAAGTAGAATTGATTTGTTTTTCCCAGCAGTTTTACTTTCATTATCAATAAACTCAGCCTGGGCCAGCTGGTGGCATGGTGGTTAAGGTGGCTGAAATCCACATGTATGATGGCGAGGTTTAAGTCTCAGACCTGGCAGCTTGAGAACCATGCTGAGCCTGGGCGGTGTCCGCAACCCCGCCAGGAGCAGAGACAGAGGAGGGCTGTGGTGTGGTCGCCCTCACCCTTTTCACTTTCTCTGTCTCTCTCTGGCTAGTTCATGTGCTCTGGCAAGATTTAAGAAAAAATCCAAAAAGTAAAAACAAAGCAGACCAACTCTGTCTTCTCAGACCGGATCCGAGATAATAAGAGCTGCAACAGTGCAGGCAGGATAAAGCCGGTCATTAATGGCCATCCCGTTTCCTGGCCGTCAGCTTGGCCTCTGTTCGGGGAGCAGACCTCGCTATCTCCTGTTGCGTGAACACGAAGCACACAGTCCAAGAAGCCCTAGAACTGTACACTTAATCCTTGGTGCATGTTTTTGGTGGAAGAGTTTATTGCTTTCATTGCATTGGCATTTTTTTTTTTTTTTTTTTTTTTTTTGTGAACATAGAGGAAAAACTGCATCTCTAAGGGATCTTTGGAGGAGTCACGTGTCTTCATTAATTTAGTGAATGTGAGATACTGTAGGACAGACACAGTGCTGAGGCTGGGGCAGCTGTGATAGCTAAGGCTTTTTTTTTAGAGAGAGAATTTTTGCTATAGGGTGCATGCACTTGTTGGAGAGACAGAGACAGCAAGAATTCACTTCCCGAGTGGGGGTGGTGGCCATGTTACAATCCCTTCTCCTCCAGTCTCCTCTTGGGATTCTGGGCATTCATGTACGCACACGTGTCTGGGGTTGACTACGTGGGAGTCCAGCGACGTAATCATTACGCTGTCTGCTGGGCTCCAGAAAGCTAAGACTTCTCTTAGTGAACTTTCACGAGAACTGTGGGTGGAAGCGGGAGGGAGCAGTTGGAGCCAGGTCCGGGGTCTCGTTTATGCAGCGTCAGTCTGCAGGGAGCCCAAGGTCCCACTCGGCACAGCACGCGGTGCAGAATGGCGGCGTCCCAGTGGCGTTTCCTCGTCCTGCAGGGTCCCGCCTGTCGACACCTTGCACTCCCCGGAGCAGTGTGCCCATCCAGGCCCTGCTTTGCAGTGGGCCCGGCTGGTGGCGCCCTGCCCACTGCGTCCTGCATCTTCTGCGATGTCCTGCCGGACTAGGCGGGTCCTCACTGCCCGAGTGGGCTCTAGCATCAGGCTAACACCTTCCTGTTGCTTCCGGCGCTTATTTCCCTGACGGAACCATCGACTTTCTCAGCTGGAATAGGTAGAGATTGTCGATTCCCTGAAATTTTGGAGTTGTGGTATTGTATTACTTATTTGGCTCAGTTCCCTGAATTCTTTCAGTCTTAAGATTTTAAATGAGAGCTGTTATTTTTGTTTTGACGATTCTGTGATGTTCTTAAAGGCAAGCAGGGAAGCCCTGGAGTGCTGCCATCAGCCCTGGAAATCACCGAGCCCCGCAGTGCTCCGCCCGCCTCACACGGCCTCCTCTCGCCTGGCCAGCAGTGGTTTCCCGTGGCTGCGAGTAAATTCTGAGGAAACCGTAAACTGGAGAATTCCTCTCCGGCTTCACCATGTCTGTGTACTGGAAACCGTATCCAGGAAAATCAGTGTGACTGGCTGTACCTTATCAGAGCACGTTCTCGAAGTATTTGTCCTCCGACAACTCCCGCTTTCCATTCATAATCTCTGTTTTAGTGCATGGATGCTATAATCTCCCTCTACTAATGAGAAATATTTTGTTGAGAAAATACTCTCTCTTAAGTCACCTACAGATGATTAATTCCTTAACTGCCAATGCTGTTTCTGGAATCAGACGTGACGGAAGGCTCGTATGTGACCGACAGGGCCGACCGCGGTGAACTGGGGCTGCTCATGCGCACCACTAGTGCTGAGGGTAGAGCTTACGCAATACCACCTCTCCTCCCTGGGTCCTTGGGCCTCTCCTCTTCTTTCCAGCTTTTCCCCGTGGGCATGGCCAGCACCTCAGTCAGCCCATAGAAATGTGCAGTTTATGTTGATCTGACTGACTTGACCTGGAAAGTCTGTGACTTTGGATTAGAAAGAATTGTTACCATTTTATAAACACATTTAAAATGATCTTTCCAGCCTTCCTGTTCTCTTAGTGAATTAGTGATGAATTTTTAATAAAATGCCTCGATTAAAATACTCGATAAAATACTTTAATTAAAACATTAAAATATAGGGGCCAGTGTGTGGTATGGTTGTTCAGGCTCTGGACTCCCACATGGATGACCACAGTTCAAATCCTGGACCTGCTAGCTTTAAAGTCACATGGGGTATGCGTGCATGTGTGCCCAAAACCCTGAGAGGACAGTGGGAGGGAAGGGACTGTGGCATGGCCATCCCCCCAGGGAATGGTTTCTTACTCTCCCTCTTTCTGTCTCTCTCCAGTGAGCATACGCACCCTATGGCAAAAACCCAAAATAAATAAAAATAAGTAAATAAAAATATATACTGTTCTTAATTTGTGATTTAAAGACTTAAAAAATACCAAAGTCAATTTCATAAAACCAGCCAGGTAAGTTCACTATCTGTTTTTGATTTTTCTAATTATTTTTCTTATAGAAGATAAAATAAAACTGTTCCTTAAGGTTAAAAGTTGCTATGAGGGGCTGCAGGTGGCATGGTGGTTAAGGGTGATGGACTCCCACATGGCCAACCACGGTTCGCGTCCCGGACCTGGCACCCTGCTTTCTCATTTTCCCTCTCTCTCTCACTCTCTTGCTCAGTCCCTCTCTTGTCAAATTAAATAAGTAAATAAAAAAATTAAATAAAATAATTCTTTAAAAATAAAACAAAAGTTGCTATGAAATATTTATAATAAATGAGAAAGCAAACTCTCACTTGAAAACACAGGGAAGTTTGAAAGCTATGTTTTGTGACCATGATAGTAGTCTCCTGGGTTTAAGGTAAAACAAGAATCCATCGTCCCAGTGGCTGTTCCCTCTGACCGACTTACAGCAGGGTGTGCAGACCTGGCAGGGCACTCTGACTCCACCTCGTCCTTAATTGGCCTAGTGCTAGACGAGATCTGGAGACTCGGGAATACCCTCCCAGGACATTTGTGCCTAACAGGAAATACCTTACCAGGCATCACTGATTGGTTCTTGAGGCGAGAAGTTGTCTGATTGGAATATATTTTGAGGATCTAAATGGAGAATTTTTTTAAAAAAAGAATTATTTAATTTTATTCATTTATTTTAATTTGACCAGAGAGAGACAGAGACAGAGAGGGGGAAAGTGAGAAAGCAAGCCACCAGGTCCAGGACTCGAACCATGGTCAACCATGTGGGAGTGTCTGTCCAGCGCCTTAACCACCATGCCACCTGCTGGCCCCGGGAATTTGTTTTTTAAAGCCCTTGTTTTGATTTGGAGAGTTCTGAATTTTTTCCCCCGATTCTTCATTAGCAGATTGATAGGACTTATCTGTGGTGAGTAATTAAAAATCCATTTAGTTGTTTGAGATGTCCAACAATTATCTTGTAAAACATTAGTCACCTTAGTGCCATCTTGTGGACCAATCATGTACCTGCAGGGGACAAACCTATAAAATGTGGTAATATAATTTTCCCTACCATTTTTATTATAATAAAGATCTTAAAGGGGCCAGTAGATGGCGTAGTGGTTACGTCTCTAGACTCCCACACTTTGAGTCTCAGACCTGGTGGCTTGAAAATTATGCAGGGCTGGGGTGTGTGCGTGCTTGCCTCAGATCCGGGAGAATGGAGAAGGGATGTGGCTTGCCCATCCCCTCTGGGGTGATTTCTCACTTTCCCTCCCACCGTCTCTGTCTCTCTCCCTCTCTCCAGTGAGCACACACACCCTAAGGCAAAAACCTCTAAAAAAAAATCTTAAGGTGCATTCAATGAAATGATGAAATTAACTCTTTTATTCTGCTTTTCTACTCAAGAAATTCTAAATATTCCATAGTTATTTTTAGGGGGTAAATCAAAGTTTAACCTGATACATCTGAGGTTACTGTAATAAATAATCCAAACCAAGACCAGCTAGTGGGAACAGATGGTGCTTCTGGAAGGGCCTGAAGATTTTCCACTCCTACATGGACATAAACCTTCTGCTTGGGCCTGTGCAGCTGCACGGCTCATGAGCAGGCCTGTAGATCTGTATGTCACTTTTCTGTGGTCGTAAGTCACATTCTGTAATTCGATGCTTCTCAAGGCTTGCAGCGCAGAGGCTGACGGGAAGCACAGACAGTGGTTCTGGTTATTCTCAAGTTGCATCATCCTCTTCCTGGGACTGCTTCCTGCTCCTCTCTTTTGCGTGTGAGACTGTGTACGAGAACAACAGACATCTCAGCCAGCTTTGGTCATGCCTGAGCCTGGGTTTAGCTCCCTAGGAACTGAAGAGCTGTGCAGTCCCAGGGTTTCTTGTAGTCGCGAGTTGAGTCTGGAAGGCTTATAACATTTGATTTTCTGAGCCTTTTCGAATGATTAGCAACACTTCTGCAGACAACTGTGTTTGAGAATTTACAACTGGCTTTGATGAGTAATCTGAGACAGAAGCGAAATAAATGTGCAAGGAAAGAAAGAAAAAGAAAACACAGTGAGTGCCTGTGCTGGTGACCTACTGTTGGCCGTCCGTTCGTGGTGACAGGTTAATTTCTTTTGCCTCACCCCTCCAAAAATTTGGTAAAGCAGTGAACTTAAGTTGTGATCGGTGAAGATGACCTTGTCAAGAGTTTTTGTTTTGTTTTTATAGGGCACAAGTGATTGACTCACAAAAATTATGTTAGAGACCCTTGTGAAGTAGTACAATATAGATGGCAGTCACCTGATTTATTGGTTCAATTTTATTGTTAATTTCTTGTAACTAGCCCTCTTTTATTTGTCTATAATTGAACAAATCACTTTATAAGGAATGAAATAACTTACGTAAACATATGGTCTGAGCATCTGTGTCCTAGCGATATGTGAATGTTAGGGACGTGAGGGTTCCCGAATGCTGACCCAGATGTGGAAACACTGGGCCACTTGTATATTTTTGGTAGGAATGAAAAATGGGACAGCCACTTTGGAAAACAATTATGGCAGTTCCTTCCTTTCTTTCCTTCCTTCCTTCCTTCCTTCCTTCCTTCCTTCCTTCCTTCCTTCCTTCCTTCTTTCCTTCCTTCCTTCCTTTCTTCCTTTCCTTTTCTTTTTTTTTTGGAGAGGTTTTTGCTATAGGGCGTGTGCGCTCGCCAGGAAAGACAAAGACAGAAAGATAGAGAGATAGAAATCACCCTCTGGGGGGATGGCCACGCTGCAGTCCCTTGTCCTCCATTCTCCTCTCAGGATCTTGGGCACGCATGCACACGCGCCTGGTGTGAGTTTAAGCCACTGGGTCTGGGACTCGAACCGCGGTTGACTACATGGGAGTCCAGTAACATGCCAACTGCTGGTCCCAATTATGGCAGTTTCTTAAAAAAACTTAATATGTGACTAGTACACAACTCAGCAGCTAAGGTCCTGGGCATTTATCCCAGAGAAATAAAATCTTGGGGTCACACAGAAGCTTTACGTGATCGCTTATGGCCGCTGTGTTTGTCATAGCCTCAACTGGAAATAACCCAGATGTCCTTCAGTAGGTAAGTGGTTACACCGGGCCATTGTGCCGTAGACTATCACTCACCTAGCAACAAAAAGAACAAGTGATACACAACAACTTGAATTAATCTCCAAAGAATTATGCTGAATAAAAAAAGTCGATCCTCAAAGATTATGCTGCATATGAGTCCATTTAAATAACATTCCTGAGATGACAGCACTTCTGAAGTGTTGGGATGGAGCACAGTTCAGTGGTGGGGTTTGGATGGGGAAGGGCAGGAGCAGTGCCGGGGGGTGGTGGCGAGGTGCGTGGCCTCATTTCCGCCACACCCATGGTGCTGTCCTGGCTGTGATGTTGTACCACAGGTCTGTAAAGGGTTACCATTGGGGGAAATACAGGGAAACTGTGTATGAGATCTTTGTATTGTTTCCTAAAACTGCATGTAATCTACAATAACATTAATAAAAATTTAATTAAAAATATATGGTAAGGGGGCCAGCAGGTGGCATGGTAGTTGAGGCACTGGACTCGCACATGGCCGACTGTGGCTCGCATCCTGGACCTGGCGGCTCACTTTCCTCTCTCTCTTCCTCTCTCTGGTGATCCCTAGAACAAATTTAAACATAATAATAAAATTAAATTAGTGGGACCAGCAGGTGGCGTGGTGGTTAAGGTGCTGGACACTCCCACATGGCCGACTGTGGTTCGAGTACAGGACTTGGTTGCTTGCTTTCTTACTTTCCCTCTCTCTCTCTGTGTATCTCTCTCTGGTCAAATTAAAACAAATGAATGAATAAATAAAATTAAATAATTAATTATTTTAAAAAATTAAATAAGTAATTCCTAAAAAATATATATATATATATGTGATAGGGTTTACAAATAATAGCTCAGTGATGAATGTACACTCAAGATATAGTCTAAGTGTCCCGATTTAAATTAAAGCTATATTACAAAAAAATGTAAGCTATGACTTAAAAATTTAGATCATATTATACAATATCCTAATTGTGAAAGAGATACAAGTTCAGTGTATCTTTAGCATTAAAAATAGATTTTGCCTTATCACTTAACATTTCTGTTGTGAAATTATACTCCTATTAGTAAAGAGAAAAAAGGAAATAAATGAGCATTCCTTCATGTAAGTAACTTAATTCACTAAGAAAACATACTGGTAAAGTGACGTTATCTTGTGTGTGTTTTCATGATCATAGCTTAATAAGATAGTTTGGGACCAGCAAATAGCGTAGTGGTTAGATCGCTGGACTCCCCTGTAGTCAACCATGGTTTGAGTCCCAGACCCAGCAGCTTAAAACCCGCGCTGGACACGTGTGCATGTGTGCACAAACCCTGAGAGGACAGTGGAGGAGAAGGGATTGCAGCGTGGCCATCCTCCCTGGGGCGTGATTTCTCACCTTCTGTTTCTCTGTCTCTCTGGTGAGTACATGCACCCTATAGCAAAAATCTCTCTTAAAAAAAAAAAGGCAAGTACAACATGTAGAAACTTTTAACCTGCAGCTTGAATTAAGAAGAGGCTCGCATTAATTGGATTCTTCGCTTTGTGGCTGTACAGTTTCCATACTTTTTTGGTGCTGTGATTGATCCAACGCATCCTCCCAGCTGTGGAGCATTGGTAGCTTTTTTTGCTACCCTAAAAAGTCAACCTAGTTTCATTTTTTAGCTGAAAAGACTTGTTTCAACATTGTATTGGGATCTTTAAAATGAAAAAGATATGTATTAAGAAAGATTCTAAGGCAAGAGAAGAGATATTCAAAATTAGGGTGTATTATCTAGATAAATTCAATTTAAAAAAGAACTTCTAAATTCACTCATTTATTTACAACACTTCCTAACTGGTCCACCTTAGCCGCTGGTCAGACACCGATCTCTTCTAAAATATCTGATCTCGTCTTGACTTGTTGGCATGAACTTCTTGACAAGCATTTTGTTTGCTTGTGCTGACCCGTGACCTTCAGGACGCGGCACCTCTGGGAGCGTTGGGGACTCTGACATCAGAGCTGTCTCCCTCGTGCTTTGTATTTCTTTACAAGTATGATTTCTGTGGCTCAGACTCAGGAGAGGGTACATATTCAGATATTTCCGCTCTGTATGGTTTATAGGAAACGCAAGGTGGATGAGTGAATGCAGAAAGTACCCGGAATAGATCCTGGCCCACAGTGAGTGTGTCTGAGCCACTGTTACTATCGGACTTGTTAATATTACTATTATTTTCTGGGCTATGTTGTTGGTGAATATTCTGCAAAGCTAACCCTATAATGTCAATATTTTTATTCATTTTCAAGCACGTATTGCAAACTCAAATAGCTACACACACACACACACAGCAAGAGAGAGAGAGAGTCATAGGGAAAACCATGACGTATTTTTGCATAGAGAAACAGAAAATAGTCATGAATTTCACAGCAGCCCAACATCATTTTAATTTCAGTCTAATGTAGAAAGTAATTGTAAAAAATACTTTTAAAAGGCTCTCCCACACCTGCTCTCAGTCTTTGCTACTTTCTTGCTTCCTGAAGTTGACCAATATCCTGACTAGTGTCATACCAATTATAACCTTTTGTCTTTTTACTTTTTACCCAAGTACATGTCCATATCCCGATAGTTTAATCTATTCTCAAAAATTTATGTAAATTCAATTGACATTAATCATTTTGTATCTGATTTCTTTTTCTTGATGGATTTGTTTGTAAGAATCATCTTATGCTGAATGAAGTCACTACATGGAAAATAAAAAGTCATTTAAGAAAATAACCAACAAAAAGAAAATTGGCCTGGGCAGTTGTCGAGTGTGCTTCATTCGTGTCCACTGCTGCGTAGCATGCCATTGTGTAGCTATATTGTCATTTACCACTCCCACTGACTGAGGTTTGTAGTGTGTACAGTTTTTGATATCATGAATAATGTTGCCATAAACATTCTTGAACACGTCTCTAGAGGCGGATTGTGAATTACATACCTAAAATGGAAATTGTGGGTTGTAGGTATACATCATACATCCTTAAATTTAAAAGATAAATACACTGTCTTTATTCTGGTTGTCGTGGTACCTCGTGGTAGCTTCGATTTCCATTCTCTCTTACCTGTGATGGTGAATACCTTTCAGACTCGCCCACCATTGAGATGCTCTTGCTCATGAACACGGGTCACGTCCTGCTCCTGTTGCTGTGGCCAGGCCGTTCCTCATTGACTTGTTATGGATCTGAGACTCTTGATGTCTTTTGAAAAACAGAATTTTGAACTTCAGCATAGTCCAGTAGATCAACTCTTGTTTTCATGATTAGATTTAATGAAATTGAATTTATCAACTCTTCTTTTCATGACTTTTCTGTTTGGTTTAAGAAATCTTTCTCTACCCCAAAGTCCCAGAGTTTTCTCTAGCATCTTTTAGAAGCTATATAATCTTCCTTTCATAGCTTTGCATATGGCGTGAGGTGAGGGTTGGATTTTGCTTTTCCCCCATAATGGGTATCCAGCCGTCTCAGCTCCAGTTGCTGCCCTGCAGTCCCACCTTTGCTACACGTGGGCTCTGTGAAGATGAGTGAGAGTGTCTTGGCTCTGCTCCACTCCATAGATCTGTTTACTCAGCCACTGTCAACAGCACATTGCTTGTACAAATGCAGTTTTATGTAAATCTTTCTTTTTACGAATTATTTTATTTTATTTTATCTATTTATTTTTGATTTGACTGGGGGTGGGGTGTGGGGAGAGAAAGTGAGAAAGCAAGTCGCCTGGTCTGGGACGTGAACCACAGTCAGCCATGTGGGAGTCTAGTGCCCTTAACCACCATGCCACCTGCTGGCCCCTTATGTAAGTCTTGATGTCAGGATACCATCAGCCCTTATTATTTTCATATAAATTTAGAATCAGCTTGTCAAATTCTACAAAACAAAACAAAAATAAAGTGAAAGCCTGTTAGTCTTTTTAATTGGGATTGCACTGGATATATAAACAGTTTGGGTTACATTGCTTAATTCTCAACATAGGAAATTTTTCTAAAAATTAAAAAATCCATTTACCTTGGAGCCAGACAGTGACACAGTAGGAAAACATGATAGTCTGTGAGACAGCCTCACGTGAGAATGTCCTTCTCCAAGTAAGCTGGGCTCATGTGTGCCAATGCCCTAGGCTGGCTGGAGGCTGAGGGTGGACTATGGCATACACTCTCTCTCTCTCACTCGTCAAGCAAATAATACCAAAATTTAAAACAATCCATTTTATCTTAATTGTTCAGAGACTGTACTGTAGATTACAGTTACTTGAAAATTGTTGACACTTGCTTTATAGCCCACAAGAGGGTTAATTTTAATAGGTGAATTATAAAGGACATACAGAAAGTTCATGGAAAATGTGTATTATAAAATAACTATGCACAAATTTCCAGCTTTCAAATTTCTTTACACCATAGTAAATCATTCTGTCATTCCATTTTTTTCCCATCAGCTTTTTGAAGTCCTGTTGCTTCTGCGCTTGCAAAGGGTACGTGTTCTGTCCTGTTGAATGTGACTTGTGTCTGTCAGGTCAGGTCTGTTAGTCATATGTTCAAATTACTAATTTTATTGACGTTTTGTCTACACCAACATTTACTAAAAGAGGTCTGTTAGAACTTTTCATTATGATTGTATATTTTCTTACAGTATTGTCCATTTTTGTTATATTATGAGGTTATGCTATAACGTGTATATAAATGACAAACATTTTTTAACTGAAGAATTGAGCATTTATCACGTTGTTTTAAAGTGAGCTGTCTTACCTGTAGCTGTGCTTTTGCCTTCACATCTACCATGTTTTATACCATGTAATACAGTTCCATGGTGTTCTCGGTTAGTTTCAAGGCGCACCGTTTATAAGTCTGTTACTTTCCACTCTGTGTGTATTGCTTTAAGTGTGCCTATTATGGCATATAATTAAAGCAGTTTAATCTGGTAATCTTTTTCTCTTGACTGAAGCATTTAGCTCTTTTCCGTTTAGTGTAAACACTAATCTGCTTGGTTTAAATCCAGACATGCTGTGCGAGCAGTGCCCGGGGAAGCCGGTACCCCTCTTCCCTAAGGCTCCTGTTCTGCTCTTCGCCTCTCAGCTGCCCCTCCTGGATTCGCGGGGCCTCCCAGGGAGTGAGCAGCTCGAGTCCTGGGTCCTTGCTCCTCCCCAGACCCTGACTGGGTGGTTCTTCACTGCGGTGTGGCCTCCCGGTGCCTGGGGGGTATAAATATCTATATCTATCTATATCTGTATCTATATCTATCTATCTATCTATCTATCTATCTATCTACCTACCTACCTCTCTATCTCTATCTATCTATCTATCTATCTATCTATCTATCTATCTATCTATCTATCTATATCATCTGTATCTGTATCATCTATATTGATATCATCTCTATTTATCTATATACTTACATTCTGTCAGTGTTTCTAGATGAGCATTTGTCCAAATTGCCTAATTTGCTCTTCCTAGATTCCTGTAATTATGCTTTAAAAGCCTATGCAGCATGTGCCTTACTTAGAAACTGACTCTCAAAGGAGAAGTGACACCATAGGCGGTCAGTGACACCCAGCTGCACTGTCGTGGTGGTGCTCCTTTTGCCTACTGCTCTACTCACAGACCCGAGGCAGTGCGTTTCAGGACAGCAGCACATTTTCAATGACAACGTGATGGCAGATAGAGGAACCGATGTCGTGATAGGACCTCAGTGGGCCGAAGACAACGTGATGGCAGATATAGGTTCCGATGTCGTGATAGGACCTCAGTGGGCTGAAGACAACGTGATGGCAGATATAGGAACCGATGTTGGATATGACCTCAGTGGGCCGAAGACAACGTGATGGCAGATAGAGGAACCGATGTTGCCATAGGACCTCAGTGGGCTGAAAAACACCTGACGTGCATTGTCCTTATTCCCAGGGTGGAGCCAGCTGGTCCCTGAAAAGGAACATGTATACCATGAAGTCATTCAGTTTCTGTGTGCATTCTCCCAAATAATTCTTTTGTGAGAAGCAGTTCTTTAATTTTAAGGCTGATTATTCTATTAAAATTCACATTATAAAAGCTCCTCAAAGATTTAGTTTATATACATGTTTCATGTTTCTTAAGTAACAGATCAATAAGTGTTTTGAATTTGATTTGCCTGTTGTGTCTTCTCCTGACATTTAGCAAAATTTGAATAGATTCTTTTCCTCCTCTTCTAGTGCACATCTTTGTTACTAGTGCACATCTTTGTTAATATATAGCTTTAAGTTAAATATTAAGATTTCTTACTCTAAGCAATAGTATTCAATTTATGCTTAGGCAATTCCAAAATAAAATAATTATTTGGAATATCTTCAGTAACAAAAATATACAGGTTGAGTGTATATTCTCCGTTTTCTTGAAATACCCAACAGTATGGTGGGCCTGTAAATTAGTACAACCACTATGTCAAACAATCTGAGGCTCCTTAAAAAGTCACAGACAGAGGTGACCTGGTAATCCCACTCCTGGTGTTTACCGAAAGGGCAGGAAATCTCTTTGTCAGAGAGACACTCGCACATCCATGTTTACTGCAGCATTTTATTAATAATTGCTGAGGTGTGGAATCAGCCTCAGTGCTCACAAACTGATGACTGGATTCAGAAAATGTGGCGCGTGGACACTGGAATACCACTCAGCCACAAGACTGAATGCTGAGGGAAGCAAGCCAGACTGTAAAAGACAACCACCGCGTGTCCCCACTTAACATCCTGAGTGTCTCACTCCCTGGCAGAAATAGAGGGACCCGAGGACAGAGAGAGAGGCAGAGCAGGCGTGGATACCAGCGTCTGCGTGGTGTGCGTGTGAGAGAGGGGCGGGGTGAGGGCTCTGGGAGGATGTGCGACGGACGTCAGGGTGCGTGTAAACAAGGCGAGTGGGTGCAGTACTGTTACCATGGTTATATATATATATGTAAAAACCTAGCGGAAAGAAAATCGAAGGTGTCCAACGTAATGTAATGTTCTTTGTTGACAATGATGAGTGCGGTAATATTTTTGATTTGATCATCACACTGTATGTGTGCTTTGAAAAACCACATTGTACCTCCCAAAGGTGCACAACAATTAAATATAAATAAGAAATGTAAAATTAAAAAACAGAACTATCCAGCAGTAATTGTTATGATTTGAGACTGTTGCAGATGTGCTAGTTTAGAACCTTCCGAGCGCATGGCAATGCTGCTTGTCGGGGCTGGGGGCTCGTCTGTGTGCCTTTGGACACGATTGGAGGCCATTTTCCCAGTGATGGGACGATTCAGAGTTCTGTTTTCAGCATGGGCTCTGGGGTCAGGCCAATCTGGGTTTCAATCCAGCTTCTAGTACTTGCCAGCATGACCGGGTTATTTACAATTTTAAAGTTTGTTTCCTTATTTATTAAAAATAGGAAAATCTCTGTATGGAGGGTAGAAAAACAAAAGCAGAACCCACTGGAAACAGCTTCCACGGCTTTCAGAAGATCAGGGTGCGGCCTCCTGGGAGCTGCGCTCTTTGTGTTGCAAGGGCTGTACGTACGTGGCTGTGCATGGCAGGGCTTTGCTTCACCCTGCATTTTACTTGGATTATAGGTTAAAGATGATAGCGTGTGCTCCTTTTCTCTTTACAGAAATATCTTTTCATAGTTTAATGAAATTTTTTATGGGGAAGTACGGTTGGGGGATTTATCCAAACACTTGGGACAGTCACTGGTCTAGAGCATATGGAAAGAGACTACATCTCGTGGACCAAATTTGCCTGCAGCCTGTATTTATAAATAAAGTTTTATTGCAACACTGCTCCCAGGTGCAAGAGCATCATCCAGGGCTGCCTTTGTGCTACAGCAACAGCCCTGCGAAGCTGTGACAGTCTTGCTTGGCGGCAAGCTCGACACGGTCCCTGTCTGGTCACTATCTCGGCAGAAATGGTTGGCCACGCCTGGCCTAGAGGGAAAGCAGAGAGGCAGACAGGCTGGCTGGCCCTCTGCTCCTCTGTGGCTCCTGTACCAGCTCTTCCTCGCAGCATCGGTCCTGTCTCCTCCCCTCTGATGCTGACTCAGCAGGACCGAGCGCCTCTGTGCGCCTCCATTTTCTAGAAAACAGAATCTAACCAGGTGTTCATGCCCTGCTGTGAATTCATTTATATGTGCCTAAGTGCTCTTAGGAGCAATGATTTTTTTTTTTTTAAAGAATCAAAACAACTATACTTTGTCAATTTACAATAAAAATAAATCTTAAAAAAGGAATTGAGAGCAGTTTGTTAAATAGAATGAGTCTTTTAATATTAGAACTTCAGAGTTTTTGGCATCTGGGCAGGAACAATTCCTAAGATATCAACAAGACTTTTTTTTTTTTTTTTAAGATTTTTGTTGTAGGGTATGTGCAGTCACTGGAGAGAGACAGAGACAAAGGAGAGGGAAAATGAGAAATTATCCCCGTGGGGGATGACCACACTGGAATCCCTTCTCCTTCATTCTTTCCTCAGGATTTTGGGCACACACACACACATGCGCCCAGTGTGATTTTCATGCTGTGGGGCCTAGGACTTGAACTGTGGAGTCTGCCATGTGTTATCCGTGCCTTAGCCACCATGCCACCTGCTGGCTCCAAGACCTTCTTGGTGTGCTCAGGTGAGGCAAGCTGTACTGCATTTTGGTGATCAGGCTCTTTCCATATTATTGCCGTATTTTTGTGCTCACCAGTTCTGTTATATATAGTTGGTTTTTCATATTGTGGGTTCTACTGCCACAGATCCAACCAATCAAAAATTGAGAATATTTGAAAAAAAATAAAACAACTAAATAGAAATAATATGACAATAAAATAATACACATAAAAAAGTATAACAGCTATTTATATAGCATGTACACTGCATTAGGTATTATAGGTAACCTGGATATGATTTAAAGTGTAGGTAAGGATGTCTTTAAGTTATATGCAAATACTGTGTCACTTCACATAAGGGACTTGGACATACCTAGGTTTCCGTACCTGCAAGGAGTCCTGGAACTGGCCCCCCACAGAAGCTGAGGGACGACTGTCATCTCTTTGTGTGAGCACCTGCCACCGACCCACGCGTTCTGCTCCAGCTTGGAGCTCTACTCGGTGCGCCTCCGTACCTCGGCCCCCTGTGGCTGAAACAGGCTTAGCTGTGTCCTTCGTTAGAGGGTGTGCACGTGACGTGGCCGCTATGTGCCGTAGAGGGTGGTCACGCCAGTCAGTGTGGTTGTGACAGTCTCCCACTGTGTGACTGTGGCCGCTATGTGCCGTAGAGGGTGGTCACGCCAGTCAGTGTGGTTGTGACAATCTCCCACTGTGTGACTGTGGTCGCTATGTGCCGTAGAGGGTGGTCACGCCAATCAGTGTGGTTGTGACAGTCTCCCACTGTGTGACTGTGGCCGCTATGTGCCGTAGAGGGTGGTCACGCCAGTCAGTGTGGTTGTGACAGTCTCCCACTGTGTGACTGTGGCCGCTATGTGCCGTAGAGGGTGGTCACGCCAATCAGTGTGGTTGTGACAGTCTCCCACTGTGTGACTGTGGCCGCTATGTGCCGTAGAGGGTGGTCACGCCAGTCAGTGTGGTTGTGACAATCTCCCACTGTGTGACTGTGGCCGCTATGTGCCGTAGAGGGTGGTCACGACAGTCAGTGTGGTTGTGACAATCTCCCACTGTGTGACTGTGGCCGCTATGTGCCGTAGAGGGTGATCACGACAGTCAGTGTGGTTGTGACAATCTCCCACTGTGTGACTGTGGCCGCTATGTGCCGTAGAGGGTGGTCACGCCAGTCAGTGTGGTTGTGACAATCTCCCACTGTGTGACTGTGGCCGCTATGTGCCGTAGAGGGTGGTCACGACAGTCAGTGTGGTTGTGACAATCTCCCACTGTGTGACTGTGGCCGCTATGTGCCGTAGAGGGTGGTCACGACAGTCAGTGTGGTTGTGATAATCTCCCATCGTCATGGTCATCTTCTCATCAGTGTTTCTCCAGATCCCAGGCAGGCAATGTCTGTAATGCAGACACACTGTTAGACAGCATGATAATGTACTTAGTTAACATTAGTACTTGGTCACGTACCAGTAATTACTACTGTGAGTCATTCTTACAATCATGCTTGAAATGGGTACTATTTTTATCAGCCTCTTAGTTTTTACATGAAAAAAAAGTGAGATATAGAGAGATTAAGCAACTTGCTCAAGGCTACTTAGCTGGTAAGCAGAAGAATTAGTATTAAATATTAGTCAATTTGAGTGTGAAGTTCCTATTGTTAGGCATTGTAATAAATTGCCTATGGATAGATATTTTGAAGATTAACACTTTTTTACAAAAAGCAAACCAAAATCAAGCCTGTGGCCTGATGGTCAAAGGTGTTATTGCCACATGATAGGCCATGTGGTTTGTCTTGGTCGGGTGGCTTGAAAACGTTCTGGTTGCTTGTGTGTGCATGCCCCAAATCCCACAGCTGAGCAGTGGTGGAGCAGGTGGCAGGGCGACTCTACCCCACTGCAGATAGTTTCCCCTTTCCGTCTCTCTCTGGTGGACAGATGGGCCCTTTGGCAATTAAAAAAATGAAAACAAAAACAAAAACAACAGTGTATTCCTTTGAGTAATAGTTTCTCCCATGAACCTAAAATAAAAATTTAATTGACATTTGATATAATAGTTACAGAAACAATTTGTTTTATTTAGAGTATTGTACTTACAAAACAAATGCTGGTCTTTTTACCCGTGAAGTTTTAAAAAAACTTGTATTTCTTTTTTCATTTACACATGCATCATTTTTTTTTTTTTTTTGGAGAGGTTTTCGCTGTAGGGTGCATGCGCTCGCCAGACAGACAGAGAGAGACAGAGAGACAGAAAGCGAGAAATCACCCCCCAGGGGGGATGGCCATGCCGCAATCCCTTCTCCTCCATTCTCCTCTCGGGATCTTGGGCACACACGCACACGCGCCCGGCGTGAGTTTTAAGCCACCCAGTCTGGGACGTGAACCACGGTTGACTACATGGGAGTCCAGCGACATAGCCATTACGCTAACTGCTGGTCCCCACATGCATCATGTTTTAATGAAACCCAGAAAAGCAAAACTAAATCAACACTCAGCATACCTTCACCAGGGCTAGGATGGATGGCGCTGGGATTCTCTGCGCTGTCCTGGCCGCCTTCTCATCCCCCAGCGAGCCTCGTAGGTGGAAACCCACCTGCCACCCCAGAGTCCTGTGTTGATTCGTACACTGAGCTTTTCTCAGCTTTTCCGTTTAGCCTAAAAGAACATTGAGTGTCATGTCAGGGTGCAACATGGTGTAGTGGGAAAGACACTGGATTTGGCGTCTCAAACCCTGGGTTCAAAATCTGAATACAATTACTGGCTTTATAGTCCTGGGAGATCACTCAGCATCTAAGTTTCAGCCAATTTATGGAAAAATGAGAATAATAATATTTACATGATTATTTCTGAGATTAAATGGCATAGCAAGTGAGCACATGTCCTACATAATAATGACTTTTTAAATTGCACTCTAGTCTCCTTTTGAGATATTGAGGAAGCTAGCACATATCAGATGGATTTGTTTTTGCAAAATGCAAACTACATAACTCATTTTTCTTGCATCACATCATTTAAATACCGAAGTTTTACTGGGCAGCTTGGTGCCATACCTATCAGAAATGGCGGCAATGAAAGAACACCATGGCTTCCAAGAGCAGTTTTCCTCAGGGCAGCTCTTCCACCTCAGTTCTGTAACGTACAGGTGGAACCGGCTACAGATCATGTTCCTTTGTTTCTCATCAATGACGACAAGCCAGTGGCTGCACTGACAGCCATGTGTTAATGTCTGTATTTTCCTTGAAATGTTCATGACATGAATGGAAGATATTTTAGATATATCCCATGTTGAGTGGTTTTTGTATCCAAAAAGATAAGGCTATTTTAGAGTCTTATAAATCCCCTATTTTTACCACAATCTTTTGAAGCAGTGACAAAAAATACTATGTCCCTTAATGTGATTAAACTGATAATGAAGTGGCAAATCTATTTACAAGAGAATTCTACATGACTGGACTGATCATTCTCTGTTGTGTACATTCAAGGGTATTTGGCTTGGTGAATAGCAGGAGGTTAGGAATAATTTTACTTTCAGCCGGGGCTGGGAAGATACAGAAAGAAGATCAACATTTAATCTCTGCATGTTCGCAGGCTTGAGACTGGTTGCAAAAATATCCTGGAGAGAGATTTCTGTAGAGACTGGTAATCTTATAACATGCACCAGCGAAATCTTACAGAAATATGTGCATTCCTAGAAATGTGGAAGAAAAGCATGTACGGGGTGTACCGTGTATGAGCGATGTGTCTGTCCGGCAGCCAGAGCTAGCAGAGGCTAGCGACTCATTCTGAAAGGAGCCTCTACAGTGTCAGGTGGGCCGGAGCTAACACATCATGGGGCCTCTCATTAGCCCCCACTTTGGCGTCGCAGGTAAAGTAGTAGTCGGGACCAACAGCGTAATGGCTGTGTCGCTGGACTCCCATGTAGTCGACCACGGTTCGCGTCCTGAACCTGGTGGCTTAAAACTCATGGCGGGTGCGTGTGCGTGCATGCCCAAGATCCTGAGAGGAGAATGGAGGAGAAGGGATTGCGGGCGTGGCCCTCCCCTCTGGGGGGTGATTTCTCGCTTTCTATTTTTCTGTCTCTCTCTGTCTCTCTGGCGGGCCCACGTGCCCTATAGCAAAACCTCTCTCTCTCTCAAAAAAAAAAAAAAAAAAAAAAAGTAATATCTGACTCCACTTCAGGAACAGCCGCCTTGACGGTAACATGGCCTTCCTGGCTAATACGTTCCCTAATGGCATGGCCCACCGGTCGACCGCAAGGTGTCACATACCTAAACTGGCTGTCTGCAGTGCTTTCAGAGAGAACTATGGTTGGGTCTGCAGTCAAAATCTTGACAGGTAACAGATCCCAGGGATATTAAAACATGAACCTTGGGGCCATCAGGTGGTGTGGGGGTTAAGGCGCTGGACTCCCATGCAGCCAACCATGATTCGAGTTCAGACCCTGCAGCTTGAAACTCAGGCCAAGGATGTGTGCATGCATGTCCAAAATCCCAAGAGGAGAATGGAGAAGGGATTGTGGCTGGGCCATCCCCCCCAGGGGGTGATTTCTCCCTTTCTGTCTCTCTGGCAGCTCAGGTCCCTACGGCAAAAACTTCTCTCAAACAAAATCAAAAAAACCTGAAGATTGTTTGCTGGGAGCTATGGTAATTTGTAACCATATCTTTCAGGAATTGGTTTGTATGCAAGGTTGGGGGAAGGGGGAAGGGCTATGTGCCCTTGAACCCCAGTCTGTCACTAAATTCCTTGTAATCAGGAGATGAAGAAGTCTGGAATGCCTCCTTTTAGATTAGCCAAAGAAGGCAAGTCTTAGAGCCGCAGAGCTCAGAGCTCGCTCGGGGTATTCTCTGTCTTAAGGTGCTCCTCGTTAGACCAGAGAGCCTTGGCCCCTGCTGACCTGTCGCAGGCGTTCTGTGCGGCTGTGTCCACAGCATTGGAGCTGTCCCGTTGCAGGGTGTGCTTCATTTGCAGGTATTCCCGCCAGCGCTCATCGCCTTCCACAAATTCCAAGGGACCATGTGACAGCTTAGCACATTCAATAAACAGACTTTATATGGAGATAATTTTATGATTTGTAGAGAGTTAAAGTTTATCTTAAAAAGTTCTGTTTTAGGTTTGCAAAGCAAACGAATCATTAGGTGATTTAGGAGCCCATGGTAATGATAATTTACATAAAAACTCTAACGCGAACCTTCTGTTCCAATATTCTGTCCCTTTTCCTTCATGCTAAGAGACAGTCTGGACTGTGGACTGGGGCAGTGCTTAATAAGGTGGAATATTTCTTTATAAAATTATTTTGTTCACATTTGTAAAAGTGACAGCTTAAGAGCCCCCCCCCCTCCCCCCAGGAGCCTAGGCGGGGGCAGGCTGCTAGGAGGGGTAGGCCCTGCCTCCGCTGGCTCGCTCTGTGATTCCCAGCTTTCCATCTGCTGGGTCCGTATTTCTTGTATAACTTCTCCTTAAGTTTATTTATGTCATTTGTTCCTACCAGTGCCCTGGGTCATTTATTACACCTATTAACTTTGCTCTCAGAAGAGAGTCTGCCAGAATTCCTGAAGGCCGTCTCTGCGTCTGTTTCTTGTCTTTGGAGAGTGGAGGTCAGGGAACTCGCCGAGCAGGGCGCGCTGAGCCCGCACTGCTGCTGGTTACCTATGCCGTGGGTAAGCAGAGGTGTGGGAGTCACCCAGCGGGTGCGTTTTGGCTGTGGGAACATCTTCAGAGATCTAAAACTGACACACACAATTAAAAACAACCTTACATACAAGGCCGGCTGGAGTAGACCCTGCTGCGGTGTTCAGGTCCCTCTGGGAGGGCTGGTTCTGCCTGCAGTGGTGATGCACTGCTTGTGGGAAGCTGGATCCCAAGTGGTGACCCTGAACACATGGTCGGCCTGAACACATGGAGCAGGTGCACACGTGCCCAGGATGGAGGCTGGAGGGCCGGGGAAGGGCGCCGTATGACAGACTCACGGGCTCTGCTCCGTCTGTCTCTCTTGCGTCAGGTGTGTGTGCTCATGCTCAGTCACGAGTAAGGGAAAATGATCTATCCAGACCCTTCACTGACTTCTTCTGGGGAGAGTTTCCTTTTGTGTATGCTTTGAATTTTGTTCATGGACTGAGATGAGCATTGTTACCACAAGCGTTCACTTTCTCTGGGAAATGCAGAGTGGGAAACCCTCCTGTAACAGACCCTTGGCGGTGGTACAGCATCTCCACTATTATACTCTGCTTGTTCAAGTCCTTGTCTTTCCTAACATGTTCTCAAAATTAATGATGATTAGAATAATTTTGTTAAAAAATAATCTATGCTGGGGATAGCAGGTGGCAGGTGGTTAAGGCACTGGACACTTCCACACGACCGACTGCGGTTTGAGTCCTGGACCTGGTGGCTTTCCTTCCCACTTTCCCTCTCTCTATGTGTCTCTTTCTGGTCAAATTAAAATAAATAAATGAATAAATAAAATAAAATAAATAATAATTTAAAAAGTAGTCTATGTCAAATAAGACTGAATAATAGACTCTATTAAATGTTGGAGGCAACTTTCAGATTAAATCTATATAACATCAAGTGAATTGGTTGAAAACAAATACTCTTTTTTTTTTTTTGTTTGTTTTTTTGAGAGGTTTTTCCTACAGGGTGCGTGCGCTAGCCAGAAAGACAGAGAGATAGAAAGCGAGAAATCACCCCCCAGGGGAGATGGCCACGCCGCAATCCCTTCTTCATTCTCCTCTCGGGATCTTGGGCACGCACGCACATGTGCCCAGTGTGAGTTTAAGCCACAGGGTCTGGGACTTGAACCATGGTCGACTATGTGGGAGTCCAGCGACATAGCCATTACACTAACTGCTGGTCCTGAAAACAAATACTCTTTAATGTAATGTAAGGCAATTTAAAATAAATATAAATATAAATTTAAATTTATTTTACTAATTTAGTTAATGATATTTTAAGAAAATTACGTCAATGAATTTATTTATTTATTTTTTGAGAGGTATTTTGCTATAGGGTGCATGTGCTTGACAGAAAGACAGAGAGAGACAGAGAGACAGAAAGCGAGAAATCACCCCTCCATGGGGGATGGCCACGCCACAATCCCTTCTCCTCCATTCTCCTCTCGGGATCTTGGGCATGCCTGCACACATGCCCGGTGTGAATTTAAACTACTGGGTTCAGGACTCAAACCGCAGTCGACTACATGGGAGGCCAGTGACGTAGCCATTACATCATCTGCTGGTCCCACGTCAATGTATTTAAAAGATCAAGGCAATAAAAAATTTCATAGACACAGTCACATTTTCAAACCTTGAAGATCGACTCCGATTTGCTGGCCTCTAACACAATGATCTGGAAAGGTTCTGCTTGAAAGGTCTATCCATACTTCAGTTTTGTCTCCAGAAGAGTTGTGAGCATAGTTCATTTGAGTGAGCATAATAAAAATCAATACTCCGGTGGCTGAACTTAGTAAAGCAGTTATATGCCAGATATAACTGAATGTTTTGCTTTTCTTTCTCATTAATGAGAGAAGAAGAAGAGAGAGGGAGAGGAGCGAGGTACTCGCCACAGGACCTTGCCTGCCACACGCCCCTGGAGGGCTGGCATTATGGGCGTGCGCTGCCACACCCCGGGTGTCCAGGTCGGTCCAGGGTCCACGCCTGGGCCTTCCCTGTGGCTCCAGCATCACTGGCAGTGTCACCCCCCGCCACTGTAGTGGGGCCGGACTGGGATTGTAAAGTGGTCCCCTACCTCGCTAGAAGGTGTTAGAATAAATGTCACAGCTGTCCAGTTGTCCAGAAAATCTCCTTTTAGATTGCGTTCCCTCAAGTGCAGGCTCTGTGACGTGAGAGCGCCTCTCACCGTCCTGGGCATGTTTCAGACATCGCCTTGACAGTATCTCATGAGTTTCTTCTCACTCGCCGGACCAGAGAGTGGTTTGTTGAAGACACGCTGAACTCCCACTGCGGGTGGAGGCACACACAGAACCACGCTGCATGCAAACGTGAAGGTTATCTGAGTCATGAACACAAGTACACGCTCCCCTTCCACATTTCTAGCGTTCGGGGATGGGTACAGACCGGAGCCCGCGGCTGAGCGTGAAGATACCTGCTGGCTGAAAGCCAGGGACTAGCTGGTTCACCAAAATTCATTGGCTCCTTTAAATAACGGAATTGCAGCTAAGGCGAACCCCAAACCTATACATCTCAGTCTTCCTCGGAGCTCAAAGGGTTCGTGGAGCTGAATTCTTACCAAAGGCAGGTGAGAGATTAGGCGTGGCATTTCTAGGCTTCAGTTTTAAGACATTTCTAATGAGCTGGAGCAAGACACGTATGGTCCAGTTTCTTCCCTGGAGGAGAGTAGAGTGACAGGTGGGAGACCCAGGGCCCACTACCCAGGCACACTTAACATGGAATACTCTCACTTTAGTCCTGGTCATTTCACCAGTAACCTGCCTCCGACTGATCTGGGGCTCCGAGCACCAGCAGCCTAACTGCTAGAGTCGCCATTTGTCCCAGTCAGGGTGGACCTCGGGGTGGTCAGGAGCTCGCAGACCTTCCTCTGCCGCGTCTGAGCCCGTCCTCTGCTCTGCATCAGCCCTGCTGCCTGGTGGGCCTTTCTTTTATATTTTAAAGTTAAACAAATGACTGACACTCAGCCACCCTGAGCTATACATTTCTCTTTGGAATAGAAGTGTGATTCAGCAAAAGGAAAATTGGACTTGGAAGTCAAGTTCTAGGTGCTAATTCCAATCCTTCCTTTACCTACTGTTAATTTTGAGCAAGTCAATTAACATTTATTGGCCTCAATTTCTTTACCTATAAAATTGCTATTAATAGTGCCTGCTACCCAGAAGTGTTGTATATTATGAACGCACAGCCTAAGTTCAGACTTGGTTTTAGGTATCTTTAAGTTGCATCTACCTCTAGGTCATTTGTTCTAAAGTCTAAAAAATTTGAAACACATAGAATAAAAGAATGTTTAGTAAATAGTTATTGCAACTAAAATTTTCTCAAAATAAGGGACAATACTTTCTAATATAATTAATGTTTCTATTCTTACTAAACCCTGTTGAATTATGTATAGCTTCTTATAAAAAGAGTTGTCCTTAATTTTAGAAATATTTTACTTTAAAATGTACTTAGCGTGTTTATTTTAAAAGCGTGTGTGTGTAAATGCGTATTTCCACAGAACAGATAGAAGGTACATTTGAACGGTGTGCTCTGGCTCTTTACTGAGTTATTGCAGACCGGTGCTTTTACGTGGTGTAGAGTCCTGCCCGCCAGCTCCACGCCCCTGGTGCAGCGTCTAACGTGTCCAGTAGAAACGGCCAGTGGTCCAGAGGCAGGGTCTCCCATTAGTGCAGCGCCGACTCTCCTCCAGGAGCGCAGCAGACTGGCCGGCGGAGATGAGCTGGTTTCACTTCCCTCGCTGGGACCTGGCCTGCTGTTCTCCTGGGAGGGCCTGGCCTGAGAACATTCTGTGGGAGGTTCAGCTGGGAGGGCGCTGGCAGCGAACAGTCTCAGACCTGCGGGAACCCGAGACCCCACCCCAGCAGAAGCGAGTCACTGACGCGTTTCCGTAGCAGAGGCCCTGGCCCCTGAGGTTTGGGGCACTCTTCCTCCCCTCCAGAGAGCAGGGACACAGGGAGTTACCTCTGTGGGAGGTCGTAGGCTTGGCTCGCTGATCGTCTCGCAGCAGGTCAGCGTTTCTTCCTCCGTGTTCCGGTATTCGGCTGCATATCATTCATAATGGAAGTGCTCGTTTTATGCGTCCTGGGTCCTGTTGGAAGGCCCACATGTGTGGCGTAACCTGGGAGATGAAATAAGAGGAACTTAGTTACAAGGTGTTTACACACAGAGACAAACTTTGGGAACAGGAAAGATGGTCTCGTTCAGTTTAAGAATAATATATCAGGGACCAGCAGATGGCGTTATGGTTCCGTGGCTAGACTCCCACATGGCAGACCACAGTTTGAGTCCTGGACCGGGCTCGGCTTAAGCTCTTGCCAGGTGCTTGTGTGCCAAATCCTGAAAGAAGAATGGAGGAGAAGGGATTGTGGTGTAGCCATTCCCCGAGGGATGATTTCTCACTTTCTGTCTCTCTGTCTCTGTTTCTCTGGTGAGCACACACGTCCTATAGCAAAAATCTCTCTTTCTAAAAAAAGATATATCAAAAGTGTTATACATACATATTTTTAAATTATTTATTTAATTGTATTTATTATTATTTTAATTTGACCAGAAAGACAGAGGGAAAGGGAAAGCGAGAAAGCAAGCCACCAGGACCAGGGCTTGAACCATGGTCAGCCATGTGGGAGTCCAGCACCTTAACCACCATGCCACCTGCCAGCCCAGACTAATATATATTATTCTAGATGAAAAATAGCTTATTCTATTTTCTGATTTGATAGTGTACTTGTATAACAAATCAAGTAAAATAGAAAAGAAGAGAGAACTATAAATAGCCCTCGCCACCACTCAGGCTGGTGTCCGTTGTTACGGTGTTTGTGAGGGTGTGTTCAGGCATACCGAGTTTTATATACATGTATGTATGTGTGTATATATAAAACATATTTTATGTATGCTTTTATTTTATATATATATAAATAGATATTATATATAAAATATCTTCGAGTGGTGTACACAGATAAGGTATATCTACATAATACATATTTAATATATATTTAATATATTTTTTTATAATACATATTTTTGTCTATTTTTATTATTTATTTTATCTTATTTATTATTTCTTTTAAAATTTGTTATAGGGCAATGGGTTCACCAGAGAGATGAAAGAGAGACACGGAGAGAGAGAGAGACAGAGAGAAAATGAGAAGGCAAGCTGCCAGGACTGGGACTTGAATGAAGTCGGCCATGTGGGAGCCCAGTGCCTTAACCACCATGCCACCTGAGTGTGATGTGTTGCAATGCTGGACTCTTTGTATCTCTTGTCGGTAAAATGAACAGTTCTTTAGATAAAATGCTATCAGTTAAATCGAACTTCCACTTGAAACTGGAGGCTAAGTAAATGAGTGATAATTTTGCATTATTTCAAATAAATCTCAGTGAAAATGATTTAGTATATATTAAGAGCTAGCTATGTGTATCTATGGTACCCTCATTCTATACACCAGTTAGTTCTAACTGGGGACTGTGCTCCCACCCACCTGCTCAGAAATCAGTGAGACCTTCTGCGTCAGGGTGTGGTTTTAGGGCTTCTTAGACTACAAAATTTCATTAGGAAAAAATGTACCAGAAGTTATTTCTGCGGGGCCAGCAGGGATATGGTGGTTGGGGTGTTGGACTTCCACATGGCTAACTGCAGTTTGAATCCCAGACCTGGTGACTTGCTTTCTCACTTTCCTCCTTTCTCTCTGTCTCTGTCTCTCTCTCTGATGAGTGTGTGTGCCCTGTAGCAAATTAAAAACATAATAACAATAAGAAATAATAAATAATAATTAAAAAATAATTAAAAAATAATTCTGGTCATTTTCATATTTTGCTTTACATGAACCATTATCATTATTATTATTTTTTTAGGTTAAATCACAGAATGCTTAGCTACTAGAGAATAAATCTTTGGAACTAAAAAGTCTGCTTAAAACAACTGCAAACAACTCATTTTTAGTTGTTTTCATTTAAAAACCTACTTCTAACCTCTATCCCTTCTACTGGCATTAAATAATTTTTTTCAGTTTAGGAAAATTGCATTAAGTAAGCAAAGAAGGAGTAGAGAACTAACTCAATCTGTATGTCAATCATTTTCACTGAAATTTATTTGAAATAATGCAAAATTATTACTCATTTACTTAGACTCCAGTTTCAAGTGGAAGTTCGATTTAACTGATAGCATTTTATCTAAAGAACTGTTCATTTTACCGACAAGAGATACAAAGAATCCAACACCGTAACACATCACACTCAGAATAAACTATAGCGGGGTGTAAATTTATTACGATAAATATTTAAAAAATATAAGAAGCACACAAACCTATAATTTATGTAAGAATGTGTTGCAAATTGTGAAGGGCCGTGTTCACTCGGCATTTACTTTGCCATGTGGGATTGTACGTGTGCTTCTGCCTTTAAACTCCGGAGTCTGCTCTCCCGAGTGCCCGCTTCCTCGCCCTTTGCCCACTAGAGGGCGCGGCAGCTCCACGCAAGAAGCCAGGGTGGGGGTGGGGTGCACTGCTGAGTACTCCATTTCAAGACTGGGGCTACTGGGTTGCCCAGAAGTGAGTCATGTCGTTTATAAGATGGGCCATTTTACAAACTAGGATCTTCTTTAGCCAAATTAAAAGTCCAACAATATTAGTTGTTGACCTATGTGTTGATAAAGTGGTTGAAAATCATTAAAATTGAATTCTGCTTTTAGATAATGTTGTCGCTGCTCTGTATTTGCTGTAATCCCACTGAGGGGAAAATAAATAAAGCAAGCAACTATGAATTTTGAGAGTGAAAAGCAAAACGAACTTTCTAAAAGCTAATTGACTAGGGCTGGCCTGTGGCACAGCAGTTAAGCGTATGCAGGAGACGCTGGTGCCGGGGGTTTGAGTTCCTGCCTCTGCAGCTTACAGAACCTGCCAGGCATGTGTGCCCAGGATCCTGACAAGATGGAGAGCTGGGGGACAAGGAATGTGGCCTGGGGGCTCCACGGAGGGAGAGCTCGCTCTCCTCCCTCTCTCGCTCTCCCTCTTTCTCTCTGTCTCTCACACACACGCCTGATCTCTTTTGGCATAAAACCCAAACAAACAAAATCCCATACTCATTACCATGAAACATACTGGCTAATGGAAAGAAAAAGTGCCATAGCATTTACACAGTCGACAAAGGAACCGCCACCCACACATTAGCTGGTTCTGACAGGGTCTCACCATGCCACAAGCCTCCTGCCTCAGCCTCCGGGCTGGCTGGGACTGCAGGCACGGGCCACTATGGCCACCAGGGGCTGGGAGTGGGCCCTGGCTATGTGGCCTCCCTCTGCCCAGCAGCAGTGTCCGCCAGCACCCGCTGTGCCGGGGCCTCCTGTCCTGTCCTCTGGTGAGAAGCTGTGGGCAGACTGGGCACTGCACGTGGGGATGCACGACTGAGTGCGAGCCGTGTTGGAGTGTGATCTGTTATTTGAGTGTGATCCGTGTCCGAGTGTCACATGGACACGGATCGCACTCGGACACGGATCACAGTCGACACGGATCACACTTGGACACGGATCACACCGAGACACGGATCGCACTCAGACCTGGATCACACTCAGACATGGATCGCACTTGGACACGGATCACACTCAGACATGGATTACAGTTGACACGAATCACACCCAGACATAGATTGCAGTGGGACACGGAGCGCACTCAGACACGGATCACACTCAGACGTGGATTGCACTTGGACACGGATCACACTCAGACACGGATTACAGTCGACACGGATCACACCCAGACATAGATCGCAGTGGGACATGGAGCGCACTCAGACACGGATCACACTCAGACATGGATCGCACTCAGACACAGATCACACTCAGACACGGATTACAGTCGTCACGGATCGCACTCGGACACGGATTGTACTCGGACACGGATCACACTCAGACACGGATTACAGTCGACACAGATCGCACTCGGACACGGATCGTACTCGGACACGGATCACACTCAGACACGGATTACAGTCAACACAGATCACACTCAGACATGAGTGCCAAGGCAGTGCTTTGGGTGAGCTGCAGGTGAGAACTGGGTTTTGGAGTCCCCGAAGCCCGGACTGTAGATCTGAATTTCCCCTTCCTGGTTCTTCGTCTGTAAAGAGGGTTGGTAGTACAGCAGAGCGTTGTTTTACGGTTCAAGTGGATTTGTGTATAGAAAGGTCTTAGCACTAGTCAATGGTTACTCATTACAAAGATGGAGTTTCAGGTCTAAGGCTTTACAATGAAAAGCCCAGCACTGCGAGGGCGTGGAGCGGGGAGCTTTGTTGAGCTTCACAGGGAAGGGGCAGCCATGCCTGGAGGGCAGCGGACGTCACCCTCCGCAGGGAAGGCGCGTGCTAGGACTGGGCCCGCTCCCTGTTCTCGGGAAGGGGCCCCTCCCAGGGTGATCATCCTCGCATCGACAAGGCGCACTCCTGTGCTGTCGTGCTGGCTCCTCGCGGCGAGAACGACGTCCACAGGGCTCTCATCTCCCACCTCCTTGCATCCACTGGGGCCCAAGGGCAGAGGCAGAGGCCTTCTGTCTGGGTCCACATGTTGCCCCACTTTCTGAGGCCAAGGGTTTAATGAGGAAGGGGCAGCAGAGTGACAGAGCAGGCCTCACCTCCCAGGGTCTGGGCCTCCTGGGTGCGCGTGCGGGGCTGTGTGGCCGAGGTGGCCGGGCAGCAGACACCCAGCTTCCACTGCGACGCTTCCGAAACGCTGAGGGACACGACACCTACAAAGTGATTCGTATCATTCGTGCGCGCGTGAGAGTAACTCGAAATAAGGGCTTTCCTGTTTCAAAGTGTTTCAGTGCTGAATATTAACGGGGCTGAGCGGGACAAACCCAAAGAGGAGGACGGTGTGGGGACCCAGGAGGCACAGGCAAGGCAGAGGAGGGGGAGAAGGCCCTGCCCTCCACGGTGGCTGGGCTGTCGCCAGGGACCGGTGGCTGTTCCACTCCCTGAGCTGTCAGAAACCTCGGTGTAAACTTGAGTGTGAAGACTGAAGACAGGGTGGGAAATGGGAAGGTCTAGAGAATAGGGGATTTCATCAGCAACCCCAGCCCTACACAGCGAGGCGGACGTTTCAAGGGAGGAGGCCAGGACTGAGCCAGTGTTGCGGACGTTGCCGTCGTAGACGGTGCTCACCGACTGGCAGGGCGCTGCCTGCCTCCGCCAGGCCAGGTCTCAGAACGGGACTGTTTCTGAGCGTGCATGGCTGAGGATGGCGTGCTGATCCGTGGCTAACAGGACAGCCCTGCTTATCTCGAGAGGACATTGCATTTCATGTAGAAATGCACTGAAAGGAATTTGCTTTGTGTGTGAAACCAGGCCGGGCAGCCAGGAGGGGCAGGGCCAGGGCCGGGGCCAGGGCCCGAGCAAAGCAGCGGATCAGGCCCTGGGGGTGCCCGCCTGCTGCGGCGGGGTGCCTGCTCCACAGTGTTTGGGTAGTGTGCTTATCTGCTTTCCCGTTATGTAAGCCATGGCTCACCGGGGAGAATGAGCACCCCCACCCACAGACCGTGCCGAGGGACTCTCAGAGCCACATCACCGGAAGCAGTCTGTCCGCCTGGCCCACAGCTTGGCCTAGCGTCCTTGGGAGGCCTTCTTGCATTGTGAGGACCCCATGAGCACTGCGTTAAAAAACTCAGAAGAAATCATGTTTAAAAGCAAGTTACAAGAACATGGCCATGTGCTGTTGGGCTCTCCGAGTCACCGCAGTGGGTGACTGTAGGCTCTTGGCTAAGTAGGACGTTTTTACTTCTCTGCTTATCTGAGACGGGATGGCCTGGTGTTAAGCTCAGAGCCTTCCTAAGACTTCCGGGTTTGATTCCAGACCTGGACAAGTTTAAGCTCTGTGACTCTGGGAAGACAGGTGACTTCTCTATACCTTAATTTCCTTTTCTCTAAATGGTTGGCACCTATGTCGATCTGTTATGAAGACTAAATCGATACTTAATATTAAGTTAAAACTTGCAAAAATGCCTGGTACAGTGCTGTTTGCTGAATAATTCAACACTTGGATCTTTGCATCAGCCCCATGACTAAAGCAAGACGTAGAGGATCAGAGTAATTTCCATGTGATCAAAAGGACCTCAGAGACCATTTATTGATAGTTCAGATCTCTCATTTTGAAAATAAAGAATGCGTTGGGCCAGCTGGTGATGCGGTTAAGGTGGCTGGATCCCACATGGCCAACTGTACGGTTTAAACCCCAGAAACAGCAGCTTGAAAAACACACTGAGCACGTGTGCTCAGATCCTGAGAGGAGGGAGCGATGGGGACAGGACTGCGGTGCGGGGTGCTTTCTCTCTCTCTCTCTGGCAAGTTGAGAAGGCAAATGTGCCTGAGGTTTATCACTCAGTGGAGTAACGGGCTCATCCAAGTACAGGCTTCTTCTTCTCAGGCCACGTCGCTCTGCCTTCTGTAATTGTGAAAATTGTGAAGAGTTCTTGAGTAGCCTTCTTAGCTCTAGAGACCATGTACTGTGATTAGGTATTAGAGTTGTATAAATTATACAAAAGTATATCAGTTTTTTTGTATATCTGCTACAATTATGGTTAACTGCATAAACAACAAACTCCAAATGCATTAGATAAGATAGATGTTTATGTTTCTTTTGCATTAAAGAAACACAGAGAAGAGTGTTCCAGACTTTCAAGGTGTCTCTGTGGTCAACAGCTGAGCTCCTGCCACCATTCCATGAGTGGCCTCGTTCCTAAGGACATCTCTTGGTCCGGAGTGGCTGTGGGAACTCTTGCCATCAGTCATTTCCCAAAAGGTGGGACAGAGGAAGGAAGAAAGAACAGTTTTTTTCTCCTTCTAAAAGATACTGTGTCTGTAGTAGAATCTTGTTCTAAGGATCAAATAAGTTCTCTCTGGACTAAGAGGAAAACGGAGGTTATTTTAAACTACCGTGGTGTCCCATGGCCCTCTGCGGTGGTGGCGAAGGGATTCCAAGGAGGGACGGCAGTGCTTGCTGTGCACGGTGCTGTCTTCCTGTTTCCCGCCGCGGTTTCTCTCTGCACATGTCCTTTCTCTTAGAATATGTTTCCTGTGTCCAAGGTCAAACTGCCAGACGCAGTTTTTGTACCCAGATTTTCTAACTCACACTATTAAATTCATTAAGTCTGTCCCCCCTCCTCTGAAGCGGGGCCCAGGAGCAGGTCGCCATGGCTGCCCACCATCAGCCTCCGCCATCAGCTGCCTGTGTGACCAGGACTTTCGGAAAGGCTCCGGGGGCTCAGTGTGGCGTACTGAGCAACCTCGCGTCCTCGGGTCCCCTTTTCTAAGCTAACGCTTTCATGACCGATGCTGAGGGTTTGGGCCACCGCCTCACACCGATGACCCTCACACCTGCACGCCATTTCAGACCGCTTTCTGGAGCTCCAGTCCCTCGTTGTGTATGGTCGTTGGCCATCTTCACTCAGGCTCTTCTGGGTGTCCACTGTAGTGTACCTTTGAGTCCCACATGCCCCTGATCTCATTTGGAGTCCTCTGTCCTAAGCTGCATCCGCTCAGGCACTCAGTAATACTCCTGCCCCTTCACTCCGACCACCAGTTAATCACAGTCCTACCGACTCCCTCACCTAAATCCCTTATTTCTTATGGTTATTGCTTTAAGTAATACCTTTGTAATCTTGTTTTTGTACAATGTCAGCCACCTCCTAAATCTTCGCCCTGTCTTCAGTCTCATTTATTCTCCGCATTGTCTCAAGAGTAATCTTTTAAATCTGTAAATACGATTATGTCACTTCCCTACTTAAAATGTATCAGCATTCCCTTTCATCCGCACAATAGTGGCCAAGCTCCTTGCTGGCCATATGGCCTTTTCTTATCTGAGTTCTCCCTTGAAGCCAAAAAAGGCCAGAAGCAATGCCATGAGTTGATTCCTCCCGGGCACCTGGGAGGACACTTGCCCAGAAGCCCCTGGGTCTAGGCCACCTGCCCCACTGAGATCTCCAAAGGGAAGGTGAGAGGCAGGGATGGAGGCCACTTCGGGCCTGGCCATAGTCCCCGTGCAAGTCTCCGCTGTTCCTAGCTCTTCCACGGCCACAGCAGGGAGAGGAAGCCTTTGAGGCGGTGGGACACACCTGGGGAGAGCTTGAACCCCGGGCTGAGTGCTGGGGGAGCTGCTTGAGAGACCTGCAGGCCGGACTCCAGCTGGAGCCTGAGGTGAACGAGGATGGTGTGTTTTGATCACAAGTTAACGTCGAGTGTTCTGTTCGGAAAACTTAGGAACAGGAATTGAAGGCGAAGACCTCCCAACTGGAAAGTGACTGAGAGGAGGAAGTGGGGAGATTGGAGCCAAGGGACTGTCCTGGGCTCCAGGGAGGGCTGGCCCGGGAGAGAGAAATTCCTGGAAGTGCTGACGGCTGCAGGGAGGTGATCTGGTCTTGGACAGCCCATTCCAGCACTCAGCCACTGGCAGCCATGGGGGCGGGTGCAGAAGTGCCCCGTGGCCTCAGGAGGAGACAGGGAAGACTGGCAGTGCCACCCCAGATGCGGCGGTAGGCGTCTTTCCACAGCGGCTCCAGGAACCTGTTCGAAGGGCTCTGGGTGTGGAGTGGAATTAGGGCGATGAGCGGATGTGGGGCCAGGCGGTCAGCCCTCTGCTTGGCAGGTGAGACTTCCCTGGTCACACAGATGGCACTGGCTTTCCATGCATTTCGGTCCCAAGAAGTCGAGAAGGTTTAGAGGCTGCTCGCTTCCCCCAGATGAGAAGCGCACGGTGGGGTGAACAGCATTCTGGAGTCTGTAATCAGTGTCCTTGAGGTGTGGCCTGCCGGGGTGAGGGAGCACCATGCACAGGGGCTTCCGACTCGGAGAGGCTCACAGGACCCAGAAGTGGTGAGCCCGGTCACCACTCGGCAGCAGGGGCAGGGGAAGCGTTCTGTCACTCGGACGATCTGCGGACGTTTTCGGGATTCGAGATCCTGGAGACCTCTGACAATACCCACTGTTTCTTAGGTTCTTTCGGATCGTTCCTTTAGCACACATTAGGGTCAGAGCCAAGCCGTGGAGGGGACACGCAGCAGCACGTGGCGACCTGTGAGAGGTGGCAGATGAGTGGCAGGTGCTCGGGCCGTGCCGGCTTGCTCCGTGTGCTGTGGCTCTCTGCTCTGAGCGTCGGCTCCCAGAAGTCGGTGTTCCTGGGATGAAACTACTGGGCCCAGGGACGTCTGGGTTCTGAGAGCATCCCTGAGGGTTTCCCAGAAAATGTAAGCAGGCGTTGGACTGGAGGCTGGAGTTCGCCCTGCAGGGTGGGAGAGTGAGGCGGGGAAGGTGACAGTGAGGCCGCACACAGGTTACGGCACCTCTGTCCAGCCCACAGTGGAGTGTCGCTTCCCTAGAGGAAGGCTTCAGTAAGGTACTGCCTTACTCTCTAAGTAAGCTGTGGCTACCGACCTTGCCTACTGCAAAGGGAAAATGCACTGTAGACAGGGTAACTTACGGAGTTCTCCAAAAGATAAGGAGAGACACCATCCTCCGTACTGGACAGAGCTCTGTAACTGCATTTCTGTTTCCACATGTCAGATAGCACACTGACTTGCAGCATGACTTGGAGGGCCTATTTCCACTTTAAAAGGAAACAGCTCGCAGTGTTCCATCTGGCTCCCCTGTGCACAGTTCTCTCTGCCACAGCCGTCCTGACTGTAAACGCACCGCGCAGTGACAGGCACTGTCAGAGCACTCGGATCAGCCCAGGCGGGCCCGGCTCACCAAGACTGGCTTCTGCCAGAGGAAGTGCAGCGAAGGGTCCTGGGCCGGCTCTGCGGTTCCCGCCACATGGCCACGCGGCTTCTGAAGCCAGTAGTTGGGCTGGAACTCTGTCTTCTGTGCATATTGACTAAGTAGCTTGGCATGTTGCTGTTTGTTCCAATACCTTTTTATTTGAAATGAAAGCCCGGAAAATGTCATCTGCCTCCCTTTTTAGAATAAATGTTACCATTTTTTCCATTTGGTGATCGGTCGCCATGGCTGCCGTCGTCCAGAGTCCGCACATCTCGTGAGCTTATCCAGAGGGGTTCCTGGGGCACGTCACGCTGCAGTGTTCTCGTGTTGCAGTGTTCTCGTGTTGCAGTTATGTATGTAACAAACCAGAGTGGAGACAATTCTTTGGCTGTTAGACTGTGGTGTTTAGTTTTTAAGACAGCTTTAGGGCCAGCCCTGTGGCCTTGTGGTCAAGGAGCCGCTTGGCCAACTGCAGTTTGAATCCCGGTGTCCATGGCTTGGAAAGCGCACCCGGTGTGTGTGTGCGTGTCCCAGATCCCAGTAGGATGGAGGGATGGAGGGAAAGGATTTCGGTGTGACCAGGCCCTGCTGGGGGGTGCTGTCTCCCTCTCTGGAGAGTGCACGTGTCGACTGGCAGTTAAAACAAGTGTGTGTGCTTTTTCGTTTGTTTCTCCATGGCAAACGTTATTGGATGCTTGCTGCCAGGAAGTTATTGTGTTGAGATGGACGTGTAGAAGTGAAAACATACACATGATATAATCCTTGTCTGCTGAGAATCACAGGACTTCAGAGCTTGAATGGGTGACCTGGACAACTCATTTCACTTTTTTAAAACTTAAAAAATGTAATTATTTTATTTATTATTATTATTTTCTAATTTGACTCACATTCTAATAGATGAATTTTCACTTTCTTGAACTATAATTTGTGGTAACTGGAACCAAGATGGAACATTGCACTAAATGACCTAGTAGGCTCTGAGGATTAACGTATTGGCGTTGGCAGCCCCGAGGGCCATTGAACACTGGAAGTGGTAACGGTTCAAACCCGAGTAGAGTGCTCTGTCTGCCCAGGGCAGAGCGGGGCAGGCTGAGAACTGCATCGACCCAGATTGGCTTTGCCAGTACTCAGGCTGGTGACAGGCTCTAATAGCTGTCAGTTACTGAGCGTCACTGTGCTCCAGGGCTTTCTGGACATTCTCTCCAAGCCAGTCACTCCAAGTGGAAGACATGTCACATGTTCTGTAAGCAGAGGAGAGCAGGGTAAGTGGCCAGGAGGTGCTAGGAGGACGGGCTTCCTGCCCCTCATCTGAAGAGTGTCCGGGCTGGTGCTCAGCGCCGGCCTGCTCGTGATGCAGTGTGCACACAGCACTCGTTCCTTATTTTGTCAGAAAGAACTCAAGGGCGTGTCCTGGCCTGTTAAGGGAAGCCATGCTCTAAACTCCATCTTCTAGACCCCCGAAATATTCAGACAAGTGGCGGAGAGATTTTGTCACATTATGACCTGAAACCACCGCAGAGGCACAAGAAACACGAGAAACCAAGAAAATATTTCTCCCCTAAGGGGAAAGAACAATCCCTCATCATCCATAGACAGTACGGTAGAACTCGTGGAAATGTCTGATAGAGAATTCAGAATATTCATAGGGACAAAACTAAAGGAGATGCAAGAGTTAAGAGATAATGAACTCCAGAAGATGCAGGAGAAAAGAGACGAGTTCCTGGAGGTGTTGAAACTCTTCCATGATCTGAAAGAGGAAATACACACCATAAAAAAGACTGAAACGAAGCTATTAGAGATGAAGGCTGCATTCAGGAATTCAAAATCTCCCTCGAAAGTATTAAAAGCAGATTAGTCCATGCAGAAAATCTAATCTCAGATGTGGAAGGCAAAACCTCTGATCTAGAAAAAATAACCAAAAAAAAAAAAAAACACACAAAAAAACAAAAACAACTGAGAAAATAACCCCCCAAAATAAGAATACTATACGAGAAATACTAGACAGCATGAAGTGCCCAAACATCTTGATAATCAGTATCCCAGAAGGTGAGGAGACTAATAAGGGCATTGATAATCTATTCCATGAAATCTTGGAAGAAAACTTTCCAAATCTAGAGAGGCATTCAAATATCCAGACCCACAAAGTACAAAGGACCCCTAATAGAATAACCCAAGAAGATCTTCTCCAAGGCACGTCATAGCAAGGCTGGCCAAATCTACAGACAAAGACAAGATATTAAAATTGGCAAGAGAGAAACGTCAGGTTACTTATAAAAGTTATCCCATCAGGCTAACCTCTGACCTCTCATCAGAAACAATGGGAGGAAACAAGGAAACAAGGGAAGAATGGGAAAATACGTTCCGAGTGTTAAGTGAGAGACAGCTTCACCCAAGAGTACTGTGCCCGGCAAGATTATCCTTCATATGGGAAGACAGGATAAAAACTTTCTCAGGCAAACAAGACCTGAAAGGATTTTCCAATAGCAGACCCACTCTTCAAGAAGTTCTGAAAGGAGTGCTCTACCAGGAAAACTAAAGACACATACAGAAATAAGAGAATAAAGGCAACCAAGAAAATGACGAATTTAATGCTAGGGACAATAAATATCAATAATAACATGGAATGTTTGGGACCAGCAGTTAGCGTAATGGCTACGTCGCTGGACTCCCACATAGTCGACCATGGTTCGAGTCCCGGACCCGGTGGCTTAAACTCACGCCGGGCGTGTGTGCATGTGTGCCCAAGATCCCCGAGAGGAGAATGGAGGAGAAGGGATTGCGGTGTGGCCATCCCCCCGGGGGGTGATTTCCTGCTTTCTGTCTCTCTGTTTCTCTCTCTCTGTCTGGCGAGCGCACATGCCCTATAGCAAAAACCTCTCCAAAAAAAAAAAAAAAAAAAAAAAAAAAAAACCCAATGTTACCTTCCAGGATTTAAACAGAAAGATTGGACCACAGTAACACTGCATATTCAACAGAAGAGAGTTCGAACATAAGACCGAATTGGTGAAATAGAATTTTATGACTTTTGAGTAAAACGTTACTGATTTCTTTTTACTATACTTTGTTTTCCCAATTTAAGCATTTTACTTTCTTCTGAGTTGTTGATAGGTTCAGCAATTTGTTAAAATATTTTTGTTTGTTTCTTTAAATGGAAACATAAACTTTTCTTCCTTCCTGACCCCTCTGGAATTGGAAAATATTTGGGAGTATTTTTATTTTGTGGCAGAAGGGTTATTTGTATAAGTTCAATAATGCTTGTTGTATTGAATCAGAAATTGGAAATATTCATTACTGGGCAGGGTTTTGACTGGAATGCCATATCTGAAGATTAATCAGGAAACTATGGAACTAAGGTGGATCTCAAGTAAGCCAACAGAAGCTCTAGGAAAGATGGCCTGGCACATAAATAGCTCTGCCTGGCAGAGGATTAGAGAAGATAAATGAAAGAATTTATATCATAAAATAAGCTGGACTTTTCCAGCCCAGCATTGTAATCAGTAGAGATTACAAAAGAGCAGCCACGCCAGAAGATTATCTCGAGAAAGACGTTGAAGGAAGAAAAAGAGACTGATCTTTGCTAACAGATGGTATATCACAGAATACTTGGTAGGCAGGGCTAAATTGAGGTTTATGTATGACTTGTGTGCTGGGCATTTGCTTTTCTTTTTTCTTTTTTTTTTTTTTTTGGGAGAGGTTTTTGCTATAGGGCGCGTGCGCTCGCCAGACAGACAGAAAGAGACATAGAGACAGAAAGTGAGAAATCACCCCCCAGGGGGGATGGTCACGCCACAATCCCTTCTCCTCCATTCTCCTCTCAGGATCTTGGGCACGCACGCACATGCGCCCGGCGTGAGTTCTAAGCCACCGGGTCCGGGACGCGAACCGCGGTCGACTATGTGGGAGTCTAGCGACATAGCCATTACGCTAACTGCTGGTTCCCGGCATTTGCTTTTCAACAATTCGAGTAGTTTAAATATTTTCTCAAAAACATTTAAAACCATTCTATCTCTGTTGTTATAGAGTCACAAACAAAATTATACAAAATATAAGGAGTATTTTGGACATTATCTTTAAAATTCAATATTTTGAAATTTTGAAAGTTGTTATTAACTGTCAAGAACTATGGAGTATGAGCAAAAAAATTTTTTTTTGGAGAGGTTTTTGCGTGTGCTTGCCAGACAGACAGAGACAGAGAGACAGAAAGCCAGAAATCACCCCCCGGGGGGATGGTCACGCCGCAATCCCTCCATTCTCCTCTCGGGATCTTGGGCACGCACACACATGTGCCCGGTGTGAGTTTTTTAAGCCACCGGGTCCGGGACGCGAGCTGCGGTCGACTATGTGGGAGTCCAGTGACATAGCCATTACGCTAACTGCTGGTCCTGAGCAAAAATTTTTTGATATGTGAAGTAAATGTTTGTGAAAAAAGGTAAAAGTAAATAAATAAAAGGAAAAAAATAAAAAAGAAAGAACTCAAGGCAGTTTTTTCTAAAAAAAAATATTTTCTCAATAGCACATGTAGTCACCAGAGGGAGATAGACAGAGAGAAAGAAGTGTGAAATCACGCCACAGGTGGAATGGCCACACCGTAATCCCTTCTCCTCCAGCCTCCTCTTGGGACTTTGGAACACTTGCGCACACATGCCCAGTGAGTTTTTCAAACTGCTGTGTCTGGGCCGTGTGGGATCCAGTGCACTAACCACCGTGCCACCTTCTCGCTCCTCAAGGCAGTTTAATGGTGAGAATCTCACCAAACATGGAGCTCGTGGGGGAGGATGTGAGTGACCAGAATTGGAAATGGAGTCCCAGTGGCTCCAGGATACTTCAGAGGCATCTCTGTGTCCCTAGTGCGTTCGTGCTCACCGAGCTCGTAAACAAGGCCAGAGGCTCGCAGTCTGCCAGCTGCAGAGGAAAGAATGTTAATGTCCCTTGTTCCTTGTGGCAGTTTCTTTCGTCTCCTAGTGGCATTCAGGCTGATAATCTTTACGGTCCGATTTATTTTTGTATTCTTAGCAATCTCGCTCTTGAGCATATTCAAAACACGGAAATATGCAGACAGCCATCTGAAGTAGGAAGGGTGAGATAAGGGCCCGAGGACAGACAGGGTTCCTTTGGAGCCGGGGCACTGTGACAGTCACGTGGGGCGGCGGGCGGGACTGATCAAGCCCACGCTGGGGAACAGGGAGGCTCAGTCAGCTTTGCGGCCACCCTGCCCGTCTCTCTTCCTGTTGTCATCAGTGGACTCCGAACTGTGAGGGACATGAAAGGTCTAGGCCATGTGGGTGCCTCAGTTTCCTTATCTGTACGCCGAGATCATGTTGGGGCAGCTCAGCCTGAAAGAATGTTCTGTCGTGGTCCGAAATATGAAGCGTTTAGGAATACCACGTGGTAAAGCACAAAGGCCTGGGAGCTGTGGCCGCAGAGAGAAAGCTGGCCTTTTATGCCCTCGCAGTCTCCCCTTCCGCCACGCCTGTTCCTGCGTGAGCGTGGGCAGGGCCTGGGCGACCGGGCCGTGGGAAAAGTCAGTCAGGAGGCCTGACCTTTCCAACACGTCCGTCAGTGAGATCTGATCTCCAGTGACATTGGCCAGGTGGCTCATTACCAGATCTCAAAGAGAGGTGGGCTTTCTCTGGAAAAATAAGCCGGGAACACCATTACTGCCTGTGGGACACGGCAGCCAGGCGGGGACAGGCTGCAGGTGGCCCAGCTCGGCTTGCCTGCCTGGTCAGGGCTCTGTGCCAGGCTCCGCTGGTGTCCTCCCTGGAGGAGGGTCCGAAGCCGGCCAGAGCGGGAGAGAAACATCTCGGTGGTTAATGCTAAGCATTGTATCATTTTTCTATCATAAATGTGCACTGTGCCCCTGTTTACAGCTTTCTAAGTCAGGAGACCCCGTGAAGGTGGTTGGAGACCAGGACTTAGGCAGGACTCCGGCTTGCTCGTCTGCGCTCCTATTTTGTGAGGCAAGGATAAGTAAAAAGGCAGGGACCTTCTCCCCGGCTCAGCAGCTGCAGAAAGGACACCTCGCCCTGTGCGCGGGCGAGGGACTCTTGCGGGGAGCAGAGGCCGGGCTGGCTGGGAGGGCCGGTGCCGTGCGTCTCTCCTGCTCCGCGTCTCCGGGGCCCCGGGCTGCCTTCCCTGGCCCTCCTGGCAGAGCCTTCTCATCACCTTGTCAGTGCTCTTCAGGAGGAGCTGGGTCCGTTCCCTGCTCCAGGACGGGCGGGGCTGGGGAGTGTGGCGAGGCCCTTAGGCCGGTCCTGGGTGTGGGGCCCTGCTGCCCAGCGGGCTGACGTGGCTGCCGTCCTCCGCCCTCCTCCCTCTGCCACCCCATGCCGTGAAAGGGACGGGGACCCTGCCCCTGGTAGGGTGCTCCGGGTCGGCAGCAGGAGCCATGGCACTGCTCCTGAGGACAGTGGGCTTCAGTGCGATTCGGGCCTTCCTGGCACCGCTCCCAGATCCCAGCCGCCTCTGCCTGGGCCGAAAGCGGTCTTCCTGCGCATCGTCCGTTTCCAGCCTGGTGAGGCATGAAGACGGGTAAAGGCCAGCGGAGGGGGAACCTGCCTCTTCATTTCGCCGAGAGCCTCTCTGTCCTCAGTGGAGCCGCGTCCGCCCCCTCCTCGTGGACTAGTGGACAGGCAAGTGCCCATGGCGCCCGGCCTCCCCGGCCTGCTCCGGGACGAGGGGAGAGGCTGGCGTCTTGTGGCTGCAGCTCGGGCTGCCCTCTGTGTCTCAGGGCTCGGCCCGGCAGGCAGTCCTCGTCTTCCGGGCTCTCTCTTCCTGTCCGTCCTTCCTGGCCACAGGGCGTGTGCACTCACTGGAGAGACAGGGAGAGGGAAGTGAGAAAGCCCCCAGGGATGGCACACCACGGTCCCTTCTCCTCCACTCTTCTCCTGGGGTTTGGGCACACACATGGGCACACACACGTGCCCCTGGGTCCGGGACTTGACCACAGAGTCGGCCACATGGGAGCCAGCACTTGACCACCCTGCCAGCTGCCGCCGGGGCTGTGCTCCTCAGCGGGAGAGGAAAGTGCACATTTCCTAGTGGCAGAGGGGGCGGTGTGCCGGCAGGAGTGGGACCGATGGCCATGGCAGTCGGAGCTGTTCCGGAGTGACGGTTCGGTGACCGCAGAAGCGTGGCTCTGAGGAGGCTCTGTCCCGGGGAGGTGAAGGTCGTGAGCCCTCGGGCACCAAGGCAGTGCCTGAGTCTGTGATTAGGAGGGCAGGACGGTGGGCGAGGCCCGCGCTGCAGAAGGGGAGCCGGTTACCCCATGAGCTGGGTCAGGCCCGCGCTGCAGAAGGGGAGCCGGTTACCCCATGAGCTGGGTCAGGCCCGCCGCTGTGGTTGGGGGGATCACCCGGGAGAGGGGCGTGACTCTCGGTCGCTGCTGGTTAACCCAGCCAGGAGTTGCAGGCAAACCCTCTGGCTGAGGCCTGGCCCCTCCCCACTGTGCCCCCGAAAGGACACAGTGACATGCGCAGTGGCACGGGTCCCGACTTGCTCTCGGAGTTAAAGATCTCCCAGTTGGACAGCAGGTGCTCTTGTTCTCGTACCGGAAACGGGGATTCCTGACGGAGGCTCGACAGGTGAGGCAGATGGCTGGGCGGGTTGCATCTGCCCTGCGGCAGCAGCTGCTCATGCCGGGCACACGAGCTCGCTGGGCGTCGCCGTCTCTCAGGACACCTGGCCTACGGGTGTCTCCCTGCTCTGGCGGTGAGCAGTGTTCCCCTGGAGTGGGCTTGGGCCCAGCTGCCCGCGCAGGCCGGGGGCTCTCCCCGACTAGCCCTGCTCCCGCGCGTGGGCGTGGGCAGAGACAGGGGCTCCTCCCACATCCCAGGCACCTGCGCCTGGCTCTGGTCCGAGCCGCGGCCGCCCCACGCCCTTGGTAGGGAAGGGATCTGTCCACTAGCAGAAGGGCGTCCCACGGAGGTGGCGGCTGGCCGGGGTGCACTGGGGACACGGCCCAGGTCCAAGCCCGTGGCCCTCGCTCCCTGGCGTCCCTCGTCTCTGTGGGCCTTACCTCCCGTCTGCGCAGGAGGGACTGCTGTCCTTTTCTCTGCAGCTGGCCTCCTCCCTGCGCTTCTTTCTTTGCCTTTCCTTCCCCCTTCTCTCTTGCTTCCCTCTCTCTCCTCTCCTTTCTTGCTCCTTCTCGCTTTTCTTTCTCTCTCTCCTTCCTTCCTTCCGTCCTCCGCTCCCTCCTTTCTCCCTTCCTCTCTCCCTTCCTCTCTCCCAGTCTCCCTCCCTTTTAAGTTATTTTTTCTGAGAGAGCGAGACAGCGGCAGGGAGAGGGCACCCCCTTGGGGTCTCTGTGACCCACCCAGCTCAGCCAGGCTAGGTCTCGGGCATGTGTGTGCCGGGATACTCGGGCAGGGCTCTGGGCAGACTGGGGACTGGCCGGTGTGGGTGCCTGCGAAGGGCACTGCAGACGGGTCCCTGCCATCGCCTCCCTGCCCCAGCCTCGTGCTCCTCCCACTGGGATCACGGGTGCCTGTCTCAGATCCCTGGGGTGACAGGGAGGGAAAGGAGGGAGACAGTGAGGGAGGCAGAGAGAGAATGACTCCAGTGGGCTGCTGGCCAGCGAGCTGCCTCCCCTGCTGTACCAGGAGACTAGGCTAGGGACACAGACGCCCACACCCGGGGCGGTGACCTGCTGCCACACACCCGTGGGAAGGTGCCCTGCTCAGCCGTGTGCCAGCCCTGGGCCGCCCGCAGCTCTGTACCACGTAGTCATCCAGGACCTGGGACCCTCGTGCAGTTCCGGTCCCCGACCTGGCAGCTTGCTTGCTCACTTTTCCTTTCTCTCTCTTTGGTCAAAAATTTTAAAAGAATAGTAATAATTAGCAAAATTAAATGAGTAATTTTTTAAAAAAGAAATTTCCTATCAAACAAAATAGTGGCTGTAGGGAACAGTGCCTCACGTTATAAACCAGTGGAGGGCGAGTTCAGCAGCAGGTCCTGTGTGGGGCTGCAGGTGTGTGAGGTGTGCACAGCAGTTACCCTGAGTGGTGGCGGCTCTTTCTGTTATTAACCATTCTATTTGTGTCCTGGAAAATCAGTAATTATGTTAATAAAATTGTTAATTAAAATAATTCCTTATCATTTATATACCAGTCTATGAAGGAGAAAGGGCTGTGTTTATCCATTTTTTTCTGCCTATGCATTTAACAGTAGGAGCTGTACACAAATGTTTACTGGTTAAGTTTTTATGCAGTTTTGATGGCTCTTTTCCCTCACTCTCCCCATTAAAGAAACTGCTATTCAAGGAACCACTGCATCCCAGGCTCAGGAAGGAAGGGGAACTCGGTAAAGCTCGCCGTGGGCGTGGGCCTTCCACTGCTCTGCCGGCTGACTCCCTCGAAGCTCTGCACGAACCCGCCCAGTCGTCTGTTCGTGGTCAAGCTGCTTCAGTCAGGAGATGCTGGCGAGCAGTCGGTGACCCGGACGGTGCAGTAGGTATGGGACGCTTCTGATTAGGAGGTACTTTATGATTTAGTTTAGCACAAAGCTTCTACAAAACTGCATAACATCTGTTTGCTAAGTGTCTTTCATTTATTCAAAAAGTACATTTATTAGGAACTTAGGCTGTGCCAGAAATACTTTAGCTAGGAGTGTGTTAGAAGTGAAGGCCAAGGAGATACGGATTTATGTTTTCAGGGGGCTTAGGCTTGTGTGTGCGATGTGGGAGGGTACAGGTCGGTAAGGCACGAGTAATGGTGCCGTGGTGACGGCCACACAGCGGAGGGCCCCTTGTGAGTTGCCACTCCTCCCGCCAGACCCGGGGACGGGGGCCTTCCCAGGGCAGCCACTCTTAGCTGGGTGGGGACAGGTGGGGTTGGCCAGGCCAGGAGGTGATGGGTGGTGGCAGCAGGACTGGTCAGGGACCTCAGTGTGTCTGACACACCAGTGAGGGGTGATGCAGTCCCTCCTGGTAACAGCATCCACCGTCGTTGACAGAAGCGCTGCAGTGACGAGGACAGGGACCCACACACAGGGCTCCGTGGCCCCAGCACGAACTCCCGCCGCTCTACCTGACCCCACGCACAGGGCTCCGTGGCCCGAGCACGAACTCCCGCCGCTCTACCTGACCCCATGCACAGGGCTCCGTGGCCCGAGCACGAACTCCCGCCGCTCTACCTGACCCCATGCACAGGGCTCCGTGGCCCGAGCACGAACTCCCGCCGCTCTACCTGACCCCATGCACAGGGCTCCGTGGCCCGAGCACGAACTCCCGCCGCTCTACCTGACCCCATGCACAGGGCTCCGTGGCCCGAGCACGAACTCCAGCCGCTCTACCTGACCCCATGCACAGGGCTCCGCATTGTCCTAGGTTCCGCAGAAGCCCCTGTGAACTGCACTTCCTTGAAATGAGCCTGCGGCGCAGAGGCCGTGCGTGGTGATGTTCTGACACTGCAGGCGAACCTTGTCTTCTGTGTGTTTGACATCTCAAATCCCCTATAAGTTCCTCGCTGTGATCCAGCTTGGTCTGTTTACCAAATCTAAATCTCTGGAAAATTTGTTCCTGCCGAAGATCTAGAAAGGTGACTCGTTTTTCTGCTGCACATCTGTCATTCTCCTCCGCTCGCCTTCCCAGCCCCTTGCCAAGGCTGCTGTCACCAGGCCTGACACCCCTGGGAATAGCCGCTCCCGCCTGACTGCCCGCTCACCTCTTCCTGCCCTCCCTATTAACTCCTGAGCTCTGGCCACGATTCCGCTGTGCCTGTTGTCCTTTATGTACACAGCTCTGGGTTGATTTTTCCAGCTCCATCTCCTTCCACCTGATTTCCCCGCCTCCTTGTCATTGCAACCTTCCGTTTCGCTCCTCATGGGGAAGGGAACTACAGGCAGAACCGCAGCCAGGTGTTCCGGCTCGGCTCGGCCCTTCCTCACTCCCTTCCCAGCCAAGTGTCGCTCACGTGGTGTACAAGAGTCTCTCCTGCATGGTGTTGTGAGGATTAAGGGAGTTAATACACATAAAATCATTACCGACAAAGTCTAGTTCACGACTGCACTTAAAAATATTTACTCCTAATACTTTAAAAAATGTTCGTTGTGCATCGTGATAGAAAATCCATCACTGTCTGCTTTACCAGTTTTTACTACTGTGCAATACTTCCATAAAGAGAGCAGTTAATTTCTTTCCTAATCTTGTTTTTTCAAAAAAAAATTCAGAGAGCTATTCATTGAAAAGTGACATACTTTTGCCTTGTGCATACGTGAGAGAGATGTTGTATGCTGACAAGGTCCAGCATTTTTACAGAGGTCTTTGCTATAGGATGTGTGTGCTTGCCAGAGACGGAGAGACAGAGAGACAGAAAGTGAGAAATCAGCCCCTGGGGGGATGGCCATGCCGCAATCCTTTCTCCTCCATTCTCCTCTTGGGATCTTGGGCATGCACACATGGGAGTTTTAAGCTGCTGGGTCTAGGACTCAAACCGCAGTTGACTACATGGGAGTCCAGCTACGTAACCATTATGTCATCTGCTGGTCCCCCAGCAGTGCCTTTTGAAGTTCGGTCATTCTTAGGTGCTTTTTGAATTTTAAAAACAATATTGATATGACATCTTCAAAAAGTTCATGGAAATGTTCATTATGTAAAATATGTCTGCATTTCACTTTTTGGAACCAAAATAACTTTGTATTTTAATTCCATTTGCTTTCTTTCTTTCTTTCTTTTTTTTTTTTTTTTGAGAGATTTTTGCCACAGGGCACGTGCGCTCACCAGACAGACAGAGAGACAGAGAGACAGAAAGCGAGAAATCACCCCCCGAGGGGATGGCCATGCTGCAATCCCTTCTCCTCCATTCTCCTATCGGGATCTTGGGCACGCACACACACGTGCCTGGCGTGAGTTTCAAGCCACCGGGTCTGGGACTCGAACCGCGGTCGACTATGTGGGAGTCCAGCGACATAGCCATTACGCTAACTGCTGGTCCCTTTAATTCCATTTTCATAAAATTTTTGGAGAGTTTTTTTGTTTTTTTGTGCTATAGGGCGCGCATGCATTCACGAGAGAGAGAGAGAGAGAGAGAGAGAGAGAGAGAGAGAGAGAGAGAGAGAGACGGAGACAGAAAGCAAGAAATCACCACAATCCCTTCTCCTCCATTCTCTTCTCGGGACCTTGGGCACGCACGCACATGCACCCTGCATGAGTTTAAGCCACTGGATCTAGGACTTGAACTGTAGTCGACTACATGGGAATCCAGCGACATAGCCATTATGGCAACTGCTGGTCCCAATTTTTCATGGAGTTTTGAAGACCTCGCATATCAACGGCTGTGGAGAAGACCCTGGGGTCGACACTCCCTCCACATGCACCTCAGAGTGCGAGGTTGTTCCTCACCCCATGAGGCTTCGCAGAGTGGGTGTCCTCCTCGGAAGGGCCAGGCAGCCTGCGAGGACAGAGACCTGCTCAGCTTTCCTGGCGGGGGGCGGTAAAGAAAGCTGCGGGGTGAGGTTCCTGTCTGTGTTCCAGGGGAGGGGAGAATGCCGCAGGGTGAGGTGCCTATCCCTGCACCAGGGACGTGTGGTCTGCAAAGGAGGGGCCCCTGGACTTTCTCAGCAGTTCGCCCAGATGCAGGGCCAAGGTGCTGATGGGACATGAAAGATGTTGGTGTGACAAGGAGGAGGGCCAGACGCTGTCACAACCGTACCAACATGGGAGATATGGAAACTATGAAGCAGAAGTCAATACTTTCGTGTTCGTCCGATCCAGACACACTTACACTGGGTTTTCTGTGCGTTGTTGTCTGTTTGGATTAATCTTCATAATTTTAAAAGTCTAGATTTTGTTAAGCCTCTCTTTACCATTGTGGGCTATCTTAAGCTTCATGGCGTGTGTACTGACCGAAAGAAAAGGGTGATTTGGGTTGTAAATCTTCTGGCCCGAATGGAATTGTCCTGTGGGAGTGCCTCTCCTAAACACAAGCCTCCTAAAGGTGTCCATAGTCATGCTGGACGTCCGGGGACCCTGGCTTGCCAGCCTAGCCAGTGACAGGGCTTCTCCACGCCACGTCCGCCTGGAGCCAGAGTCCACACCAGTAAGCCAGACAGACCTGAGATGTGTGTGCGTTTCCACTTTGTTGATTGCAAACTTAAATTCAGTTATTGACTGCATTTCCTGTCTCTTCGTTCTGTAGTATATAGCCAGCCTTTTCTCTTTTAATTGACTGGATGGAATCTGGGTCAAATTCACTTCTGAGGACTCTAAATATAGCCTAGCTTTAAAAAATGGCTTTTCCTTTTTCATGGAAAAGATTACCCATATAATAAATATTTAAAGCGTCTTTTATCCTGACAATGTAAACTATTTTTTCAAAAAGCAGTTTTTTTGGACAGCACAAATATAATGGGAATTAAATGATTTTCTTTACATTTAATAGGGCCAGAAAAATTCTTAAAACTGTCCCAACTGTAATATGTCTAAGGAAGTGAAGATATAAACTCTGTGTCCATACATTCCAATACCAGCTCCAGCAGGCATGCGACGGTCAGATAAAATATGTAAGTACCCATCACACGGCCGCCGTGAAGCCGGCCACCCCTCCGCTGCCCCTCCCCACCAGTGCCGCCTGTCCGGAGCTCAGCCAGGACCGTGCAGCCTCTCCTCCGGGAAGACCCCTCTTGTGGGCAGAGCGGTCCCTGGAGAGGCCAGTGCGCTGAAGGGGCGAAGGCCAGGACAGCTCCTGCAGGCGGACTGTCGGTGTGGCCCCGTGCTCTTCCCGTCAGGTGTGTGTTGGGCTCTGCTCAGCCTCCCCGAGCCGTAGCTCCCCGTCTGTGATGAAGGTTGCTCTCCCGAGGTCGGGGTGTGCTGGACAAGGCTAGGTAAGACGTGCGCGTGCACACACCTCAACGGGGCTTCAGAACATTGTCTCAGGGTCGGCAATGGCGACAGGCACTTCTTTTTTTTTAAATCTCTATCTATCTATTTATTTATTTATTTATTTATTTATTTTCTTTTTGGAGAGGTTTTTGCTATAGGGTGTGTGCGCTCACCAGGCAGACAGAGACAGAGAGACAGAAAGCGAGAAATCACCCCCCAGGGGGGATGGCCACACCACAATCCCTTCTCCTCCATTCTCCTCTCGGGATCTTGGGCACACATGCACCTGTGCCTGGCATGAGTTTTAAGCCACCGGGTCCAGGACGCGAACTGTGGTCGACTACATGGGAGTCCAGCGACATAGCCATTATGCTAACTGCTGGTCCCAGGCAGTTCTTTTTCACTTTCTTCTTCCGTTTTTTTTTTTTTTTAAGAGGGATTTTTGCTATAGGGTAAGTAAGCTTGCCGGACAGACAGAAGAGAGAGACAGAGACAGAAAGTGAGAAATCAGTCCCCAGGGGACAGCCATGCCACAATCCCTTGTCCTCCACTCCTCTCGGGATTTTGGACATGCATGCATACAGGCCCAGCATGTTTCAAACTGCTGGGTCCGGGACTCAAACCTCAGCCTGCCATATGGGAGTCCTGCTATGTAACCATTATAGCATCTGCTGGTCCCAGGCAATTCTAAGTTTATTCGTTCCTCTTCTGTAGGAGTGTGAGTGAATGAGAGGGGCACCCCTGACGGCTCCTTCACGCGGTGGTCCTCTGCTGCTTGTCGCCTGGATCACTGCACGGAGGCACCTGTGCCCTGGAGGGCTCAGAGAGGTTTCTGCACATGGACCGGAGCCTTCCCCGCGTGGCTCAGGGTGTCACCTTCTGCTGAGCCTCCCAGCCCCCAGTACAGCTGGTGGTGACTGGCCGTTACTCCCCTCCTCCAAACCCTCAAGTAGTTCCTGTTCCTCATACAATACGGGCCACTGCGCTTTTCCTCCTCCCAGGGCCCTCGAAGGCCTGTCCTGTGACCGCCCCACAGGCCCTCGGCCTCATCGCCATCCCTCGCGCTCTGTGCCGTCCGGCCTCAGCCATCCCGCGCGCTCTGTGCCGTCCGGCCTCAGCCATCCCGCGCGCTCTGTGCCGTCCGGCCTCAGCCATCCCGCGCGCTCTGTGCCGTCCGGCCTCAGCCATCCCGCGCGCTCTGTGCCGTCCGGCCTCAGCCATCCCGCGCGCTCTGTGCCGTCCGGCCTCAGCCATCCTGCGCGCTCTGTGCCGTCCAGCCTCAGCTCCTCTCCATCTTCGTCCACGGTGGTGGCAGAGACCGCTGTCTATGGGCACCACCACACACCAGGCGCTATGTGGCACTCAGCAGGAGCCACCATGTTCCCGCCACAGCAAGACTGTTCACAGGAGAATCTGGGCCGGGTCACACCCCCGGCCATCGCGCCTTCCCCGCCCTGGCTGGGGCACCTGCGACACGTCAGCCCTTGGAGAGCTGCCCCCTCGCCTCGGCTATGCTCAGCCTTCCCACCCCGCGTGTACCCAGAGCTCAGGTTCAGCTTAATGGCGAGGACAGTGCCCGCCGCGGCCCGCCTCCTCCCCGTTGTCTCCATGTGGTGGTGTTGGAGCGCCGTGCGCCGTTGGTTCTGTGCGAGTGCTAGCTCTTCAGAGACACTCGGCAGATGCTTCTGGAACTAATGGAATTATACTGGACTGCTCATCTGAGCTCTGGAAAGTGTGGCCGTTGGTGCCGAAGGCTCTGCTGTGTGCGGGCTGGAGAAGGCAGACCCCTGGGCTCGGGCCCCGCTGCCTCTTAGCTGGGGTGTGGACAGTGCTACCTGTGCACAGAGATCTGAGCGGCACCCTTCGTTTTGAGAGTCCACACTGGAGTGTCACCTCCCTGCTCGGCACGCCCTGTGGAGGCTGGCTGTGGGCCCTAAGCCAAGCACCCCCGTGGGCTTGTCCTGGACACACCGAGTGGCACATGCTAGTTCGATGCTGAGCTCCTGAGCTCTGTGGAGAGGACTTCCTGTCTGGCCTGTAACTGGGGCTCCGTGGTCAGTGGGATGGTCTCGGGAGCCAGAGAGGTGAGGCTGGGGCCGCCCGAGTCGCGGCAGCCCCGTGTCCTCCGTATCAGACGGGATGGCCTCGCCGAGAGGGGCTCTTTCACAGGCCGGTATTTGGGAGGCCTTAAAGGTCCATGTTCAGACGCTGGCACCGCTCCCCCTGAGCGCCTGTGAACTGCCTAGCAGTGCAGGTGCCAATGTGAGGTTAGGTGTCTGCGTTTGTCATGCTTAGAAAAGTCATTTCTTTCTATAATTTTGCTATAGGGCGTGCATGAGAGAGAGCGAGCAAGTGAGAAGCAGCATCTCCTGGGGGCAGGCCACACCGCAGTCCCTTCTCCCTTCCCCTTAGGGTTGTGGGCACCCCTGCTCCGGGTGGCTCCCAAGCTGCGGGCCCAGGATGTAACCGGCTGCCCTTGGAGGCTGTGGCTCTGCCCATTCTGCGTCTCCTGTGTTTCTCTTTCTGCTGGCAGAGCGCCCAACGCCCAGGCCAGGAGTCCAGGAGGTGGTTCGGGCCTGGGTCTCACCCTGGCTGTGCTCTCTGTGCACTTCGGGGCTTCCTGAGACAGACCAGGCTTGGGCCTCCTTCCCTCCACTCCGGCTCCCTCTGTCACCCTCCAAGGTGGCCAGTGCAGGCAGCTCTGAAGCCCTTGGGACAGAAGGTGACATGAAGTGGTGGAGTGTCCTTGCCAGGCAGCGAGGCCAGTGTGGCTCGGCCCGGGTCGCCCCCTGCTATCTCAGGGCTGCTACTGCGGCTGGACTGAGCCGGCACTGCCTCCCATAGGTGCGGGAGCTGGCGCGTCCCTCGGGCGTCTGCCCTGGGAGCTCACAGCCGCCACTGGGCAAGGCTGGGCGGGCAAGGCTGTGCCCGCCTGTGGACACCTGGAAATGCCTGCCCGGGCCTCTGGGTGCAGCTCTGCTCTGACCGCTCCCAGGTGACCCGCTCCGGCCCCCAGGGACTCTCTGCCCTCTGGGCTGCCCGCACCCTGGAAACGCACTCTTGCGCCTTCAGAAAACAGCCGCTGGTCCCCCACCGAGAGGCCCCATGTTGCCCGAGGCTGGCTTGGCTCTCTGGCCACTACCCGCTGCCCGCATGGACACGCACTTCCACTCCCACCCTCAGGCGCAGCCGATGGAGCAGGGGGCTCTGGGGCCAGCGGGTGGGTCGGGGTTCTGCCCTGTGTTCCTCTCAGGGGCAGAGGGGCCATCTCTGGAGGCTGCTCTGCCAGCCTGGCTGTGAGGGGAGAATGGTGACACTGTGGGGGCCGGGCAGAGCCCAGGTCTGGCTCACAGGACGTCCTTCCCGCCCTGCGAGCTGCGAGCTGCAGGCTGTGCCCGAACATGGGAAGCCAGGACTCGGCACCCTGGCCCTGGGAGGGAGGCAGCAGGCCTGCAGGGCTCGCAGAGACCCGGGCTGGCCCGCCGGCTTTCGCCCACCTGCCTTCTCTGCCTTCTTTCTAACCTTCTGTAAGAAAGCATCTCAGGAGACTCGGAATGCTTAAATGACAGCGTGAACATAGATCGCGGGCGTGGTGACGGCCACCGGGCAACGAGAGTGTCCTCTCCTGGCATCCCCTCCAAGGGCTCCGTCCACCATCATCCTGCCAGCGGTCTCGAACCTTATCTGCAACGCGCCGCTGTGGTCGTCTCCTGTGGATGAAGGCCTCGGGGCTGTAGGATGGGGTGATGGACGGAGCAGGCTTCCCCACACTCATGGCCACACACAGGAGCGAGAGCCATCGCAGGACAGGGCAGGGGCTGGGCAGTGACGGCGCTGTAGCCCAAGACTAAGTGGGTCTCGTTGTTTAAAAATGAAGTGTATCCTCTCTCTGTCCTATTTTCAGAGTAGCTAAAAATAACACTTACTCAAGGTTATGCAGAATCCCTTGATTACTTATTAGTAGACAAATTTACCAATGAGGCCTATTTCTTAAAAAACTTAATTGATTGTGCCCAGAAACTAAAACACGCCGTGGCATCGGCAGCCTCACAGTAAACGCGGCTCCAGGCCGTGGCGCTCCCATGCGTGTTGGGATGACCACGGCGGTCACGGGCTGTGCTCGCCGTGATAAGGATGTGAGATTGTCAAAAAGAAAGACCATGCGTTACTTTCCAAGTTTCATTAAAAAGACCGGCTCACTCACTGGTTACCCGTTCACCATATTACAGAGCGCAGCACAGGTGACCTTGACAGCGGGATGCCGATGGGAAGGGGGCAAGGCCTCCAGTGCTCGCTGACTTTCCCCGGCCTTCCGGATTCTGGGAGTTGGGGCTGTCTGCGTGACTGTCAGCTCCCAGCAGCTATGCTGTCCTCTGACACGGGCGGTGACCCCTGGGGACGTGCTGATGCGGTCACTGCCAGGCATGACTGTGCGAGGCTCAGGGCCTTGTGCCTGTCACCCTCTCCACCGCCCCGGCAGCTCCGTCTCTCCCCACGGTCCTGGCACATCGTTCTCACCTGCCGTTGTACCGAACATAACCACGCTTGTTCCCGGCTTGTGACCCTACCAGGCCAGGCGCTTCTGGAAGGCAGGGCTGTAACTGCCCGTGTCTGCCCTCAGCCGGCATCTGGCAGAAAGCAGGCCGACCATCGCCTACCGGCTGCCCAAGCACGTTGGGTTTCGGTTTCGTGCTGTCACCCGGGGCAGTGGCTCCTACCGTGGGCTCCTTACGTTGAGGAGCAGCCGATGGACAGGGAACAGTGAGCGTCTGGCGGGCGAGGTACAAGCCTGCCAAGTGTCGGCACGTGCTGGGAACAGAAATCGGTTTTGATCACAGTCTCGGAGTGACCTCGGGCCCGATTGCAGGCACTCAGTATGGTCTCTCCTGCCCTGCCCTGGACTGCTGTGTCGGGCACTGTCCCCGGGAGGTGTGTGCGCCGGGCAGGCTCAGCGCCGTGGCTGGGGTCAGGAGGGCGCGGCGTCCGAGTGCTTGTCGCACACACAGTGAAGACCTGGAGCTGGCAAGTGGTTCACGTCTGAGAGTCTATTTAGAGCCTCCTCGGGGCTGTCTGATAACAGCCCTCTCACTGTCTCCACGGCTGCCGGCGGTGCGTGCGTCTGTGTGGGGCTGTGTTTGAGACTGTCACGTGTGCAGCTCCACGAGGAGGGTCCGTGATGAAGGCAGCTGCCGGCTGCAGGCTGTCCCCGTCCACACGCGCCTGCCTTTCTGGGCTCCAAGCCAGGTCTGGAAACTCGAACCCGGGGCGCGGGGAACTGCTAGGAAAAAGGCGCTCAGAGTCGGAGGCCCTGCCGCGTCGTGGCCACCTCTGCGCTCTCCTCTCTCTCCTCCGCGCAGTGACAGCAGCGCGGGCCAGGCCTTCCTTCCGAGTCGGCAACGCTGCCTTGCAGCAATGCTGCCTGAGACACGTCAGCCATGGCCTCCGTGTGGGCCGAGATGCCACACAGGCGTGCTCACCCGGACAGGCCCTGCTGCACCTCACTGGGCCTGCGGCCCCACCTCCCTGACTGGCCGGGGTGTCCTCGCCCGAGTCCACATGAGGCCTGTCGTTCTCACCTGGGTTCTCTCAGCAATGACAGGAGCCTGCAGGCCCCAGTCTTCATCTTTTCGCCTCTCTCCTTCCTCTCTGTCCTGTTCCGTGGGCAGTCACAGCCTCTCCTGCACGTCCGCTACTCCCCACGGCCACCTATGTGGTGCATTCTCAGGGCTGCGGGAAGTGGCTCACGCTCAGGTGGGTCCCCAGCCTCGGCCTTCACCACTCCGTCTCTGGGCTTGCTTTCTGCCTTCCCCTTCTGACCCGAGGAGGAGCACTGGGGAAGCTCCTGGAAGAGCGTTCTTAAGGGTAGACTCGCCTTGCTTCGTCTTCGGTAAGGGGAAGGACAGAGAGAGAAAGGTCTACAACAGCGGGCGGCAGGGTTCTGTGAAGAGCGAACAGTGGGTGCCGGCCCTGTGGCCACGTGGCCCCTGTGGCAGTCACTCAGTGACACCGGCCACAGACAATGCGTAGTGAACACGTGAGCACAGCGGGGTTTCAGCCACTGCTTAGACACTGAAATGCCAATTTCACTCATTACAAAATATTATTCTTTCATTTTTTTCTCATTTAGGAATAGAAAAATTATTCTTTTCTTGTGAACTATACAAAAACAAATGTGGGCCAGATTTAGTATTTGATATTTAGGACATTTTTCTTAAAAAAGTGTTGTTTATCAGAAATTAAAATTTAACTGAGTATTTTGTATTTCATCTGGCAACCCTAGCCGGCCTTGGGCTCTAGGTCACAGTTGTGGATCCTCATTCTAGAACTATTCAGTTTTTGCAAAATATCGATCCGTTGCACTTGTCGGGTGGGATGGGGCTTAATCTCACACATGCTCTGCCCGCCTCGTTTTAAGTAGAACTATGACCACGGTGAGCAGGGGCGGACGGGCGGAGAGCACAAGCAGAGGCCTGGGGTATGGGCAGGTCGCTGCACAGCGGACTGGTGTGATGGGTGACCCTGGGGCAGGATTTGGGAGTCCTCTCGGCAGTGTCGGGGGAGAGCATTCAGGGACAGGGACAGCCAGAGCCAGGGTCTCAGCCCGGCCCACTCCTGGTGCGTCTGAGCCCTGGCCGGGCGGAGTGTGCTGGTTCCCACGTGCGGCCCTGGGAGGGCACGTGTGGGTGCAAGGCTGCCGTTGCACACGCGTGATGTTATGTGGGGCAGCCGGGGAGAGGCCCACGGTCGGGTCAGGTAGAGGGGACTGTGGCCTGAGCCCTGGGACACTCCGGCATGAAAAGCCCAAGGACAGGAGACTGAGCAAGGGGGATGGCAGTGAAAGGACCCGTGAGCCAGGGCCAGCTGAGTCGTCCCAGCCCCGTGGGGACGGCTGGCCCCCCAGGGAGGCGTGCTGTGATAGGCTGCGGCGTTCCTGGTCCAGGGCCCAGACTTAGCAAGCTGGACGGCATGGGCGACGTGGGGATTCCAACCCCGAGAGCACAGTGAGCAAACGCCTGGAGGGAGTGGGCTTGAGGGGGAGGCCGAGTGGGAGCAGGGACGCTGGAGAGACCAGGGCACAGCTTCTGCCTAACAGGGAGGAAAACCAGGCGGGCGGTGGTGAGAAGTAGGGGAGAGGAAGGTTTTTTTAATTCCAAATGGAAATGCTTTCATGAAGAGAAGAATTTCGTAGAGTTTAACAATGGCGATTGAAGGTAGATAATTGAGGGGGTGAAGCCCTTGATTGGTGAAGGGGATACGAGGTAGTGCATACTCACGAGGGCTGGCTGTCAGCAGGAGCCTTGGTGGGAAGGCAGGCTGGGCAGGCTCGTTGGTGCGAGTGTACGGCAGCTGTCGTCTTCCTGCCTTTCCTTTGGTAAAATAGGAAGCAAGTTATCAGCTGGATGTGCTGATGGGAAGGAAGAGTGAACTGGTAGTGCGTGGGAGAGGCGGGCCAGCGCCGCAGCGTGGGTGACGGGCCTGGAGCGTGGGGTCCGTGGTGGGCCGCCCCGCCACCCCGCGGTGCCCCTCACCACCTCGTGCCCCTGCACTTGACTTTGGATTGAATGGAGGGCGATTCTGTAAGGAGGAGCGGGAAGCCAGAGCGGTCGAGTGAGTCGGCCACAGGGACGGTGGGGTTTGGTTGGGCGAGGAGAGGTGAGGACACAGGGCGAGGGCCGTGAAGACGGGTAGGGTCAACAGTGCAGAAGTGCCGGCAGGTGGAGGAATTGTGGTGCTCGGGTGGACCGGACAGGGAGTGGTGGGGTGGCGGCGAGTGGACGGCGAGCCGCTGACACGAGGGCAGGACGCGGTTGCTGCAGGGCCAAGGCCGAGGCCAGTGACCGGGCAGAGGAGACGAGAGGGAGCCGCGAGTGTTGCCGATAGCAGCACCGAGGAGTTGGGGTCCTCCAGTGGAGCGAAGGAGACCCCAGATAGGGTTTCAGGGACAGGGGCGGGTAAAGTGGTCCGCAGGCCTGGAGGAAGGGGCTGGGTGGGGCCTGGGGAGCGAAGTGTAGGGGAGCGGCTCCTCCAGGAGGGCCGCGGTTCTGCCGTAAGCGCCAGGGGGAAAAGAGCCCTCTGATGCCGAGGCACACACGGGGTCGGGCTGCTGGCGCGGGGTTTCCAAGGATAGTGAGGCTTTCGGAACTTGGGGAGGGCCGGAGGGGCAGCTGCGGGAGCTCGCGGCCGGCCGGACACCGGAGGGCTCAGTCCCAGAGGTCCGAGGTGCTGACGCTGCCGAGGCTGCGCGTGTCGGGGAGCTGCAGGGCTCTGGGGGAAGGGCGGGCCCTCAGGTCCTGCTCAGGAGCAGCGCAGTGGGCTGCAGGCAGCTCCCGGGGGGGGGGGGGGGGGGGGCTCTCCTCTGCACCCTTCCCGACTGTGGCCACAGTGTCCCCTGGGCTGGGGGAGGACAGTGCACTCCCAGGCTCCACCCAGAGCTGTTGACTCTGAGCCCGTGTTCTAACATGGTTCCACGCTAACTCGTGTGTGTGACTCTGAGTCCGTGTTCTAACATGGTTCCACGCTAACTCGTGTGTGTGACTCTGAGCCCGTGTTCTAACATGGTTCCACACTAACTCGTGTGTGGGAGAGTTTGAGAAGCATTATTCTACACTACATATTTTTCAACCTTTTGAGATTATTTTCTGGGGACCATCAGATGATGTAATGTTTACATCACTGGACTCCCACGTAGTGGACAGTGGTTTGAGTCCTGGACCCGGTGGTTAAAACTCATGCCGGTCATGTGTGCGTGTGTGCCCAAAATCCCAAGAGGAGAAGGGACTGTGGCATGGCCATCCCCCCAGGGGTGATTTCTCACTTCCGTCTGTCTCTCCGGCAAGTGCACATGTCCTATAACAAAAATCTCTCTTAAAAAAATATTTTCTGTGTCTTCTCTTTGAGACTTCATGAAATAAAAAAGGAATAGAACTTTTTGTAATGAAGGTTTTCTGAATTTTTAAATGTACATAGAAAGTTCCAAAACAAGAGTGTGCAAAACTTGGAGGCAGATGACTTCAATGAAAAAAATTCTTATCATAGATTTCTGTCAGGCGGCTGATCCAGTAAAGCTGTTTTCCAAAGTGTGAGGGCCACGAGGAGGAGCACCTTGCGCGTTTCGGGTTAAAGTCGCGCGTGGACCGTGGCGTTGCTGCTGGGCCAGTGAGTAACCTGAGCTCTGCTGGCACCAGAGAGAGGAGTTACTTGTGTGTATTCTTATGGATAAGTTGCTAGCAATAAATTATGAAAGGAAAAAAATAACCATGTGGGATAATTGACTGAAAAACAAATGTCAGTAAAAGTAAACAGAGTGGGCTCCACTAAACCTATTTGCAAAACTGCCAGGGGGTTGAGTCGTTCTCCCTCACAGTGTTTGTGCTGGTGTGAAGGGACTGCTGCTTAATTACATTTCTCCATGGAGACTGGGTATTCCACTCCGTGCCACTGAGATGCTGCTGGAGGAAGGACTGCATTCTGGTGAAGTGACACAGCCTCGTGTCCTCGGCAGGCAGTGCCTGCAAAGACCCCCCTCTGTACCAAGCACTGTGGCAGGAAATAACTAACAAACCAAACCACTTGCCCCGTCCAAGTCCCTGCAAGCAGAGCCTGGTCTTGCTGGGCCCCCAGCTGGCCGTGAGGCCCGGAGCGAGCTGGCAGGTGTGGGACGGTGCGGTGGAGAGGCCTGCTTGTCCTGGCAGGGCCACCAGCCTGCCACGGGGCCGGGCTGCCAGCCCTCAGATGGGAGCAGTGCAGGGCAGAGGCCCGCTTTTCCCGGCAGGGCCACCAGCAGCTCTATCTGGCTGGAAAAGCCTCCAGTTTTGTTGTCATGTTACAGGTTACACAAATATAGTCGGGGAAACTTACCAAAATAAAGAGGAATTTGGGGAATTTTGAGAATAAATAAACCTTCCACAGGGCTGGAGTCATCAGGTAGCTGCATATTATTCTGGTAACCTAAAAGACTTTTAAACAGTAACATAGTTGTCTACACTTGTAAGACTTTGTTTACCTCCAGTATTTAACCTACAGGGCATACAGCGAGCCGAGCCGGCCTTCCTTGATTTTGGCTGGGTGGGGGTGAGAGACAAAGGGTAACCACATTCTTTATGTATCCCCGCCCCCACCACCCCGCGGGAACCAAGGCTCTTAGGAAAATCTTAGGAAAATCTGTTTACCACTTTTTTCTTAAGGATATTCAACTCAAATAATCATAGAATTGGAGGAACAATTCTACGCTGTTAGAGTTGTTATTTTTAAAAAATTCTACACTGGTAATACCTCAAACACAAGCCAAGGAAATTGTGTTTGTTTTTCCTGGGCCTCTGCCTGTTAGGTGTGGGCTGGACCATGAAGAGTGGGCTGTGAGTTACTGTTTGTCAATAAAAGAATGGAGAAACCATCCTGGTGAATTTAAAGTGGTCTTTGTAGGCAAGTGTGAAATTGCTGTTAATTTATTTCCCCTTAATTAGGGCCAGAAAGACTCTGTTTAGTAAGAACTTCTGTGGATGTCCACTCAGCTGCCTTGTCACTCGAGTAGAACAGCTGGGTTTGTGATATTCAGAAAACAAAATAATCAAGAACAAAAGTGTGAAGAAAAAATATGCCTGAACTGTAAACACTTAGCTTTGAGGATTGCCAGCGGGTCTTCTGAAATGACTGTGAGCTGCGTAATATTTGTGCTGTAAACAACCACGATGTTTGCACCTATGCTCAGTGGCTTACTAAATATGTGAAAACACTGGAGCTCAATTAAAAGCAGCTTATCCACATAGGTACCAAAGGGGTGTGTAAGGACGGAGCCCGGCAGGTCCGCTCGGCACAGCCACCGCGGCTCCCAGGCAGTGAAGATTTCCTTCTGCTGCTCCAATGCAAGCCGGCCACAGAGTCATCGTGCAGTAAGTGGAAGTGTCCCAGCCATTCCTGCACGGTGCACGAGGCAGGTAGAAGTGGTCGAGTACCTGGGCCGCACAGGCAAGACACCTGCTGGTCTGCGCGGCGCATGGCGATTTCTCCAGGGACTTTGGAACCCTTATTTGAGGTCAAAATCAAAACTTCTGGAAATGGAGCTTACCTCCGGGTAGGTGCTATTCTTTTTTTGAGAGATTTTTTAGTATAGGGTGCATGCACTCACCCAAGAGACAGACAGAGATAAAGAGACAGAAAGCGAGGGGGGATGGCCACACCACAATCCCTTCTCCATTCTCCCCTTTGGGATTTTGGGCACGCATGCACACACACCTAGTATGAATTTTAAACCACTGAGTCTGGGACTTAAACTGTGGTCAACTACGTGGGAGTCCAACAACATAACCATTATGCCATCTTCTGGTCCCTGTAGATGCTATTCTTAGAAAGGAAAATATCTAAGGGTGTTTCCATTTATTTTTATTATCTTAAAAAAAGTCCATTTTTCCATGAGCAAGAGTGGCAGAGATGAAGAGAGAGAGACTGAGAGAGACAAGCCCCCTCAGCAGGTCCTCACGCCTTGGTCCACCCCCCCCCCCCCCGCTTCATCCGGGCCTGGAGTGTGGCACCAGCATGCCTGGCACGCTCAGGGGTCTCCAGACACGGAGCTGGAGCTGCCCGTGCCCGTGTACCTCCCGCCGGGTGTCTCCCCTTCTCACTGCGCCGGGGGAGCTCGGAAACGCAGGCGCACTGAGGTGGAGTCTCTCTAGCGTTGCCTGGTCACCGGGTTCTCTGCTGTTCTACCGCATCAGGACCTCGTCGTGGTCTCTGCTTTTCTGTGTCTATCTCACCTACGGCTAGTGTGCACGTACAGAGTGACTGGAAGTGGGAGTGCGTGGAGGTGTGGACGGGGCCACCTCGCCGAGGACGGCGGGACCCAGGGGAGCGTTGATACGACAGGGGAGCGTTCCTTGTTGCCCACTTACAGGAAACACAGTTTTATGAACTTGCAAATTTAAAGATTAGTTCTCTGTATTCGAAATGTCCCACGGTGTCGCTTTTAAGGACAAGACCAGGACGGGGAGATGGGGCCGGACATAGGCAGAGCCTCAGCTCCGTGCCTTCCCTGCTACCTAACGTGGGCTCCTATTCAGAGTTCAAAGTGTGTCTTCGAAGAGAAAAAGAATTTCCCCAAGGAATTCTAGGAGTTTCTCATATCTCTAAGAAATGGCTAAACTTTGGGACAGCGTACCAGATTGCTTTTTTTAAAGTGACTTTCTTGTCCCTGCCGTTACATATTCATCCCGAGTGCACGGCAAGCTGGTCACCAGACACGGAACGGAGACCACGGCGGCTGGGGCACATGGCCCACTTTGGGGAACTCCCTCTCTGTAGGTGAAGAGATAATCTGGGCACGTCTTTTTTCCCCCCTAATTTCTTATCATAGGGCGTATGCTCTTGCCAGAGAGAGACAGCAAGAGGGGAAAGTGAGAAATCACTCCTTAGGGGGAACGGCCATGCCACAATCCCTTCTCCATTCTCTTCCTGGGATTTTGGACACACACACATGTGTACCTGGCATGATTTTCAAGCCACTGGGTCTGGGATTTGAACCACAAGGAAATGTGGAATCCAGCCTTCACCACCACACTACATGTTGGCCCTGGAGACGTCTAAAAAATGGGAAGATAGACCCCACTTAGGCCAGGGTTTCCCATCCTCACCTTGCCACAGTAGGTGTAGAGCATGGCCGTGTTTGGAGTGCGCACGGGACCACCTGCGGGCCACAATGAGGGCAGTGACAAGAGGCACGTCTGTCTCCTGCACTGAGCACTCACCAGGGCTGGCGTCACCGGACAGGGCCCCGCTTGTGGGCACGATGTCAACCCTTTCTTGGCACAATAGAAATACAAATTCGGGCACTCTGGGACCAACCCTGGTGTCTGAGGTGTTAGGAGGGACGATCCGAGTGAGAGCGGCAGTAAGAGCTGTTGAGCTGTTCGACTACATCAGCAGGAAGATTAAAAAGAAAACTTATCTGCACACTGATTGCGTGGTAGTCTTCGGAATGATTTAGAAGCTCCGCAGTGGTCAGGCCGTCATGAGCTTGGCTGTGCTTGTAAGATGCTCACCACGTCCTTTCGCATTCCTGGCCGAGGCCCAGAATCTGGGGAGGGCGGGCTCAGGCCTGCACAACTGTCAGCATCTCCATGAGCCCCAGAGACCGGGTCGGCCTGGCCCTGCTTCCCGCTGGGGGCTGGGCGAGACGCTGCCCACGGAGGCTGGACTGCCACCTGGTGGCACTCGGGCAGTCACTCTTTTTGGGACATTTGAGACTAACGGGCTTTCCAGAAAGAGGGCCAGCCCTTCTGAACTCCTTGCCTTTGGGACAGGCTACCAAATTGCTACCAAAAAACTCACAAACCAGCCAACCAAATAAAAAACCCGAACAAAAACAACTTTTCTTCTTCAGAGAGAAATGTTTAATTTTGAAGGAGTTATTTTATATAGAAACAGATATGTTCAAAAGTGTGAGCTGATGGTTAAATATTCTTAAATGATGAGAAATGAAAACAACTTTTACTAGTAAGGTCAATCAAAATTAATTTGAAAACTTCATGTTTTTAATAATGAAAACAAAATTACATGGCCAAATACATTGCTCTCAAAATTACTGCTTTATTTAACATAAGGTTTATTAATGCTGTGCTCTAGGATAATTTTTTTTTTCCATTTTGGAAGCACATGTATGAACATAACCTTATGTCATTTGGAAAACTAAGAAAATTAGCATATTGATTATGTAAGTTCTTCCATATTTCCCACTATGTTATTTTTCTGAAGAGTTACATGTTAAATATATTATGTAAGAATTAAGCACAGTTCAGGAGTTTTTACTTAGAAAATTTTCAACCCTCTTTCTTGACTTAGAAAATCCATTTTTTTTAAATGACAAGGGAAGGATGGGAAGGAGAAAGAGAGAGTGAGGTGAGGCCTTCCGACAGAGCCCTGCCACGTCCCGACCCTTGCTTCACAGGCTCTCAGGCGGCCGGGAGCACAGGCGTGCACTGCCTGCCTGGCCGTTCGGCGGGGCCGGGGACCGCCTGGGCTCCCTACAACTCAGGCACTAAGCGGTGCTGGCAAGGCCGGGCCGTCTTTACCCCCTTTGCTCACTGCTTGGCAACGGCTTCAATGACATCAACCCGGCTTCTGCTGGGTCCGTGGGGTCTCTGATCCCGAATGTGGTGACCTGGTACTGTGTTCAAAGGCAGTCAGCTATTAGTGTTCGATTGAATCCTGCGTGTATTAAGAGCCACTTAGTTGTGGTTCTATTAACAAATATTAGTCTATAAAAATAAAAGTACAAAATATTTCTAGTTTTAAGGGTATAAGAATATAGGACTGTAAAATTCAGGTTCAAATTCAAATTCAAATATGATTGCTTCAGCATAGGTTTGGCATTTAAAAGGTGTTAATTTAGGGAGGCAGGATTGAGACCAGCGTGGGGCCAGGTAGATGATCTGCCTTGGCAGGTACTGTGATGGGCACGACACACATTTGTCACGAACCCTCCACCGTCGGCGGAGTGCTGAGCGTGGGCTGGAGACACGGGGCTCAGCTAGGAGGCAGCTCTTACTAGGGCGACGGTGGTGCACTAAGGGCTTCATCCGCTCTTCATACTTACTTCTTAGACAGCCCATAATTCTGTCCCGTGCTAGACCAAAGAGCAACTCAAGTTTGTAAGTGTCAATGCAATAAACTTTCTGTAAATTATTTAGAATTGTATTAAAATTGTTTCTTTTTGTACGCAAAAAGAACTGTTTTTCAAATTTGTTTTATGTTTTTCTACTGTTGTTTCTTTATGTTAGATTTTTCACGTTAAGAAAGGTGATTTTTCTGGGCCAGCCAACAGTGTGCTGCGTAAGGCAGCCGGATCCCGCGTGGCTGGCCGCAGCTCGCATCCTGGACTGCAGCTCGCAAAACACGCGGAGGACACGTGTGTGCGCCCCAGACCCTGAGAGGAGCATGGAGGAGAAAGGACTGTGGTGTGGCCCTCCCCGGGGGGTGCTTTCTCAACCTCCCACCCCCTCGTCTGTCTCCGGGAAGCGCGTGTGTCCTGCAGTGATCTAAATGCTGTGGGGAGAGGCTCTGGGGTTCTAGAAAGTGAAGTTTCCTAGAGAGAAGGCACACCGTGGGCCGAGCCTTTCACTTGACATTGCGTCAAAGCCTGTTTCTAAAGCATGCAGGAGACGCCTGCGGCCCCTGTGTCTGTATCCTGGTGTGTGGAAGTGGCCAGGAGGCACGGTGAAGCAAGGACTCCTACGTGGCCGACCACGGTTTTAGTCTTGGACCTGGCGGCTCGAGAACCACGCAGGGAATGTGTGCATGTACTTGGAATCCCAGGGAAGACTGGAGGGCAAAGGACTGTGGTGTGGATCACTTCTTCTTCAGAGTGATTTCTTACTTTCCTCTCCCCGCCTCTCGGTCTGGTGAGCACATGCAACTTATAGCAAAAACCTAAAAAAAAAAAAGTCATGGAAAAATGTGATTACAGTAGAAGTTCATTTTGGTGCAAAAAGCTTTTAAAATTCTTGAACAGCTTTTTCATAATACATATGATAACTTAGCATTAAGAAAATATTTTGCCTCTCTTTTTTCCATGCTGTATATTTATTATTACTGACTTACTTCCTCCGGGAGGCAGAGAGACCACACTCAGTGAGGCCTCAGCCCAGTCTGCTCTGGGCCGTGAGCACCTGTGAGCATGGCGTCCTCAGGGGCCTTGGGACATAGCCTGGGGCACTCCCACGGGCCCAGTCTGACCCCTGCACATCACCCAGGCTCTGTCTGTCTGCTTAGTTTCCCAGGGGTCCACTTGTGACTGGCTTTCTTTGTGGGAACAATGACAGATAAAAGAAGAGAGTAGAAAACACACACAGTTAGTAAGCAAGCAGCCAGCCTTTGGTGTTCCCCTCTTCCCACCTCCCACCTTCCGAGTGAAATCTAACTGACATGGTGGTGAAGGTGCTGGACTTCCACATGGCTGACCTTGGTTTGAGTCCTGGACCTGGTGGCTTGAAAATCATGCTGGGCACATGTGTGTGTATGCCCAAAGTCCCGGGAGGAGAAGGGATTGTGCACGGTCAACTCGGGGGTGATTTCTCACTTTCCTTCTCCGTTTCTCCCTGCATCGAGTACACGTGCCCTATGGCATAAAAACTTGAACAAAGATACATAAAATGGATCTAAGTAAAACTGACATACACAACAATTTAAACTTGTTTTATCTCTTCCATGAGCAAAAGAGACAAAAATGAGACAGAGAAAGCGCCCGACACTGCCACCAAGCCTCTCCAGCCCGCCCAGATCACCGCTGTGCTGCAGCCCAGTCGCCCACGGAGGCCTCTGTGAGCCGGGAGCCTTCCCCCGTGGCCGGCCAGGCCCCTAGACAGACTCACGTCGACGAGATGCAGCATCCGAGGTGCCAGAGATGCGAGAGGACCCTGCCCTGCAGGGGCGCTGTTAGAGGACCGCCTTCAGTACTGGGTGTCAGACTTTCGAGAAAACATCACATTATACTTCCTCCAGCAGAAAGGCCCAGAAGATGAGGAACTGAACGCCACTCAGTGTCGGAGACTGACAGAGTGAAGGAGTCGCTGCGGGCTTGCCCTTGTCGTGCAGTTCTTCTTGGGACAGTGTCCCACCTACTTGTGGTGGCCCCGAAGTGGAAGAAGCGCCGAGGCAAGGCTGTCATGGAAGGATCTGGGGAAATAGAAGGACGAGCACCACTCGGCGACACCCTCCGCGGAGACCACGCTGGAGGAGCTGAGGGACTTGCCCTCAGGCGGCACCCTTGCCGGGAGGGCTTGGCCTCAGCACCGTGGCTGTGCCCGTGTCACGGTCTCCGCGGACCTGAGCTCTCGTCGTCCCTTTTCTGACCTGAGTCAGTGTTGCTCGAAGCCGGAGCTTGGGGCAGCTGGTCTCTATGCCTGGGTGGGCCCTGCGGCCCGCTGTCCTGCCGCACACGGCCCCCACGTCGGGTGGGCATCGCTCGGGTGATCGCGGCACGAGCACTCGTGGGAGCCGGCACTACATGTTCACAGAACTTTCTGAAATCGTAACGGTCACAGTTTATGGTCTGCGTGTCAGTGTTTCCGCTCGGTTGTCTGCACCTCCGTCGCTCCCTTTGGTACGAAGAGCAGAGTGTCGGAGGGGCTCTTCTTTCTCGATACCCTTTCTACAGAAGTTGTTCGGCTGAGTGCATAAACACGGTGACTTGCACTTGAGAGCGAGAGCAGGCTTCCTGGGGACGGCCTCTCCCTTCGAGTAAGAAGGTCCCTTACGCAGGTGCCTAGGGCTGCACAGCCAGAGTTTAGGGATGTATCGGGTTAGTTCGTTCCATTTAATTACCTCCAGGTTCTTTTTTATGCTGTGTCTGATTTTATAAGAGTGTGAAGAGGAGAAATGAAAAAAAGAAAGAATGTTGTGTAGTGGAGGGGCAGAGCCCTGCCATAGCCCCGCGGTCTCGCCCTGACTGCTAGCTCGTGCATGTTTGTACTTGGAACTCAAGCTCTAATAGAGAGTTCGAGAGCGGGGAGGTGAGAGACCACGGTGACACCGCTGCCTCTGAGCGCAGTGAAGTGTGAGGACACGTCCTCTCCAGCCTCCCTCCGCGCCGGTTAGCCTCGCCATCACGGGGCTCTGGCTCTCCCACGGCCAGGCCGGCAGGCAGCGTCTGAACAATAGCTGGCGCAGGAAGGGGCCTGGCGGCGCCGGCCGGCGAGCTCGGCCCTGGGAAGGCCTGAAGGTGGCGCTCTTGGCAAAGCTTTGGCGCCGAGGGGCCTGCTCTGGTTAGTGCTGCTTGTTTACAGTCTTCTAAAACTCATTCTCTCTCCCTCTCTTTGTCCCTCTCTGATCAAATTAAAATACATACATACATACATACATAAATACGTAAGTAAGTAAAGTTAAATAAAATAATTTTTTTTTAAAAAAAAGAAAGAAAAACCTGTGGGGAGCTCCTCGACAGTCAGTCTACACTCCAGGAAGGCTACGGACCGAGCCTCGAATGTGCGCAACGGAGCGTGGTGTGGGTGTTGGAGCTGACGGGTGTGGTCACGTCCCTGAGTTTGTCATGACACACTGCCAAAGATGTACACGTACATGTAAATCACAAATTACAATAAAAAAATTACCTTTTCTCCAAGACTTTGTTTTATAATCTGCTTGAAATGTAAACTTAGGCTTAATTTGTTGTTGTTTTTAATTTGCTATAGGGTAGATGTGCTTGCTGGAGAGAGTAAGGAGGAGAGAGAGAGAGAGAGAGAGAAGGAAAACGAGAAAGCCTCCTCCACAGGGGATGGCCACACTGCCTTCCCCTCCATTCTCCTCTCGGGATTTGGGGCACGCAATCACACGTGCACACACCCAGCATGTCTTTCAGGCCACGGGCTCCAGGACTCGAGCGGCGTAGTCGGCCATGTGTGATCCAGTCACCATAACCACCGCTCTGCTGGCTGGCTCAGGCGTGGTGTTTTGAAATGCCAAACAGTATTTTAAAAGTGCCATAAAAGCTGCGGTTTGGGGGCGTTATACCCCCGCAGCCATAGCCCAATTTGTGTCTTAGAAGCTGGGAAGTTCTTTGTTCTTCCCGCTGGCCTTCCCTGCCACTTCTGGTGGTCACCGCAGTCCCAGTTCCCTGGGCCGTGTCACGGGGGCACCCCCTGCTCACGGGGTCGGCGGCTCATCCCCGTGGCCGCCACATGTCCCTCTCTGGCCTTTCCTGGCAGGTGGGAAGGTCGTGTGCAGAGCAGAGCAGAGAGTCCGGCTCTCAACCCTCAGTAGCAATGCCAGAGAGCCGCTGCCACCCGAAGGGAACCTTTCCTGGCAATCTGCTGTCTGGTTTATTCTTAAAACGAATGAACTCTCTCCCTTCACTCCCCCTCTCCCCCTCATACATTAATCGAAAGGAATTCAGCATTATTCGTTTTTCTTACACATAGGTGTGGAGTCTCTGGCATTTCGTGTTCACAGTCCCTGCTTTCACATTTACATACGTGGGCCCTATACACCCAGGGCCCATTTTAGAAAGGGAGCTTCTCATTGATCTAAGATTAGAGAATAGCTAGGAACACATTCACTTTTCACAGATCTTTTCTTAAGCATTTATGAGAAATAGCGGTTTTCAGTATTTTCTCCACCTCCTTTGCGTTTCAGTCAAGCTGCACTTTGAGAATTGCTTACCGTAGTTAATTATCATCACATTTCTGATGAGTAAAGGCAATGTTTAAAAGTTCTAAAATCCTGGGCCACAGAGTTTGGAGTCTAAACTCTAAACCACAGTGAAGACAGTCTCCAGTGTGGGTGAAACAAGTCCTGTCACATCTACTTTTAATTCATTGTTATATGATAGTTTAATTAAGATGCTTAATGAAGCTTTAGGGATAATAGGCAAGAATTAATCTTGTCAACCTTTCTGGTTATGAGAAAGCTGCTTGCTCATTTTTAAAAAACGTTTTTAAAAAGCGCTGCATAAATGTTGAAAAATATCATATTTACTCCTTGTAATTACTAAACTTAAGTACTAAAGGTTTACTGTTTCAAACCAGAACTAAAATGCATTACATATCAGGAGGCATACCTCGATGTAGTTGATAACCATCACCTTGCTGTTTTTGTTGATCTGTTTGGTCAGAATGTTGAGGTTATTTATTTATTTATTTATTTATTTCTGGAGAGGTTTTTGCTATAGGGCGCGTGCGCTTGCCAGAAAGACACAGAGAGACAGAGAGACAGAAAGCGAGAAATCGGGACCAGCAGTTAGTGTAATGGCTATGTCGCTGGACTCCCACATAGTCGACCACAGTTTGAGTCCCAGGCCCGGTGGCTTAAACTCACGCCAGGTGCATGTGTTTGCGTGCCCAAGATCCCAAGAGGAGAATGAAGGAGAAGGGATTGCGGCATGGCCATCCCCCCTGGGGGGTGATTTCTTGCTTTCTGTCTCTCTGTCTCTCTCTGTCTGTCTGGCGAGCGCATGCGCCCTATAGCAAAAAAAAAAAAAAAAAAAAAAAAAAATGAAAGCGAGAAATCACCCCCCAGGAGGATGGCCACACCACAATCCCTTCTTCTCCATTCTCCTCTCAGGATCTTGGGCACGCAGGCACACGCGCCTGGCATGAGTTTAAGCGACCAGGTCTGGGACTTGAACCATGGTTGACTACATGGGAGTCCAGTGACATAGCCATTACGCCAATTGTTGGTCTCAAGAATATCGAGGTTATGTTTAAGGGAAGTTGAGAGCAATGGATGTCTGAGTACACCTGAGTGAACAAATTGTCGAAATCCCATTACAGTGGTAACTGATTTGTTTCTCTTTAATAATAAAAAGCAAATGATTACAGAGGATACAATGAATATTTTGCTCACTATTTATTGATTTAAACATTTTGCTATAGGGCATGTGCGCTTGCCAGAGAGCGACGGTGTGTGTGGGTGTGGAGTGAGAAGCACCCCTGGGTAAGGCAACACAACAGTCCCTTCTCCTCCATTGTTCCTGGGATTTGGGCACGTGTACACGAGAACCCAGTGCATTTTCCAAGAGGCTGGGTCTAGGACTTGAGCTGCACAGTCGACCCTGTGGGATCCAGCCACTTTACCCACCACACCACTGCCTCTCCGTTCCCCTGCTTTTCTTTCTTTTTTTCTTTCTTTTTGGAGAGATTTTTGCTATAGGGCGCGTGGGCTCACCAGACAGACAGAGAGATAGAAAGCGAGAAATCACCCCCCAGGGGGGAAGGCCACGCCGCAATCCCTTCTCCTCCAGTCTCCTCTCAGGATCTTGGGCACGCACGCACACACGCCCGGCGTGAGTTTAAGACGCCAGGTCCGGGACTTGAACCACAGTCGACTACATGGGAGTCCAGCGACATAGCCATTACGCTAACTGCTGGTTCTCCGCTTTTCTTTCTTGAAAGAGATGACAATGTGCCCAATTGATAGCCTTGGTTATGATAGTGCTCCCATCTAACGGGTCGCCTGGGTTAGCCTTCAAGTTTGAGTTGTGTCCATTGGATTTAATTTGGAGGGTGAGAGAGAGAGAAGCGGGCCTTTCTGTGAGAGCCGTTTTGTCCTGCGGGGAAGCCTCTGGGAAGCCCTGCTCACGTCCCATCTCCCCACCCCTAGCTTTTCCTGGCCGGGCACCCTTCGGTGCTGCCCCAGGCGGAGCCGGCTCCCCCACAGCTGGCACACCTGCCGGCCACCGTGTGCACATTCTGCCTCCCGTCCCTACCGCGAGGAAGATCCGGAGACCTGCCGTCAGGGGCACAGGCTGGCTCTGGTGCTTAGTAACCACACATCAGGAGTCTGAGGAATCTGGCTGCGTAGACGCGGCCTTTGTCAAAACAGCCAGCCCACTGGGAAGGAGACCATCCTGGCCAGCTCCCGTCGCTATGTGCTCCTGTTTATGCATCTACACTTAAAAGCTTGAGTTGTTTTCCCTGAAAAGTAGCAGAAATGTCCGTTGAAACTCTTTTTATTTGTAATTTGGCTTTGGATAATTAAAATACATATTTTCTTCCACAGTAGCATGTTTTTATATTTTTTTGATGTTCTATTTAGTTTAGAATCTGATCAAATAAAAATCACATATGTTTTAAAAAGTAAGTAGCTGATTCTATTATAAATTTTCGTTCCATTATGCACATCATCTTGGATAACCGTCCGGCTTGGGATTTGGTTGCGGTGCTGTGCGTCCTGAGTCTGAGTGGGGGCCACGGTGCTGCGCATCCTGAGTCCGAGGGGGAAGCTGTGGGCTGTCCACTTGGATTTACGTTCTCAGGATGCAGAGTGCTTTCTCAGCACTGAGATGAGATCATCTGAAATCCGTTAAAACCCACTTGGAGCCTGGAAACTCAGAAGACAGAGAAATCATTAATCCCCCGCGGCACGATGGAGCAAAG
>JAKSZU010000017.1:2743121-2938121 GCA_026018925.1 Tupaia tana
GATGAATAAAATATCAAACCCAGGATTTTTTTTTATAGTTAGTTGCCTTGCAAATCACAGAGACTTGGAAAAAGTTTTTTTTTTTTTTTTTTTTGAGAGAGATTTTTGCTAGAGGGTGCCTGCACTCACCAGAAAGACAGAGACAGAGAGACAGAAAGCAAGAAATCACCTCCCAGGGGAGATGGCCACGCCGCAATCCCTTCTCCATTCTCCTCTCAGGATCTTGGGCATGCACGCACATGCACGCGGCGTGACTTTATGCCACCGGGGCTGGGACTTGAACTGCAGTCGACTACATGGGAGTCCAGTGACATAGTCATTACGTCAACTGCTGGTCCCTCTTTTTTTTTTTTTTTTTTTTTTTTGAGAGGTTTTTTGCTATAGGGTGCACGTGCTTACTGAAGAGACAAAGAGACAGAGACAGAAAGTGAGAAGTCATGCCAAGGGGAAATGGCCATGCTGCAATTCCTTCTCCTCCATTCTTCTCTCAGGATTTTAGGCACATATACACAGCTGCCAGCATGAGTTTTTTGTTTTGTTTTGTTTTGCTTTGTTTTGTTTTAGAGGGTTTTGCTATAGGGCATGTGTGCTTGCTAGCGCTCACCAGAAAGACTGGAGAGACAGAGAGACAGAAAGTGAGAAATCACCTCCCAGGGGGGATGGCCACGCCACAATCCCTTCTCTTCCATTCTCCACTTGGTATCTTCTTTTTTTTTTTTTTTTTTTTGAGAGGTTTTTGCTATACAGTGTGTGTGCTCACCAGGACAGAGAGAGGCAGAGAGACAGAAAGCGAGAAATCACCCCCCCCCCAGGAGGAATGGCCTGCCACAATCCCTTCTCCTCCATTTTGCTCTCGGGATCTTGGGCACGCACGCACATGCACCCGGCATGAGTTTAAGCTACCGGGTGTGGGACTCGAACTGCAGTCGACTACATGGGAGTCCAGTGACATAGCCATTATGCCAACTGCTGGTCCCCTCCACTTGGTATCTTGGACACGCACACACATGCTCCCAGAGTGAGTTCAAGACACCCAGTCAGGGACTTGAACCACAGTCAACTAAATGGGAGTCCAGCGACATAGCCACCACACCAACTGCTGGTCCTGCCCAGCATCAGTTTTAAGCCGCTAGGTCTGGGATTCAAACTGCAGTCGACTCAGTGGAAGTCCAGTGACATAACCATTATACCATTTGCTGGTCCCAGGTATTGGATCTCTTTTTTTTTTTTTCCTATTTTTTGGGGGGAGGGGCAGAGGTTTTTTGCTATAGGGCACATGCACTCGCCAGAAAGACAGAGAGAGGCAGAAGGACAGAAAGCAAGAAATCACCCCCTGGGGGGATGGCCACGCCGCAATCCCTTCTCCATTCTCCTCTTGGGATCTTGGGCACGCACGCACACGCGCCTGGCATTTTAAGCCACTGAGTCCGGGACTCGACTCGCAGACGGCTATATAGGAATCCAGTTACAGAGCCATTACACTAAGTGCTGGTCCCTATCGGATCTTTTAAAAACAGTAATTTCTAATTATTTTTAAAAACAATATTTTCTAATTTAGAAAATATTACACTTTTTAATACAGAAATGTGTAAACAATACATTTTACAATGGCCTGCAACATCATCATACAGATGATCCCTATTTTGGAAAAAAATCCAAAGAGTAGAAAGGATAAAAAATGAAAAAATTTAAATTTAAAAATGCCCTCTTCTCCCCATCTTACTTCTTCTGGAAAGTTACTGCTAGTAGCAGACCCTTGTGACTGAAGACTGTTTCTCCAAGGGACGTTTTCCGCAGGATTAGAAACAGCACTGAACACGCGAACTTTAATCTGGTCAGAACTGGAGGCAGCACCCAGGCTGCCGCTGGACTGCGCGTGTGCACGGTGCCCAGGCTGTGCGACACCACCCCCAGCCCGGCCCCTCTCCCACTTTCAGAGCCAGAGCGACATCGAAGCATCCAGTGCCTTCTCCCTCGGCAGCTACCCCTCCAGAGGAGGCCTTGGGGACTCCAGCACAGCTGCCCCTGCGGTCTACCAGAGCCCAGAGAAGACCACCGTCTGCTAGGGCTGTCACCTTGGCCCTTTCAGGCACACGGAGGTCACTCAACACCACCCAACAAACAGTCCTGCTGAGAGGGGACAAGGGCCTCTTCAGCAGTGTTTGCACACATTGAAGAGAAGAGCACGTTCATACTGAAACACACAACTGTAAGAAGCTGGAAACTGTTTCCATGTGTACGTCATATCAAAGCTCTCCCCGGTCAGCGGAAAGGAAACACCCAGAGCATTCGGCCCATCAGAGCAGACGTCTCCAGCTGTGGTTTTCAGATGCCCTAACATGCTTCTGCCGGGACTAATCAGATACAGACTGGCACACTCGCCTGCGCGCACATGTGTGCGTGTGTGCGTGTGCGCGTGTGCGCAGTGCCGAGAGAACAAGCCCCGTTTGGGGTGAGCATGGCAGAGGAGGCCCCTGTTGGCTTTGTCATCCCCGACATCATCTCTCCACTCATTCTGAAGGCGCCCTCCCTCCGCGGGAGCAGCTCCGTGCTGAAGCCGGTCCTCTCCCAGCGCAGCGGCCGCCGCTCTGTCTCAGGCGGAGAGCCCCGCATCCCGCAGGACGCAGGACGCGCACTCCGTGACCGCAGAGGTCTCGGCGGCCCTTGGGACCTTGGGAACCGTCCTTACTATCTTCACTTAACAGGTGGGGCGCCGAAGACCTAGAGAGAATCGACGCTGGGGGTCTGTGGCCCTGAACCTGAGCCCGCGGCGGGGCCGGAGCGCTGCAGGGCAGTTCCCGGGGACATTCCCAGGGGAGAAGCACTGCGCAGCAGGGTGACACACAGGACAGTCGGCAGTACAAGGGCGCGAGGAAAGGTGTCCTTCCTGGGGACGTCCCCGCGGGGGGCCAGGCTGCAGAGTTCACGGACTGCGCTCAGGCCGGCGCTTCGGGCCTCGCTCCGGGCAGCAATGGAAAGAACTCGACAGAGCCCGCTTGAGCCCAGAGAATGCAGCTGGCAGTCCCAGCCCACAGACACCTCGGCCCCCGGCCTGGACAAAGGGCACGCTGGCAGAATCGGGGCCTGCACGCTCCCGGCACACGTACAGTTTAAAGCGCGTTTGTACAACTGCAGGCCCTACAGACGTGAGTGTCTGCGAAAGCGCGGCCCCAGCTCCTGCTCCGAGGCCAGCTAGTCTGCACGCTCTGCACGCACGTCCAGATTCCGATGCAGAGGCCTTGGCGGGGCGCAGGAGTCTGTGTTTAACAGGACTCCCAGCGAGCCGCTGCGGGAGCCCCTGGCTGTACTGTCAAGCCGAGAGTTTTGAAACAGCAGAGTATTTCAGATGTCAGAACTCGTTTGAGCCCAATGTCTGGTTTGAAAGATGGCCTGTTGGTGGCCATGGGTCCTGCCCATCCCCTAACCCCTCGCTCCAGCTGAGCCTGGGCACTGCGGTTATCAGCTTCGCCGTGTGCAACGCCTTAGTGGAAGTCCATCTCCCGATCCCCCGTCGAGAGCTGCAGGTTGAAAAGGCGGGTGCTCCTTGGAGTCACACAGTGGCCGTGGCAGGTGTGTCCTGGTGAAAAGGGAACCCCTAACTTTTAACTACCTGCCAGGTGGGAGGGGTACTGAAATCTATAGCAATAGTTTAAGATGTATTTTTACTCCTATTTTGCGGTTCATGAAACACAGACTTGGAGACTGTCAGCAACTTAACCGCGCAGTAAGCCACACTCTGTCCACTGTACCGAGCCACGTGCTGCAAATGTAGAAAGAGGGTTCTGGAAGGGAGTGGGGAGCTGGGAGAAACCCCCCTCAGGGTTATGCCAGGACAGCGCCTAGCACAGGAGCAGTGCACAGCTAAGGTTTATCGAACGAATTAGTGTGAATTCTTCAAGCCCTCAAAGAAAACTCCAAATGCTAATGGGCTTAAAAGCCTTCACTGTCTCCCAGTGCCCTCGGTGGTGACTCGACTCGTCCGGAAGCAAAGAGCCGAGAAACCATGGCTCTCATGGCGGGACACGACAGAGCTGCCTGCCAAAGTGAGTTCACTGTCAATTAGACTTTGTGCAAACGATACCAATGATGTAAGAAAAAAATGTCAATCAGCAAAATCACCATACACTTACTTTTTTTCTGAAAATTGGAAATCTTAGATTATCTTGCAGAAGATCAAAGTTTTAGGGATTATTACATTTTTCCACAGGATTGGATTTCCCCAGATAATGTTCAGAAGAAAAATATAATTCCCCCTCATTTTACATAGTGGTTGCATTCCTGGAAATTTTACTGTTTATTAAAACCATGCGAAAAAAAGTAGTCAGTGTGTTTAACTTTCAGTGGAGTTTGCCGAGGCTTAGATAATAATAAGCAGGTTTCCCACCCAAAGCTCTCACTGGGAAATCGCGGGACTCAGGCCAGTCTGTGAGGCGGACTGACCAGACATCACGGGGCATGCCGCATTCATACCAGCACCTCCCCAGGGGCCTCAGGTGCTGCCCCCGCTCCAGGCGAGATGGAAACTCCAGCGCGAGGGGTCAGAGGTGGCTGAGCTAAACAGCGATGCTGGACTCCTGCAGAGCCCAGAGCAGTGCCCAAAGCCGCAGATGCCAAGGCCAGTAGCGGGCAATAAAATGCACTAAGGAATGGGGGCTTCAGAGGTCAGCACTCCAACCCTCCAGAGCAGTGGGTGACCCACCGAGGACAGCGGAGGACAGCAGTGAGTGGCAGGACCAGACTGGGGTCGGCCTCTGAGCTTCCGGCGCTGCTAGCACAGGGATCTCCAGATTGGGGCGCTCCATACGCTGGGGTACCTTTCATCTCCAGGGTTACCTGAGACATTGCAGGCGGTCTCGGGGCATGGCTACTTTAAGGAAAGTGATTTCTTAGCGACCGGCGTCCACGCTTCCTCTTTCTGATCTTCCTAGGAAGGTGTCATGCCAGCCCCCGCCCCCCCTTTGCAGTTGCCTTTCATCCGTGACAGAGGCGGGCGGCCTCACCAGCCTCACCATCGCTCCGGTGCACCCCCTGGAGGCACATCAACTTAGAGGGCAGGAACAGCGACTTCAAACACCCCCAGCACGGACTTTTTCCAACAAAGCACCTCCGTGCCTTCCTAGCCCCTTGAAAACCATAGAGCCAGACCTGCCCTCAACACTTCGCAGGACTCGGGGCCGGAGCAGTAAGAGGCCAGGACCTGTGTCCAAACACGTAGGTGATAGAAATCGAGCTAACTAGCGGCTCAAAGAGACACGTTCTACCCCCCTCGGATAAACATGTCTCCCTAAGGTCTTAAAGGTCCGATGTGCCGGTGGAATTCAAACCCTCCTCCATCCTGCCTGTCCCTTTCATCTGTTGCTTTAATCCCTTTCATTTGCTGGAGGACACACTGGTCTGGCAGAGGGTGGGAGAGCACCCCACGCAGGGTCACACTGCAGTCCCTTCTTCCCCATTTCTCTATCCTGTTGGGATTCGGGTATGCACGCACAAGCACCAGGCATGATTTTCAAGCCACTGGGACTGGGATTCAACCCCCATCCCCTGCCTCATCTGGAAATGTTTCCTTCCACTGCCTGTTGTTCTCAGGCAACCCCCCCCCACACACACACACACACATACACACACACACCTGCAAATAAAAAAACAAAACCAAAAAACCAAGGTCATCCAGACAGGGACCCACAGGGCACGTCCGCAGGCCAAGCGTGACCTGCCCTGGGCTTCTACACGCGCAGCTTTCTTTGAGCACAGGCCGCCCATTCTCCCAGGGAGTGTCCACGCTACAGCAGCAGAGCCGACAGCCAGGACAGAAGCCACGGAGGCCACGGCCAGCAGTCTGGCTCACACTAAGATGCAGTAAACGTCTCAACCATGGTCCAAACCACTTGTCCTTTAGGTATGTCAAGCCGTAAGCTAATTTTCAACGAGAGAGAGAGAGAGAGAGAGAGAGAGAGAGAGAGAGAGGGGGGGGGGAGGGGGGAGAGGGAGGGAGAGAGGGAGAGAGGGAGAGAGAGAGAGGCAAAGTCCTGTCTCTTTGCACGTGCTGAGACTACAGAAGCCGCATACCGAGGTCAGGGGAATCCAGCGGCCAGACAGAGCCTTTTCCTCCTTAGCAGTAGGTTGGTGCCTAAATGACCTAGAGGACTGCCGAATTTCAATATCCCCAAATGCAGAGAATTTCTTTGCTCCTAACCAGTTTAAGAAAACGTTTCTCTGTCTGCCTTAGGCTGGAGAAAGCGCACAGAAAACCGACCGTGACAGCCCTGGGAGGTGTGCCGGTAAGACGGTAAGACGGGGCCAGCGGGGCCGCTCAGAGACTAGGGATCTGTTCGCACAGTCAGGGACCGGGCTGTAGACAGAGTGAATTGGATGGCAAGAATTCGTCTTGTTTTGAGCAAGCTGTTTCTTGATTTAGGGCATTTGCAGGTGCTGGTTCCGATGTCTGGTGTTCTCCCTGCGGGCCACCAGCTAACTGCGTGTCCACGTCCTCAGGAAAGCCTGCCTCGCTCTCCACGCAGGGCCCTTACACGGCCTCACAGCACTGCACTTCCCGTTTTTCTTGTAATTGCCAGCGGACACATGCACTTGCCTGAGAGCGAGAGAAAGCACCCCACCCGCAGTGGGACATGGCCATGCCATAATCTGTCTCCACTTCTCCACCCCTCAGGACTTGGGGCACAAATGCACATGTGCCTGACTTGTTATTCAAACCCCGGGGCTGGGATTTGAACCTTGATTGGCCATGTGGGATCCAGCTCCCTTAACCACTGGACTGTGAGGCGGGCTTGATTTTTTTTCTTTTAATGATAGAGCACTTGCACGCACACGAGAGTGCGAGGGACAGATAGAGGGATGAGTACTCTCGCCTGGGTCTGATCAGGCCACAGGCCCTCCTCACAGCTGCATCATGGGCACTCCCGCGGCCGCGTGCTTCAGGCTGACCAAGCTGGGGTTAGTGCCCTTCTTAAAGGAGTCAGGAGAGAGAATTCTCTCCCCACACGAGGAAACAGCAAGCCAGCAAGACGGCTCTCAGAGGTACCAAATCCATGAGCAACTTACCTGGGGCTTCTCAGCCCCCAGGACTGCAGAATCAAACGCTGTCGAAGTCAGCGTCTCCGGCCACTTGCACAGCAGTCGGGGCTGTAAGATGGAGCATGCAGCTAGTGTGAGCTGTCCTGCTGCTGTTAGGGCACTGTGTGTCACATCCCGTCCCTACTGCTTGGTGATGACACTCACGCCGTTGCAAGGTGCTAAGTCCACCTTCCCTTCCATTTACAGAGACCTGGTGACAGAACTGGATTCAACCAGATTCATTTGGGACTCTCTAAAATCACACTCCATAGTATCTGCAGAGCCAAGTTCTACTCGGGCTCTGTGACAATGAAGTGCAAAGTGCAAGGCATTCCCAAACGTGTGGGATGGGTCGGAGCTGCCGGCACCAGCGGCCCGAGTGTAAATCATCCTGGGGGTGGGAGGCGTGAGCACTTCCAATTTCCCGGGGTCAACTATTCTGAGGTACCAGTCTGACCTTGCTGAATGCAGAGCTGGGAGAGCTCACCAGCCAAGATGAGGAAGTGCAAGCACACCACAGGTCCTAGTGTAGAATTACTACCAGCAGTAAGTAACCTACCTTAGAGTAAAACCCTGATACTCAGAATTGCTCCCAATTACTCCACAAGGACTGCACACGATTTTAGTGGGTTGGACAGGATGCAGAGTTTCAAGCTGGACATGGCCCCGTCTAAACCCTTGGAGCCAGTGCGCCCACTCACGGGGGAGAAGCTGCATGTTATTAAGCTGATGAAAACAAACTCAATCTGCTTACAGACACATATGGAGATTTTCTATTTCAATGTAAAAGATCCCCTCAACCTTCTAATAGAATTTACAAGTGATTCAATGGAAGGGAAACCCTAAACTTTACAAAGAAAACCACTGACTATATTCACATGTCTTTTTAGGAACCTGTCAAGAATACTTTGTCACACACACAGAACTGGATTCAATCAAAGCTTCATTTTGTTCCTTACAGAATCAAAGCTCAGAAGAGTTAAGAACCCAGTTTGGCCCCATGGATAATAGGTCCCGTGTCCACACCAGTCAGTGCTCTTCCATATTCTTCCTGTGCTTTATCACCAGTTGATGACTTTTAAAGAATGGCCAGCATAGGGGCCGGCAGGTGGTGTGGCGGTTCGAGGCACTGGACTCCCATGTGGCTGACGGCGGCTGGAGTCCCAGACCTGGCAGCTTGCTTTCTCACTTTCTCTTGCTCACTCTCTCTGTGTCTTGCTATGATCAAATTAAAAATAACGATGATAAATAAAATAAATAATTATTTAAAAAAATATCAGCATAAAGGAAGTATTCTGACTTTGTAAGAATTCCCACAAGTTTTAAAACAGAAAAGAAGTCAGAAATAGCCCAAATGTTCAAAAGAAAGGGAATATTAAACGTGGTACATGGATGTGGTGGTACATGCTAAAATAATTTTTCCAAAGAAAAGGATGGAGACAGTATGCTTCCAGCTCTCATTTAAAGTATCTTGTGGCTAGGAAACAAAACAGGACAATTATCCAACTATTTAGAATGATTATCTGTGCAGTGAAATCGTATGAGTCTTTTATTCTTCTTTTTACACCTATTTTCCAAACTGTCTACAAAGATGCTTTATAATTAAAGAGATTTATTTTTTGGAGAGGTTTTTGCCCTAGGGCATGTATGCTTGCCAGAGACAGAGACAGTGAGAGGGAAAGTGAGAAGTCACTCCCAAGGGAGATGGCCACAATCGCAATCCCTAATCCTCCATTCTTCTCCCAGGAGCTTGGGCATGTGCGCGCGCGCACGCGCACACACATGTGCCCAGCATGATTTTCAAGCCACTGAGTCTGGGATTCGAAACATGGTCGGCTATGTGGGAGTCCAGCGACAAAACCACTACACCATCTGCTGGCCCCAAGTAAAATTTTAAATTTAGAAAAGGTTGTATCAATTTCTATGTAAAGAACTCTTTGTAAAGGACCTACTTCAGCGCTTTGGCTCTTGTTCCTCAGTGAATCTGTTTCTAATTTTCTGAAACTTTGTGTCCCTAACAGTCAAAGCCTGTGCTCATCTCCCCTCGACTATTTCTGAAAATTTTATCTGAGCCTCTCAAAAGCTAGACTACATTCCAAATACATTATTGTTTGGGAGCGTTATTTAAAAGCACCAACTTCTGAGTTCTGACACCAAGACAGTGCACAGAGTGATGCACGCTCGGGTGCAGTACGATCCTAAGCCAGGGAAGGGAGCGAGGGACACCTTAGACTCCGAGGCTTTTCAATCATCCAAAGTTCCATTTAAAACTCTTCTCACCCTGCCATTCACCACGGACACCTGCCAAGGTTCCAGCAGCTTGTCTAAGCAGCTCTGGGCTGTGTACAGCCCAGGAGCTGCCCCTCCGTAAATGGGGGTAATAAAGTGTCATGGGGGGATCAGCCGGTGGCAGGGGTTAAGGCAGTCAGATGCCACAAGGCAGACTGCACAGTTGGTGGCTTAAAAAATACACCACGTGCATGCCCAAAATCCCAAGAGAAATACAAAGGAGGAAGGGTCGGTTGTAGCAATCCTCCCCTGGGGGTGCTTCCTTACCCTCCCCCAAGCACACCCCGCCTCTGGCGAATGCATTTTTAACAAGTGCCGTAGGGCTGTGGGAAGGTCTGGAGTTAGCAATCTGGTCAGGTGCTATCACTGTGCGGGTGTCCAGGTCCCTAAGGAGCTGGCGGTCTGAGGGAAAGGGCCGAGGCCTGACCAGACCATCCTGGGTGCCTGTCTATGTGCCTGCACCTCATCACGAATAAACCTACTCTTAAAACAGAATTCAAATGCTATTGAATAGTTCTCTAATTCTGTGCCCTCATCTGCAGATCTTGACAATTTTTACCTAAGAACAACTGAACTGGTAGTGAGTTTGGCAGGTAAGAGGCCAGGAAGATTTCTTTGACCTAAGAATACTATTTGGAATTAAAAACTTCTATACATAAGGAGGCATGTTACATTGTGCCAGTTAATATAACTTAGACTTAACAGCCAAAACATACCCAATTCCCCAGGCACTTTCAGCGTCTGCATCCTTGCCTTGTGCAGATGGCCGGCAGGCCTGCCCTCTGCAGACCGGAGATGAGTGGCATGGGCCTGAGGTTCCAGTGAGGTTACTATGGAGAGCACTGCGACCAGCACTGGCCGGCTCCGAGCTCGGCAGAGCCAGCTGCTGAGGGCAGTGGCTGAGTGTCAGGAGCAAGATTCCACACGGGCAACCAGTAAGCTGCGGCTCCAGTGACCCGAAAAACACCGGGACACTTGTGTGCATGCCCCAAATACTGACCAATGGAGAAAAAGGGGTGACCCCAACCACACCCCCTACCAACTTAAGGAAAAAATAAAAAAGATTTGGACCTCAGTGGCCTAAAGTATCAGTGGGCGTGTGCACGTGTGCCCCAAATCCCAGGAAAATGGAGAAGGGACTGGGCTGTGTGCATCATCCCTGGAGGGATTTCTCACTTTCCCTCTGGTAAATGCACAAGCCCTATGGCAAAACCCCAGTTTAAAATCTGTTACAAAACCCCAGGTTTAGGACACTACCACGGCGAAGACATGAGGTCCATGTGCCAATACTCTGACCTGGACTCAATCAAATGTAAATCAGAATTTCAATGTCTAAATTAGACCCATGACCTAAGGATTTTTACCTACATGAGTTCATTATTTGAGTAGACTTTCAAACTCTTCAGTATGAAAAAACTTTCTTTTTGCCTTAGGGCGTGTGCTCACCAGGAGACACAAAGACCAAGACAGTGAGGGAAAGGGAGAAATTGTAGGCAACAGCCCAAATCTGAGCAAACATGGTTTCTGTCCCATACACTAGGTATAAAGCTACTTCAAATCAGAGTAGCATTACCAGTTCAGACCTAGAGTCACTCTTGCTGGGCCACCCCGGGACTAGTGGTTAAGGGAGCCAGACCCCACACGCCCGACCATGTCACAGGCACACTGGGCGCGTGCACTCCCAAGATCCAGAAGGGATGGAGAAATGGTAAGGGAGTGTGACACAAACACATGGCCTGGGGGCATGTGCTCTCCCTGTCCCCAGTGAGCGGATAAGGCCAGTCTTGCCAGGCCACCATGTCTGTCTTACGCTCCAAAGCAGGATCAGATTCTAATAGGCAGTGATCTCCAAGTTCCATTTCTTTTAGAAAAAAGCAATCAACTAAAAACCCCCACAGGTCTCAAATGCCACACAGACCCAAACCTATATACTAACAGGTAACCACGAAATAACACAAAACAAATCTGATTTTTTTATTACTCAAAAGAGCGTCATTTTTTATTTAGCTTTCTGACTCTGTGCTTGTGCCTTCAAGACTTTCACGACGATTTTCTGCTCCTCTATAAGGAAAGCACGCTTGATCCTGGAAAAGAGAAGAGACTTCACTAATGATTTAACACACAGCTGGATTACTTCCAGGGAAGAACTGAGCACAGCAGGCCGGAACCAGATAAGTAAATGGGCCCAGGGAAATCTGAAGGCTAAGACCGTTTGGCCGCTTTCTGCCAGAGGGCTCCTTCCTGCACCAACACCCCGGCAGGGAACCTTCCACTCCAGCCAGCAGTACCTGCCTTCTGGGTCACTGACATCATCCCATCTTGTTATTAGGATCCTGGACCTTCTGGTATTACTTGATTTACAAAATGGCTTAGAGTTAGAATGTTTTAATGCAATTGATAATTTCTGGTAAAAACGGAGAAGGGAACACGCCCTGGGAAGGAAAGTTATGGGGCAGCCCAGTCGTGAACACACAGCTAGGTACAAGCTGCATTTCACTGGCTTGGGCCACCCAGGACAGGGGGTTCAATTCCCAGTCCAAACTCAAGGCAGATACAGCAATAGAGGCTGCCTGGACTACACAGCAAGGCCCTGTCTAAAAAGAACTAGCTGGGCCAGCAGGTGTTAAGGCAGCAGGACCCCACAGGGCCGATGGCCTGGTTGAGTCCCAGACCAGGTAGCTTGAAAAAACCTGTGCCCCAAATCCCAAAGAGAACGGAGAAGGGACTAGTGTGGTCACCCTCCCTGGGGGGGTGCCTTCTCACACCACCCCCAATCTCTGAAGAGCATACCTCCCCTAGAGTAAAATTTAAACAAAATCTATGTGCTGGGGCAGGCCTACAGCCTGAGCTTGGAGGCTGAGACACAACAACACTGTCTTAAAAAATTATTTATTTAGGAGTAAAGATATCAGCAAGAGGCACTTCATCGCTACTGCCAGCCACATCACCCTAGGAAATCACCTTCTCTGTAGCAGCAAGTGATTCCATGTCCCTTCCAGGAGAATTAAAGAGCATTACATGTGAAAACACATTCTGGACTTGGAATCTCCCATTTCCGATGGCCAGTGCTGCCCGCGATGGGCCTGGGCCACAGCAAGTGCTCCCCAGCTGCTGTCAAACTGAAGCCATCCCTCAGGCGCTCAGCCTGTTCCTGAAACCAGCCCCAGCCCACACTGCCCGCTGCGGGGCGGGCTCCCAGGCCATCCAACAGCCCACCCTCCAAACCCAGCAGTTGCCACCCTAACCCAGGCCTGTGCTCTGGGCTGCAGTGCCGGAAGCCACTCGGCTGACCACAGGTGGGGACTCCTGGTCCAGCCAACCTGACGCATGCCGTGCACACACGTGTGCCCACGATCCTGATGAGCTGTTGAGGGGAGGGGAATGTGTCTGTCTCTCGAATGCATGCACGTGCTATATACCGTGAGTAAGTTATTTCTTCTCCTCCGAAGTTCAGACTCACACAGTTCTACGTGGCCTGGCTTTACATAAGGTGCCTTACTGACCCTGACAGACTCACTCCTGAAAGGCAGCACAGACCCTGCAAGGTTTGATGCGAAAAGACTTGGTTTTCAAACTCGGCTAGAGCACTGTGAAGAACAAGGTGAACACACCAGATGCAAAACCACTCCTGTGAGCCAAGCTCTTCACTCGTGAGGACCTATGACTTCCTCCCACTGATCACCTTCTCTAGAGGAAACTCAACGTGGCCAGTGGGGCTAAGAACGGTCCCAATAAAACCCGGCTCAGTGCCGCCTCTCACCAGTAATGTGCACTTCAGCAGTAAATCTTGATTTCCTCCCCAAAAATAGGAACAGAAATTCCTTCCCAATGGACTCGTGACATTGTCTGTCCTATTGATGCCAACTATGTCACCGTCAGAAACTCTACTGCAACCACTCTCAGCTGTGCCAAAACTCAGTCACATCCTGAAGGCCTAGTCCTCTACCTGGGACACTTGTCTCTCCCTCTAGCCCTGCTCCCTACCCTAGCCTGTGGGTGGGTCCTAAGGTAAATTCCACTCCCTTGTCCTTCACAAGGAGAAAGTATATGTCACAAAACTCTCCCAACTCAAAACCCACATTTTTAGGAAATGAGTTAAAATCGTATATCCTCTAAGGACCCTCTTAAATTCCAAAAGCTATCTGCTCCAGCCGCCCAAAACTGTGCACTGTTACTCTGTCCCTAAATGAAGGATCTGCAGCCTCTGGATACCTACGGCCCAGCCACCACCAGATTCCCTCACCTGCCTTCCCTACAGCGCAGTCCTTTGTTCCTGTATCTACCATAAAGCCCAAAAGTTCCGAGTCAACCCGAACGTCGTGTGTTCATCGCACAGCTCCTATTACCCAACGAAGGAGTGGTGCAAACTGAGGACGACGGCACGCGACGTGACATATCTGCGCGGGGGCCACACAGATCGGTACTGCCAGCACCCACTCACCGGTCGCGGACGCATTTCGCGCACATGGAGCCGCCGTAGGCCCTGCTGACGTGCTTCTTCGTTTTAGACAGCCTCATGAGAACTTTTGGTCTCACTGCACGAACCTGCGCAAGAGGACACCTAAGATCATCTCGTGTTGCCCCCACAGAAACCCACCCCTCACTCCTCAGATGCTACGTAAAAATGCCAGGCTAGGCACAGCGGGAAAAGGTGCAAGGACTATCTGACAGGCATTTATGTCACTGCATTTTTCACTTGGTTTACACGACGGTCTACGTTCTGCAGACTGGTTCAGATCGCGGGTGCTAGGTTACCTCTGCTCCCTCCCTCACCCCCACAGCGCAGAACTCATGCTCCGAGCAGGACTCACCCCTCGGAGTCGGCCCGGGCACACGCCGCATGCAGATTTGGGTGCTTTCCCAACCTTCTTGGTATAAAGGTAAACGATCCTATTACCAGGGGTTCGGGACCTGGGAAGTGAGGTAACAGGCAAGAGTTCAGCATTTTGTGGAGTCAACGCCAGCAGGTACTTTCAATCGCAGAAATACTCACAGCCTAGTCTTGTTGGAGGCTGTGTTGTAGGAAAGCCTACGCCGGTAGGTCAGACGCTGGACCATCCTGAGTGCCTGAATCAGAAAGGAATAAAATTCAGTCTTGCTACTGTCGAGTTATTCAGACTGCAAAACAAGACAGCATCGCGTAGTTTACACAACATCCACTTATGTGCAGGCCTTTCCAGCAGCTCACAGGGAGACCAGCCATTGGTGGAGTAATGGTTACGCTGCTGACTCCCATAGTCAGCCACGATTTGAGTCCTGGGCCTGGTGGCATAAAACCCATGCCAGGCGCCTTTGCATGTGTGTCCTAAATCCTGGGGAGAATGGAATGCAGCAAGGCCATGGGTTTTGTTTTTTCTCATTTTCTGTCTAGAGAGAACCCTATAGGAAAAAAATCTCTCAAGAAAGCACATAGGAAACATGCATTGTGGAGAAACGATGCATAGATTTATAAAGTTTTGCACCAAAAGAAGCACTCTTGTACATTTTTACACAGAAGACTAATACTAAGGGACCTTAAGTGCGAAGTCAACATCCCAACAGGACTTACGGGGGAGGAGCGGACAGAGAGGCGGCTATGAGGTCTCCAGATGGCAATCCTACAAGGAGCCCCTCGAACTCCCACCAGGCTCTCCCCCTTACGGGGATGGCCGGGAGGCGCAAGGTGGCGGCTGGGGAATCACAGGTTTAAAGAACGCTCAGGCGGGCTCCGGAGCGGGGAGCGCGGAGTGCAAGGAGCCAGCCTCCTGCAAGCCGAGAGGACCGCGCCGGCCACCACCGCCCGGAACGCAGCACGCGCGCCCCTGCCCTCCGGGGCAGCCCCGGGCCCCTCTGGGTGCCGAGTGTGTCTGGGTGCGGCACCCGTTTTCCCGTTTATGAACTGGAAACGACACTCGAGGGGTCACTCGGCAGACTAGCCCCACGGACATGCCCACGAATATAATTGCAGACGAACGGCCAACCTGGCACGGACACGAGCAGCACCCGGGACAGACGTCCCCGAGCCCCGGCGTGCTGAAAGCGACCACCACGCGGCCGGGCCGTGCCGCCCGCAGCGCCGGCCGAGGGGTCTCGCAGCCTGGACCCGCCGCATCCCCGAGGCCGCGACGGAACCTGCCCACCCACGCGCCCCGCGTCCTCCTGCCGGCCTCGGGAGCGAGCCTGAAAGCACCCCGAACCGGCCGGCCCCCGCCCCGCGGAGGCCGGAGACCCAGGGCGCGGTGCGGACGCCCGAGGCGGGCCGGCCGGGTGCGGCGCCGGCTACGCGGGGCTCCGGAGCTGCGCCCAGGGCGAGGGGCCTCCTCGCCGCCCGCCCGCTCCCGCGCCCCGTACCCGTCGGCCCGCTCAGAGGACCGTGCCCGAGAGCCCCCGGGCCCCGCTGCTCCGCGGATGGCGGCCGATTGCAGAGGAAGGAGAGCTCGGGAGAAGGGGAAGACGCCATACCTCTAGACACCGTCCCCGGAAGAGGAAAAAGGAAGCGCTGGCGGCGTCAAGGGTCAAATGGGACTGCGCAAGACCGGAAGTCGCCCGACGGCGGCCGGGCGGGGAGCGCCGCCATGCTGTACGGCACAGGCGAGGCCTCCGCGGGCTGCGGAACGGAAACCTAGGGAGTCGCCGCAGGGCACGGCGCGGATCGCGGAGGGACGCGAGGCGGGGCCAGGAGAATCCGCTCCTCCGTCCGCATGGGCGCTACTGCACGTTTACTCCCAAGGCGCCCGTCCTGGGGCGGCCTGCCCTGATCCCGGCTCTGGCCGTCGGGGGGCCCTCCGGGGCCTTTCCTTCCGCCTTTCAGCTCTGCCTGCCATGCCTCGGAGCACAGCCTGACAGACGGACTGGCTGCGCGCAGGGCTGCGCTCCTCGGGCAAGGGGCACCCTGGGAGGGCGCCAGTCCCCGCGGCCTCAGCACTGGGCACGGAGAGTACCCGACCTCTGGGTGGTAGACACTCCGTGTTTCCCGAGAAAAGAGCCCTTAGGTTTTCTTTCCATTCCCAAAGCCATCGGTGTCCTCCAGAAAAGGAAAGAACACTTCGCCCGGCTCCAAGAGAAAACGCTCAAAAGGGCTTCCAGGTTTTATCCTAGATTCCAGTTCCCGGGAGACACTGGAGGAGCTGAGTGCTGCTTTACTGGGGCGCGCTTTCGGAAAACTCGTGAGGGCTTGCAGACGGCGGGGTCAGATGCCCGCGTGCTGGCCGCAGCTGAGGCCTCGGCTAGGCCGACGTGGACCTCAGAGTTAGGGCCGTTCTTCATGGTTTCCTAAGCAGGAAGCAGGGGTCTGTGCTCCGTCCCCCGAGCAGGGTGGCGGCAGTGTCGCGGGGAGGGCAGCAGAGCACCAGCGGCCCTGACCCAGGAGAGAGGACAGGGATAGCACATCCCGTCTCCACTCAAGGTTCCGCCTGGGTTTTCCCTCCATCTTGCAAACTGAGGAAGCAAGGTACTTGGGCAGATGCCCTGCCCATGTGTCTGCCATGGACCACGTTTGAGGCTGTTAATTCCACCGTCCTCACGGTATTGCCATCTTTGTCCCGACCCCAGCTGGAAGGATCTGGTTTTATTTTTCCCTCTACTCACTCCGAAATAGCTGTCTGTCCTTCCCAGTCCTTTGACTTTTGTCCCTGGAATCCCTTTGTCACTGTGCCAGTCGTTGGGGTGGGGCCTGCTGTACAGAACCCTCTGTGGTTTTTGAATAAACGAATGAATGAAAATATTTACTTGGGACATGTTCTTTGCATTTCTAGAGAGCCTTTGCCGGGCACTTGATTACAGCAGGAGGTGGGAGGCCTGGACACCGTCCTGAGGGTTACATCTGCCTGTGTCCCCTTCCACCCCAAGGGGTAAGAGCAGTGGTCTAACTATCATAGCTCTCTTATTATTCTTAACTCATTTCCACAAGGTGATCTTTTTCCTTTTTTTCAATCTGTATTTGCATTTTTCTTGACCTGTCTTGCCAGAGATATGGCAAACTTAATAAAAATTTCAAAGAACCTCATTTGTTTTTATTAATCTCCCTTTTAGTTCTCTGTTCATTAATTTCTGTGTACACTTACTAAATATTTTATAAATTCTTGTAAAATTAAGATGAACCTTTCTCACTATTTTTTGACTTAGACTGGGAGCCTTTGAGGTTTAACATTCACTTACTGAAGGAGTTTTTGAAAAAACTTGCTGATATAGTCAATAACTTTTAACTATTTACTGTAGTCAAATCTGTCTTTTCCTGAGTTTTTTTTTTATTTTTTTTTGGGGAGGGGGAGTCTTGTTTAAAAATTCTATCCCATGGTCTGTAAGGTAGTTGTTTTCTAATAATTTAAATCTTTCTTAGTGATTGGAGAGAGACACAAAGAGAGGGAAAGTGAGAAGTCATCCCCTGGGGGGGTGGGTGGCCATGCCTCAGTCCCTATTCCTCCATACTCCTCTCAAGATTTTGGGCAGACAGGCACATGCACCTAGTGTGTTTTTCTAGCCGCCTGTTCCAGGACTCAGTCTGCTGGGATCCATCATGTCATCTACTGGTCCAGTGGTGTCTTTTCAACTACCTATCCTAGCATTTGTTTCTGTTGTTGGATAGAGAACTGGTAATTTTAGGATCAAATGAGAGGACTTCAAAAAGTGGAAAAACATAAAGTATAAATTTGTTTTGATGCAAAAATTTTGAAATCAATACATGGGTTTTTTTTGATAATATACATTATAAAAACTTTTTCAGAGAGACATTTTTGCTATGGGCACATGTACTCACCAGAGAGACAGAGACAAAGCAAGAAATTACCCTTTGGGGCAATGGCCACACCACAGTACCTTCTTTATTCTTCTCGCAAGATTTTGGGTATGCATACACATGTGCCCAAAGTGAGTTTTAAGTCGCTGGGTCTGGTACTTGAACTGTGGCTAACTACATGGAAGTCCAGCGATATAACCATTATGCCATCTGCTCGTCTCCCACATTCTATAAACTTTTAAAAGCTCCTTGATCTTTTTTTTTTTTTTTTTTTTTTTTTTGAGAGGTTTTTGCTATAGGGCATGTGTGCTCACCAGAAAGACAGAGAGAGACAGAGACAGAAAGCAAGAAAACACCCCCAGGAGGGGTGGCCACGCCACAATTCCTTTTCTTCTATTTTCCTCTCAGGATGCTGGGCACGCACACATATGTGCCCAGCGTGAGTTTAAGCCACCGGGTCGGGACTCAAACCACAGTTGACTACGTGGAGTCCAGTGACATAGTCATGCCAACTGCTGGCCTAAAAGCTCCTTGCTATTTTAAAGTCACCACAATTTCATACCCTTTCTTTAACCTTTTTTTCATCCATGTTTTATTCTGTTTTCTCTTGACCTGTTTTCAAATTCATCAATTCTCTCTTCGGCTATGTCTAATATGCTGCTAAACCTATCCACTTAATTTCAGTTACTGTATTTTCTTGGTTCTGAACTTTTCATTGCTTTCTCTATTTGTACTTGCCATTCTAGACTGAAAATTTCAATCTTCTTTTATTTATTTCTTCCATAAACAAGTCAGAGACAGAGAGAGAGAAAGCCCCTGCAACAAAGTCTTAATGCCATGATTCATCCCTAGCCTCAGCCAGCCCCAAATCATGCCCAGCATACTGAGAAATGGCATGAGACACAAACCTGAAACTTTGCCATGTAGGCCAGCCTCACAGAGCATCATGTCTTACCACTGTACCACAGCCCAGCTTCTGACCAGCCTCTGACATTTTTTTTTTAAAGAGAGATTTTTTGCTATAGGGTGCATGCGCTTGCCAGAGAGACAGAAAGCAAGAAATCACCCCCTCCTCCAGAGAAGAAGGCCATGTCTCAATCCCTTTTCCTCCATTCTCCTCTTGGGATCTTGGGCATGCAAGCACACGTGCCCCACATGAGTTTTAAGCCACTGGGTCTAAGACTCGAACCACGGTCGATGGTGTGGGAGTCCAGCAACATAACCATTATGCCATCTGCTGGTCTCAGCCTCTGACATTTTTTTTTTGGAGAGGTTTTTGCTATAGGGCACGTGCACTTGCCAGACAGAGAGAGAGAGAGATAGAGAGAAAGCGAGAAATCACCCCCCCAGGGGGGATGGCCACGCCGCAATCCCTTCTCCTCCATTCTCCTCTCGGGATCTTGGGCACACATGCACACGTACCCGGCGTGAGTTTAAGCCACCAGGTCCGGGACTCAAACCGCGGTCGACTACGTGGGAGTCCAGCAACATAGCCATTACGCTAACTGCTGGTCCCAGCCTCTGACATTTTAAATCTTGACTATTTCCTTGGATACTTGAATACATTTAGTAGACTTATTTTAATGTTTCTTACAGGTCATTCTATTACCTGAATTCCTTGAGAATCTTTCTGTTGTCTAATATTTGCCTTATGTTTTGTTGTCTTGTCTCCTAATGTGCCTGGTTGTTTTGATTGATTTCGGGATGTTTTATGTGAGAAATTAACAGTCATTTTAGATATTGAATATCTACTCATTGTCTTTCATTTTAAATCCCTTATAATATGATTTACTATCTGGTAGGTCTGGCTCCTTGCCCACATTCCTCTATTTTTCTCAGGGATTTATTGACAATTCTTACTGACTATTGCATGTAAATTTAGAATCAACTTGCTTAACTACAGGCAAATGTGTTGACATTTCTATTGTGTTAATTTGATAACTTAGGGAGACTTGATCTCTTGATGTTTATTTATCTTATCCAAGAACAGGAAACATCATTCTGTTATGTGTATTCTCTAGGTTTTACTCATATAGTTTTTGAAAATTTTTAATTAACTTATTTCTAACACTTTATATAGTATTTTTTTTGCTAACGTAAATGACTTTCTCTTTTCCATAACTACATTTAACTATTTATTTTACATTTGAGACTGTAAAATTTTTTTTGCTCATTTATGTTCTGCTACCTTATTGAATTATCTGGTTATTTATTCATTTAATAAATTAATTTGGATTTTGCCAGCTATAATATCCAGATATATTACCTTTTCCTTTCTTTTTTTTAAAGAATTATTTAATTTGATTTATTCATTCATTTATTTTAATTTGACCAGACACACACACACACACACACACACACAGAGAGAGAGAGAGAGAAAGCCACCAGGTCCAGGACTCGAACTGTGGTCAGCCATGTGGAATTGTCCAGCGCCTTAACCACCACACCACCTGCTGGTGCCAATTACCTCTTCCTTTCTAATGTTTATGTCTGTTGTCCAATCTCATTGACTGCTGTCATATTAAAAAGTAGTGTAGACAGTGGGCATCTGAGCCTGTTCCCCACTAGCAGGACAGCACACAGAGCTTCCCCACAGAGTCATGTTTTAAATAATCCTTGCTTACTGTTACTTCGTTTTTCTCTAACGACGTCAGGAATGGCTATTGAAATGATGAACTTCTTCCCTACTATCTGTTGAGATGATGAGAATGTTTCTTAATGTGGGGAATGAGACTGGGGGTGATGTGGCTCCTTTTCTGATCTCTACAAAGGCATCCGGTAGTCATGCTTCGCTGGCTCTTCCTCTACCTGGGACACAGTTCCCCAGGGTCTGCATGGCTCGCTCTCACTTCCTTTAAGTCTTCACTCACATTTACTTTGGCAGTAAGGCCTATCCTAACTATTCCGTCTACACCACACTGCAGTCTACCATGGACACTCCTACTCACCCTGCTCAGCTCTGTTTTCTCCACACTTAGCAATTTCTCACATACTATATATCTATATGTTGTCTTATCACGTTTTCTCTCTCCACTAGAGGAATAATCCACTGGGATAGAGAGTTTTATCTACTTTTCTTCTTTTTTTTTAAAAAAAAAAGTTTATTTACTTATTTCTTTTGAGAGAAATGAGAGAGAGAGACAAACACCCCCGAAAGGATTTTTCCCTTTTGCCACAGGAGGCAGAGAGAGAGAGAGAAAGAGGAAGAAAGCACTCCCCCTCCTTGGGATGTGGTCACACTTTAATCCCTTCTTCACCATTTATTCATCTCTTTGGGATTTGGGGCATGCACACACCAGTGCCCCAGTGTGAGTTTTCAGGCTGCTGGGGCTGGGATTTGAACAGCATGGTTGTCCATGTGGGATCTGGCTCCCTTAACCACTGGGTCACTGAGCCTGTTCATTCGCTCTTTCTTTTAACTTGATTTTCTTTTTTAGTGAGAGAGAAATAGAGAGAAAGACAGAGGGACAGAAAGACAACACCCCCAACAGGGTCTTGATCTGACAACCCACCCTTGGCTCCAGCTGGCCCTGGATCACAGGCACACGCAAGCCTGGTGTGCTCAGGGATGCCTCCACGTGAGAGCTTGGAACCCTCTCCTACGGCCAACCTGGCAGAACATTGTACTTTCCTGCTCTGCTACCCCCATGCCAGCTGGGTCTGCATCCCACGATCCAGTCCAGTCTCAGCTGGCCGGGACTGTGGGCCTGCATGAGCGGCTGGTGTGCTCAGGGAGGCCCCAGACCACCGACAGCCACCTGGCCTCCTGTTTCCATTCCGACATGCATTTCCAATGCCTGGAGCAGCACTCGGCACACGCAAGCACTCGAAAACATTTGTGGACAAATGAACGCGTGGAGATCTGAGCCTACCGAGGGATGCCGAGAGGAAGTGTCCGCACTTGAGCTTCCCACTCAAGAGCGCTTCAACTAGAAGAGCTCAGCGTTATTTCTAGAAGAGGTTGGATTGTTAGCCACCGGGATACAGTAAAGAGACGGAAAGGTTTCCACTGCAGAGCCCCTAATCTTCGTCCCAATGTGGGCCTCGCCACCTGCAGTGCACCGTGAATTAATGCATCTTATTCATTCTGCAGCTAGTTTTGAAGGGCTCAGTTATATTACTTACATTTAATTTTTTGTGTTAAAAGCATTCACTGGTTTGATGTAAACATTTAAAACGTGTCATGGGTTTGGTGATTTTGATCAACATGTCCTCATTTGTAAATCTTTATTGAGCGCCTGAAGAAAAGCAGCAGGAATGGCCCCAGCCTCCTCCACCTCCGAGAGGCGGCAGCGGCTGCTCTCCGCCTCAGTCCGGACCCTCTTGGCCCTGCTGGACCTGCAGCTGAACCCTGCCTGCCTCTTCCACTGCTTCGCCAGCTCGACTTGTAACTTAGAGATTGGTTTTCCTGCTAAGTGTTAAACTATCGGAGCATTTTAACCATTCTAAATTTTAGAAATAGGAATTTGAGACAAATTAGATTTTTCTAATAGAAATGTTCTGAGCCTAAAGCCCTAAAAGAGAGTAAGAAAACCAATTAACTTTAATTTAAATAGTCATGTCTTAAGTAGCAAATGAACCCAGTTTTATTGTTAAAGAACAACTATATTAAATCCTGGAAAGGTTAGCTTCAAAATGGCCTCAGTGTGGTGGCTTCGTGTCTTCTAATGAAATAAGGTTGTCCATCACTGTCACTTCTGTGTGTCCCCTTTCTGGACATTGTCACTTAGAGCAGAGGAGAGGGGATGAGAGATCAGGGTAGAATCTTTGCGTGAATTATCATCGTGATTCCTACACTTAGTAGCTTTTTAAAATAGCAGTAAACAAAACAGCTAATAATTGTTGGGAAAAATTAGCTTAAGAAAATGTAAGAAAAGCTGATTTTCTTACTCTACAACTTGTACGTGTAGTATATTATTTTGTTGTGGTACTTGCTATTTTAATTGACGTGTTTCTGAAGTCACTATTGCTATTTTTGACACAAACATGCTCAGGGTTTATACCCGCAAAGCCTGCCTTTCTGCTGATGTCTGTGAATGTTAAGTCGGCCATCACAAATGCATTGCCAAGGTGTCATAGGTCTCTGCTCACCCCCAGCAGTGGTTCGTTCCCAGAGCTTCACTTGGATGAGCAAATGTCAAGCAGAAAGAGCGTGCATTTGGCAGGTGGTTGGAGGCCAGATCGTTAAAGCCTTTAGGTGCTTCATTTGAAGCTTAAACTCTTGTTTTTTCATACTTTCACTTTTCTTTCTTCCTTTTTTTAAGCTTTTTGCTATAGCGCATGTGTGCTCGTTGGAGAGAGGCAGAGAGAGAGAGGGAGAGAGGGTGAGAATCGTCCCTGGGAGCAGGGTGGTCACACTGCAATCCCTCCTCATCCATTTTCCTCCTGGGATTTGGGGCACACACATGTGCACCTAGTGTGATTCTTAAGCCTCCAGGTCTGGGACTTGAACCTCATTCGGCCATGTGGGAGTCCAGCACCATAACTACTACGCCAACTGCTGGCCCCTTCATGCCTTCCCTTTCCATTTTGGCTTGTTCATGTGCTACATTTGTGACCCTCAGGAAGCGAGTTGAGCTCGCTGAGACTGCCCCGTGACCTGTATGTGGGCACGGCTGTCCTGTATTTCGGGCAAGCAGGGAACTAGCAGAGTCCATGTGAGCCTGGGCTGTGCACGGGGGACATGCGTTCACATCGCCCTCCCGGCCATCTCCCAGAGAGGAGACATGGCTGTCCGCTCATGGCTCTCCCGGCCGTTTCCCAGACAGGAGGCATGGCTGTCCACTCGTCACCCTCCCGGCCATCTCCCAGAGAGGAGGCCCCGCTGTCCACTCCCCCGTTGCACATGTGTTGTGTCTTGGAAGGACCTTTCATTGCCTCGTGGTATTTTGGGTGAGTCTAAAGAGACAGCAATAGAATTGACCCAAACGAGCAACAGCATGGATTCCTGGAACGGGGCAGAACTCATGGAAAGGGTTGGTGTGTCTGAGCCTTGACTTTCTGGAGATGCTTCTTCCTTCAAGCACAGCCACCACCTCTGCTGGCACCCTAACCCAGGTCCTGTTCAAATTATTTATGCAAATGAAGGCGACCGTTTTCCTGGGAGAGGCTTGGGAGCCGAGGCTGCAGACAGGCCCAGCGCACTTCCGTATTGCCCCTCAACAGCAGGGCTATTTTGTAGCAAGAAGAAAATAATTTTGCAGGCTGCACCCCCTACCCCATATCAAAAGTCCGTAATATCATGTTTGTATTGAAACTTTTTCTTCCGAAATGTCATAACCCCATAGGAGAGAGAATTAAAATCCCGTTATTTTAATTTTCATCTAGCCACAAGATAAGTAAAGTTATCATTGAAATTCTAATTAAGTGGGATGATTGACTAAGGTAGCACATGAAAGAGAAGAAGCGAGCATGATAAGTCGGAGACTTATTAATTAGTCTGCGCGGAAGAAATTCCAGGGATGTCAAGCTGAGCCTACTGCACGGAGAAAAAAAGCAGACAAGAAAACGCTGTTTTCTTTGAAGTTCGGGACGGAGATAGCGGTGGAGGTAATTGCGTCTGACTGGATCCCGTAATGAAGAGCTGTAAATCAGACCCCGGCATCGAAGCGCGGCGTCGGGGAGCCAACGCGGCCCCCACCCCCGCTGCGAAGAAACAGAATGCGGAGTGCGCTAATTGACCCAGCCTATTTCCCAGTAGTTCTCTGTTATTATTTATTAATTTTTAATTTCTGAATTATTTACGTCCTGGGAAATTATTCTTGACAGCCTGTTAGGCGTGCCAAGCTTAATGGAGGATGAAAGGACGGTTCCGAAATTAGCGGGATGCAGTCACAGGCTACTGGATTTAATGATTTGGGAAAGAAAAATTGATTTCACACAGCGTGTCACTTTATACGACTTTAGGGATACACCAGCTATTTGATTAATTGAGGAGTAACCGATTCAAAGTATATTTGAAGTGTAAATGAGTCACAGCGCTCAGCTGTTTACTTTCCCCCTTTCTGAGAGAGCTGAATTCTCTTGAAGCCGATGATTAAAAGCTGCTAGGACACACGTGCCCGCTCAGAACGCACACCTGTTTGATTCGGACTACACTCAGAGGGGACAGTGCAAGAGCAGCCACGGCCACTGTCCTGTTCCCTTCCCGGGCGTGGGGACACATGCACACATGCCCAGCGTGAGCTTTGAGTCGCTGCATCTGGGCCTCTAACTGCTGTCAACTATGTGGGAGTCCAGCGACAACCATTATGCCATTTGCTGGTCCCTCCCTACCCTGACTTCTATCCTTAACCCCTGTACCCTACCAAATGCAGAGAGAAATAACATTTTTAAAGCTCTTAATTTTATACCTTCCATTAAGATTCAGCCAATAAAACACCACAACAAATGATGGTGTCCTGAAGTGTGTAACGGAACGCCCAGGGTCTACCTACTTTAAGTTATTAAAATAGACAAAGACAGTTACGCTGTGGTTCTGTAGGTGCAGGTGACAGAAGCCAACCCTAGGTAAGAAGGAGAGAGGGAGGAGACGCGGCAGGGCTGCACAGAGAACAGGGCACACGACGATAAGTCTCAGTCACAAAAGAGAACACCGAATATCTATGGACTGGCTCCATCGCATCACGGTTAGGGAGCCAGATCTCACAGGACTAACAGTGGGGTTCAAATCCTGGTCCTGCAGCTTGAAGCACACACTGGGCACATGTGTGTGCACCCCCTGAGTCCTAACAGGAAGGAGGACAGAGAAGGGATTGGGCATGACCATGCCCCACGGTGCCCCCTCCCTCTGGTCTCTCGCTAATGAGCACACATGCCCTCAGGCAATTAAAAACTAAATAAAAAGCAGAGATTGGTCTGTGGGTAAATGTAAGGACCAGGAATGGTTTAAACAGGTATCACGGAACGCATGCTCTTTGCATAAAGCATTCAAATACACATTCTGGAACACTACAGAAGTGCACAGGAAATGCTGAACCGGGCCTCCACGGACACTGGCTGGACTGGTGCTGTGTACGTGTGTGTGTGTGCGTGTGCGTTTGTGATTATATAACATTCACACGAGAGATGGCGCGTGTGCCCAGGGCCTGCACCTGCGTGAAACTATGACAGTTTCATACCTGGTGCAAGAGTTCAAGTGAAACAGACATTTGGCAAAATGCCGCATCAGTTTTAAAATTTAAATGAATTGAAATGAAATTTAATTTAAAATTCAGTTTCTCAGTTTTACTAGCCACACTCCAAACACTCAATACCCTCAGAGCCAGACCACAGAGCTTCTATGTGGCCCAAACGACATTGTTTTTTGGAGAGGTTTTTGCTATAGGGCACGTGCACTTGCCAGAAAGACAGAGACAGAGAGACAGAAAGCGAGAAATCACCCCCCTAGGGGGGATGGCCACGCTGCAATCCCTTCTCCTCCATTCTCCTCTCAGGATCTTGGGCACACACGCACACACACCTGGCTTGAGTTTAAGCCACTGGGTCTGGGACTCGAACCACGGTCGACTACATGGGAGTCCAGCAACATAGCCATTACGCCAACTGCTGGTCCCCCAAACTACACTTTTTAAAACATGACAGTGAATAAAGGATTATGAATAGACCATTAAAAAAATACCAAAAAACACTTAACTAGTGACCGGAAAGCTAACCGGACTCCGCTTTGCTCCTTCACCCACAGTGATCGAAACCAATGCACGTGTGCTTGGCCAGGTCTCAGGGTGCAGCCCTGCCTGCACCGAGGAGCGGGCCCGGAGGTACTTAGCGGGCACACTGATTTCTACAGAGATTGCACACAGTATTTTTTGTTGTGTTTGTGGAGCCTCGAGAGCAACAATGCTGTCCCTCACTAGGGGCCTGGCACTTTCAATTTATGTTAATTGTTGGTGCTATTTATCGAGAGCTTAATCTGTGACTCGCTATCCCAAGGTTTTGCCTTTCTCACAGTTAACGGCCCATGCACCTGAGAGGTAGATTCGGCCGTCATTATTTCCCTTGCATTAGTGTCTGGGTGAGTAACTGGCCCCGGGTCACCCTCTGTCACATGACGGAGCCAGAGCTCAACCCTATTGTCCTCCAACTCCACAGTCCATGCCTTTCGGCCACTGTGCTAGGCTGCCACTTTCAGGCTGACTGCCCCTGCTGTGGTCACAGCATGCAGATGGGGACGACTGTCCACGCGTGTGCACTGAGGGAGAGGAGAAGGGAAGGGACATGGGAGGGTTAAGGAGTCAGGAGAGAAAGGGGAGCAGCAGAACCGGGTGGGCTGTGGCTCTGTCCTGTCCTCCAGGTCCCTGGTGTCGGGAGACGAGCCATGGGGGTCTGCCATGGGGATGCAGCTCAGGGTGCAGACACGAGCTACTCAGGCCGTCGCCCCTTCCTAGAGGTGGAGCCCGTGGGAGCTGGGTCCCGAGGACTCGCCTGGCTGGGAAAGCCTCTGGCTACCTCCTCTGTATTTGCTCGATGGCTCCATCTAGGGTCACCACGGAGACACCTTTACTTAAGAATGTTCAAGGTCTCCTTTCTTGTCTTGTCGTTTTTAATTTTGCCAGAGGGTAGGTGTGCTGGCCAGAGAGAGAGAGAGAGCGAGAGAGCGAGAGTGCAAAAGCACCCCCAAGGGGGTGGTCATCTTCCCCTCCTTTCAGGATGTTGTGTGCCTGCACACGTGACTGGTGGGCTTGTCAAACTGCCAGGTCTGAAACGTAGCATGCAGCTGGCTCTGTGGGGTCCAGCTGCGGCACCACGGCACACCAGGCGGCCGAGGGCAGACCTTGCCTACTGAGTCTGTGCTCTGTAAGCTTACAGGGTCTTCTTCTGGCCCCGGGTGCGGGAATCCAGCGACGTCCCTTCAGAAGGATCTGCTCGAGTCTCGCTGGCAGGGGCATTTGGTGGGCCTTTCCACTTGGCAACTCGTGTCTTCAACCCTGAGACCATTTTCGACTTACTTTATTGAGGAGTTCCTCACTTCGTTTTCTCTTCCTGGAACTGCTGGCACTCAGACGCGGGGTCTTCGGGGAGGTCCCTGTTCTCCTCATACCGGCTCTTCTGCTTTTCTTCTCTATTGTCTTCACTTCCTCAGAACTTACTTTTCTTCTTCTTTTTAAAGCGTATTCATTTCTTCCATGAGCAAGAGCGACAGAGAGAGAAAGACAGACAGCACCCTGCAAGCCTGTGAAATGAAAGCCCACCCCGAGTCAAGCCAGCCCTGGGTCGTGCAAGGTCTCTGGACACCTGCTGGCCCCTGCCCGTGTAGTTTCGCCACTATCTAGCCCCCGGACACTTTCTTGAACTTCATCTCCCAACTCCTTGTTCAGTTTTTCATTTCAGCTCGTTTTAACTTTGAAAAGCTCTTTTAAGCTCTGAATTTTCCTTTGTGTAATGGCATTTTCTATTTTCACAAAGAAAACATTCCGATTCCTCCGAGGGTGTCGATGGTCACTTTGTGGGTGTTTTTCTCCCTATGTAGTCTCTATCCCACGCCGGCTTCTGTTTACTGGTTTGGTCTCATGTCACGCTTGGGGTCTTTCTCGAGTGTCTGGTCAGCCTTTCCTATGCGCCTGCGATGAGGAAGAGGACTGGAGTCTCCCTCGGTCCCGGGGACCTACGATGAGGAAGAGGACTGGAGTCTCCCTGGGTCCCGGGGACCTACGATGAGGAAGAGGACTGGAGTCTCCCTCGGTCCCGGGGACCTACGATGAGGAAGAGGACTGGAGTCTCCCTCGGTCCCGGGGACCTACAATGAGGAAGAGGACTGGAGTCTCCCTGGGTCCCGGGGACCTACGATGAGGAAGAGGACTGGAGTCCTCCTCGGTCCCGGGGACCTACGATGAGGAAGAGGACTGGAGTCTCCCTGGGTCCCGGGGACCTACGATGAGGAAGAGGACTGGAGTCCTCCTCGGTCCCGGGGACCTATGATGAGGAAGAGGACTGGAGTCTCCCTGGGTCCCGGGGACCTACGATGAGGAAGAGGACTGGAGTCCTCCTCGGTCCCGGGGACCTACGATGAGGAAGAGGACTGGAGTCTCCCTGGGTCCCGGGGGCCTCTGCCAGGCCCGTAGCCTGTCACTGTCAGGTGTGGCTGAGCCCTTTCCTCCTAAGTACGTTTAGCAGAAAAGAACCTTCCAGCTCCTTCCTAGAGGATGTGACCCGGCCGCTGGCGTCCTGGAGCCCAGTGGGGCAGAGTGGAGGCTGTAGCGGTAGGGTTCACTCCGCTGGGTGGCACGGCCTCGGGGTCTCGAACCGTCATCCCTCACATCTGCCATGCACTCACGTCCTGCCCAGAGGCCTCTGCTGTGCTTGCTGAGACCAGACCGCGAGCCTCAGGCGAGGGAGGGACAGTGGCCAGCGACATGACCCGGAGGGCACACGGCTCTAATCCAACGACACGCCTCTCGGCCACTCCCATTCCACCTTGCGTCTCACGGGCACGTGGCACTGCCAGTCGCCAGCCTGCCGCCAAATCCCAGACTTTCTCTGCTCTTGTCTCCTCTGTGTTCTCTTTCATGTGGGTTTATGTCTTTTAAAGAAAATCTCTTTACTCAAGTGTTAGTGGGATTTCGCGGGGGCCAGAAGGAGGTGTGTGGTTTAGTCTGCCCCCCTCACCCCGGAAACCACGAGAGCAGCTTTCACTCCTTTAAAAATGAACAATGAGGCAGAAGTTTCGGGATTGGGAGATAAAGACCAAAGAGTTCTCCCGTCCGCTTTCTTCTCTCCCGACAGAGGGGAGGGCGCGTGCACTCACTGAGGGCCGTTTAAGCCTGTGCTTTGGAGGAAAATCATCTTGAAAGTTTGAACAGCTACATTTTGTCCCTCGGAGCCAACCAGAGGGCTTCTCCACCACCCACAACATCACCCAGTGGACTTGACGGGAAGCAGGTGTCCCCACCCCTCCCATCAGACCTGGTGGTGCCCCAGGAGCAAATCCAAAATACGCTCTCACCGAGGCACGGTCAGTGCCCGGGTTCCCACGCACACAGCAAGAACGGCTCATTTCTGAGCCACGCCTCCTCCCCTGCTACCTGTTACTCAAGTGCACGGGTTCTTGCTGAAATACGGGTCAATCGTCTCCTGAGACAGGCGCACCAGGAACTTACACGAAGTGTAAGCAGAAACTCAGAAAACGCGAATCCCAATCGCTTACCATGAAAAAACGTAAAATAAAATGACAATCATATCATGAAAGTAGTGAGTTCTTTCGGACTCTAAGGGGGGAATTTCGCCAAGAGTCCCTCCGAGGGACTTTAACTGACTGCATCCACTCCTTACTCCTCACTCGCTCCTCAGCCCTGTTTCTTGGGGCCTGGCGGTGGCGCAGCAGTGACATGCCCAGACCCCTGTGGGGCAGGCCCTGGGTTCATCTCCCGGGGCCTCCCTGAGCTGGCCAGGCACCTGCGTGCACGGTCGTGGTCCACGCCGAGACAGGCTGGGTCACAGCGCGAAACAGCCTATCAAGGAGGGCTGTCTCTCGTCTCGTTGTGTCTCTCAGAAGAAGTAAATAAACTTGAGAAAGAAAAAAACGCACATTTCTCGATTCCCAGAGTGTGGGAGGCTCTGCCCGTGACACGGCCCTGCCTTGCTGGGATGTGCACTCTGGCAGGACAAGCACGAAGCGCATGATCACAGCGGGACACGCCACGGCGAGGCCAGGAAAGATCGCCTCAGTCTCGGAGGGCGCCGGGACAGTGGCACACAAGGGGACAGCGAGCACGAACACCCAGAGGGCGTCCTAGAGGGCCAGAGCCTGGAGACCGAGAGAAAGCTGTGGCGGAAGCAAAGCCCGCGTTGTCACCACCATAGCAGTCCCTCGGAGAGATGCACGGACAGTGCAGACCCCGCGGGAGGCTGACGTGCCCAGCCGCTGAGCGGCTGTCATGCTCGTGTGTCCCAGCGGGGACGCGTCGTCGGAAAGGCCACACAGACACATAGCTATGTTTCCTGCTGTAGGCTTCTGTCGAAACCCAGAAGGCCTTTATAGCTGGCAGCAGGAGCAGGGTCTGGGAGCCCACGCCGCCTGTGACGCCCACTCAGAAGGACCTCCCGGGCTCCCGTGCTGTTCCCACCACGGCCCAGTGTCGGGAGGTGGCGCTTTTACCATCCGCCGCTGCTCAAGAGCTGAAAGCATGTGCCGTCCTAGATCATGAGGTTAGCGGTGCTTATTTCAATATTAAATAAAAGAATTCATTTTCATTGAAGCAAGCAGGGAATTAAGCTTACAACTTCAATTACCAATAATTAATTCCCCACACTGCAAGCCATGCAGTTTGCATTTAAACTCCCAATGCCCACAGGATAACAAAAATCTATTTTGATCACTTTTCATTTTCATCATTTAAGGAGTACATCTTATTTCAATTAAGCACATACATTTCCAGATTACGAGAGGGAACAAATACCTCTTCCAAAAAGCCAGGGAGCTGGGGGTGGGGAGCAGGGCAGCTTTTAAGCAGGACAAAGACAGTTCTGCGATCTTTTCTTTTCGCTTGTTTTTCTTAGGCGCACCCCGTACTGTGCAGAGCTAGCTCACGCACGCGAAGCTCTTCTTTACGAGCACACGGGGATTCCCCGTCGCTGGTTTTCCTTCTGTGTTAAGCTATTCTGTGCCGCTTTTCAATTATTTGAGGGGAAGAAAGTGGTTGAGCATATGATTTTAAATGAGGCAGAATTAAGTCCTGCTCCAAAGCGAACCAGCCCCACCAACTCCGGAGCAGAGAGGACCAGAAAGACTTCTGAGAGGAAGGCTTGACCTCCAGATGGAGAGAGCCTGAGCTCCCAGGACATCCATATCCTCCCAGCAAATTCCGAGCAACAGGAAGAGGCGGCCGCCACGGCGTTGCCCACGCACAGACTCATCAGAGCTGGAGTTCTCGGAGGTGAAAAGAGATGCCCGGATCAGCTTTCATGGGCCCAGCAGGCCTGCGAGGTGGGCAGGAAGTTCTGGGAAGACTCATCTTGTGAGTTTAAAGATATTAGGTGTCTCCCAGCCTGCAAGGGTTAACTGTGCCCCAAATAGATCTCATCATTCATAATAAATTGACCATGTTACAGTTAAATCTCATTTAAGTGGAACTCAATTAAATGAAACCATAAATTAAATGGAATTGGCTTCTACACTTGCTATTAAAAAAAGAGGGAACTCAAAAAGACGGCACAGCAGTCATGTACTGAAACGCGACAGCTGTGACGCAGTTCCGAGGGCAGCCGTATCCGTCCCAGCCTTCAGTCCACGCTGTACAGTGTCCAGACTCGGCCAGCATCTTCACCCCAGCAGCTGACGAGACACTTCTAGAGTCAATGTGTTATACCTCTCTTTACAAGAAAATACACTAATGTCAAAATGTCTTTTTAAGTCGCTTTGTTAACAAGAGTTGAGGTGAAAACTAAGTTTTGGCTAAGTAAAATGTTCGTTTCTCTTAAGTTTACGTATTTCTTTCTGCAAGAGCAAGATAGAGAGCGAAAGGCAGAGGGACAGCACCCCTAACGGGTCTTGGTCTCGTGACCTCGGCCAGCTTCAGCCAGCCCCGGGTCATAGGCATGCGTGGTCTTCATCCACAACCCGGAACTTTTCACGTGGGTCGGCCTCACAGAGAGCCATGGTGGGTCCACACCATCTGGGGTCACCTAAGTGAATCTTTTTACTTTAAGATGTTTGCCATAGGGCACATGCACTCGCCAGAGAGAGAAATAATGAGAGGGAAATGAGAAATCACTCCTGGGAGGGACGGCCACATCACAACCCATTCTCCTCCTGGGACTTCGGGCACACACCACCTGTCCAGAGCGATTTTCAAGCCACCAGGACTGGGAATCAAACCACGGTCAGCCGTGTGGGAGTTCAGTGCCTTAACCACCGTGCCCCCTGCTGGCCCCTGAGTGAATCTTAATGAGGACATAACGTAGGACCTCTCTTGGTGCTGCTGCGGGGTACCCGGTGGGGAGAGAAGGAGCCGGAGCACCCCAGGCACGGCCATGATCCTGGCTGGCTGGAAGGCAGGGGCGAGGATCGCGGTATATCAAGACCCTGTTGGGGATTATTCTCTCTGCAAAATATCAAAACATAAGTTTAAAAACATTCAGATAGGGGCCAGCAGGTGGCATGGTAGCTAAGGCATTTAATTCACATAACTGAGTCCGAGGTCCAAGTCCTGGATCCTGTGGCTTGAAAAACATGCTGGGAGCATGTGCATGCGTGCCCAAAATCCTGAGAGAAGAATAGAGGAGAAGGGATTGTGGCATGGCCCTACCACCGTGGGGTGATTTCTCACTTTCTCTCTCTCTTCATCTCTTTGGCAAGTGCATGCCCTATAGATACTGTATGTGTATGTGTATATATACACACTTCATATATATACTGTTTACTATATATATATATATATATATATATACATATTTGTGATAGAGTGCATGCGCGTATGCATGTTGGAGAGAGGGAGAGGGAAAGGGAGAGAGAGGTGGGGAGAAGAGCACCCTCCAGGTCTGGTCATGCCATAATCCCTCCCTCAGACCCTCCTGCCTGTCAGATCCTGGCACTGGTGGTGTGCTGGTGATTTTTAGGCTGACCGGGCCAGGGATTCGATCCAGCTTCTCTCGAGCAGGGCTGTCCATGTGCCCTGGAGCCAGCCCCAGTCACGTATTCAGACCCTCCCTACCTTCCTGCTCCATGCCAGCTTTGAAACGCACCCTCTCCCCCTTCATTGGCGACGTCGGCTCCTTTTCCATGGACTGCCGATGTTCACAGCACGGGCAGATCCACCCAGGAGCTTCACTGTGCTCACAAGCAAATGTCAGTTTCCCAGCACGATAGATGTCACTAGCTCAGAGTGCCCTGACCTGACCACACATGAGCTCTGAGACCAGCATGTCACAGCCTCAGGGGACAGAGAAAAGAGAGAAGAGCGGCTTGAACTCACATGAGCAGATAGGCACCCCAGGAGGGCTGAGACAGGGGGGCCACGTGTGGTGGATTTGCCACTACACAGCTGCTGGGGGGGGCTCACTATCGCACCCCCTGCCCCATCCCTGTCAGGACCAACTTCCTCCCCCACCCCCTCTCTCTCTCACTAACAAGCACGTATGCCCTCTAGAAATTCAAAAAAAAAAAGATGAAAAGATAGCTCTCTTAACCACTGGGCTACAGGCCCAGCTTTCTATTTTATTTTCAACTGAAATGTAAGCTCTTTGTATCTCTGCAGTGTTTTACACTTAGACACCCTTTTATTTTGAGTTTTCATTTGTTACATAGGCTTTCTTTCTTTTTCTTTTTCTTTTTCTTTTTTTTTTTTTTAATGTTTTTGCCATTGGGTGTGTGCACTTTCTGGAGAGAGAGACAGTGAGAGGGAAAGTGAGAAATCGTCACCCGGTGGGGATGACCATGCCACAATTCCTTCTACTCCATTCTCCTGGGACGTTGGGCACGCACACACATGCCAGGCATAAGTTTCAAGTCACCCGGTTTGGGATTCGAACCACAGGTGGCCATATGTGAGCCCAGCGCCTTAGCCACTATGCCACCTGCTGGTCCCTGTAACACAGGCTTTTGAGCTACCGTAATTCATTTGATTCATTCATGCTAACCCATTCTCTCCAGTCACAACCAAGAATTGGCTCCAGCCATGTTAACTGCCTCAGTCTCTACACAAAGCAAAATTCAGCAGGTGCAGCAGGGGCCTCCTCTCGGCGCTCCCATCTGAGACCTGCTCTGCTCCATGCCGTAGCCAGGTGTGGAGGCCGACGCGCCGTGGCCCGGAGACTGGCAAGGTCTGTCCCAGTATTTTTGAAGAGAATTTTGTGGAAGAGTCTGGACTTGGAGAGCCCTGGAGGATCTGCTGGCAGGTGTGGACGAGCCCAGCAGGGACGTGACCGCCGGGGGAGCTGGTGCAGGGTGCATTGGCCACCTGGTGGCTGTGGGCAGCATGCCTCACTCCGTCCTACCGAGGCCTGGATGGGGCATGGGAGCACCACCTACTTCCACTCTCCCTGCTTTCTGAAAGCCGATACTTCCTTTCTTCCTTCTTTCTTTCTTTCCCCTAGAGGGTGTGTGTGCTCACCAGAGAGAGAGACAGAGACAGCGAAAGGGAGAAAGCACACCCCAGTGGGTTACTCCACAATCTATCTCCTCCGTGTCCCCATCCTGTTGGGGTTTAGGGCACACACGTGTATCCCACGTGTTTTTTAAGTCACTGAGGCTGGGATTTGAACCGTGGTGGGCCACATGGGATCTGGCTTTGTTAACCACCGGGCCATGTGTGGGGCAGGCCCTCTTGAAGTTTAGAACAAATCATTGAAAATGCCTAAAAATCATAGACGATATTGTATGACTCTCTAAAACACAGCCTACAATACACAGAATCAGGACTAAATTACAGAGCTTCAGTTTCGATGGAAGGGTTGTTAGATAACCCAGAAGGTCAATGAGTGCGGGTTTAAACTCGCTTCTTAAAAATCACTTCAAGGGACCAGAAGTTGGTGTAACAGCATTGTCACTAGACTCCCATTTAGTCGACCGCAGTTCGAGTCCTGGACCCGGTGGCTTAAACTCACGCCAGGTGCGTGTGCGTGCGTGCCCAAGATCCCGAGAGGAGGATGGAGGAGAAGGGATTGCTGCGTGGCCATCCCCCTGGGGGGCGATTTCTCGCTTTCTGTCTCTGTCTTTCTGGCTAGTGTGCGCGCCCTATAGCAAAAACCTCTCAAAAAAAAAAAAAATTACTTCACATATCTTATAAATTTGACTCACCCAAACCCGCGAGCTGGAGACATTTCCTTATCCAAGATGGAGCACGGGGTCCTGCATGAGAGGGGCGCCGGGCACCCTCCTGGGATCCGCCCCACCGGGACCCCTCCCTTTGCTCTGCAAGGGTGCCCTGCAGTCCGAGCAGTTGTCACGTGGGACCCGACCCCGGGGCGGGCGCTCGTATCTCCCACTGGGCAGAGAGAATGCCGAGGCCAGAGTGGGAAGCAGCTTTCATCTGGCTTGAGAAAGGCGAGCCGGGATGCAGCTGGGGCCTTCCCGACACAGGCACGGAGCTCCGCAGGAAGGCCTCCGACTCCACAGGAGAGGAACCGGACGCATGCCGTGAGTGTCACCTTCTGCCCGGAGATAAAACCGAGTTTAACCCCCGTTTTATATCCTCCGCTCGAAAGAGTAAGAGCTACCAAAATGGAGATGTTGAGGACGTGTTTGAGGCCACGAGGGGTTAGGGTGGGTCTCGGAACCCTCCCCGCCCAGGCTGTGTCCAGGCGCGGCCACCTCTCCCAGGTCCTTCTATCTCTGTCCAGGGCGGAGCTGCAGGGTCTCCCTCCCAGCCACGCTCCCGCCCTGTGGGGCTCACCGGCACCCCTGTCCCGCCCGCTGACCTGGCCTGCTCTGGGTGTGATCTGTGAAAGAAGGCGCAAGTCAAGCTCTGAGGTTTTGCTCACGTTTTCTGGATATTTGCCTCCATTTCCTGCTGCATTTCGGCTTTGGGACTGGCTCTCCAGTGGCCGGGCTCCTTTGGCGTCGGTGTCCTGGCAGACGGCGTGCCCTGGTCGGCAGGGCCCAGGAGCTCAGACCTCGGTCCAGATCCCATACTGAGCGCTGTGAGCTCAGAGACCACGGGGACCCTCTGCTGAGGCTTGTCTGGGTGCAAGTGCTCACAGATGCTCGGCTCAAAACAGCAGGGCAGTCTCGCTCACACTGGTCCACGAGGCACACTTTGGAAATACTGCTGTGGGTCACCCAGGCCAGGAAGGAAAACGTTTTTTTTTTGGGTTATATTTAATTTGATTCATTCACACCAGCTTTGACAATTAAAGTCACTGTTTGTTAATTTGTGTGCTTGTTTTTTCAGAAGGCATGTACACCTGCCCTGGAGAGAGACAGAGACAGAGACAGAGACAGAAAGAGGGAGCCCCTCCCAACGGGGAGTGGTCACGCGCAATCCCTCTTCCTCCATCCCATCCAGGTTACAGTCCCGGCCAGGGCCATGTGGGTACCCACACGTTACTTCTGAGGCCAGTGCCCCCCCCCTACGAGAAACCCCGACCTTTGTGATACTCTTCAAACTCACTCTGGCCTGTCCTTCGGCCCCAGCAGCCACGAGAGGACTCTGAGATCACACTGGACCTTGTGTGGGAAAGAAAGCAGCTTTCGCTGCTAAACCAGGGGATCCCGGGAGCTGTGACAGCAGCGGCGTGGCTCACCCTGACGGAGACGGCCTTGTGATCGCAGTAAAAGGCGGTGCAGCCTCAGAGGCCTGCGTGTGCTGAAGCGTCACTCTTACAAATCAGATTTGAATCGAGCCTCGAACTGCACTTTTCTTCCTGCGGTCGCCTGCCATACCAAAAGAGCAAGCTGCTACTCCGTCACTTGATCGTAGTCCGTATCGTGCCCAACCACTAGTCTGACGTTTCAATAAAACGAACAGATATTTAAATTCCATAGGCTAGGTTTTGGCGATATAAATTTTTTTTCAAGTTTCTCTCTTTACTTATGTTGGGAACATTAGAAATTTATTTTTTTGTTTCTAATCACGGTAAAGTGAACAGAATTTCTTATGCCTTTTTAACATTTAGCTTATCTGAAGGGATATGAATATTCAACTCAACGTGACAATATTTGTCTTAAGGTGATCTTAATGATACTTCTATTTATTTTATTTAGGTTCCTATTTTTTTATTTCCTAGAGAAATGTCCAATCTTTTGGGAAACAAATGACAGGGCATATGATTGAAAATAGTGATTTTTAAAAATGATAACGTTCACTATGACTGTTCTGTGAAAGCAAAGTAGTAACAGGTAAGGATTTTAGGAACCAAGGTGCTTTCCGGGACTCTGAAGACATGACAGGAGGAAAACGGAAGTTTTCCAATAAATCTCAGTGGTGGAACTCAGATGCCTTTCAGAACACAAATTGGAAGCTTATTAAACGAGGGTAATGTGGTCCACACCACAGAATGGCTTCAAACGTTTTTAAAGTAGGTCATCGGAGCACTCAGAGGTGTCCCGCGTGTGGTACCCTTCTTAAGCAAGTTCACGTGATGTTAGAGTGTGTCCCAGGGCGTCGCTGGGGTTCCTGGCCGTATCAAAGCAGGCCGGGCCGCATTATCAGGGAGTTCTAATGAGACATTTGGTTAATTGAAATACTTCAAATTACCATGTAGTACAGCATGAAAAAAAAAAAAATCATTCTTTTCATTAGCTGAACTATTTCCGCAAGTGCCAGACTGCAAGTTCTAACGGTGACGTGCGATGCAGTAAATGTGTTGTAAAACACGCTAACCGGCAGGTCCCGAGGACAAATCTGAATAAAAGAACTCATCTACTGGGTTGTCGGAAAAGTCATGATGCTTTTTCGCATAGAAAAACATAGGAAAATAGGTCAGAACTTTTCCGATGACCTAATAAAATACCACGATTTTGCCGTAAACATTGCCGGTAGGCACCTGTACCCAATCGCTGGGCCTACCAAGCAGGCGGCATGCCCACTGCGGTCGACCCGGTGGCACACATGGAGAGGAGTCACTGGGACCAAGGAAGGACGGCGACACCCTTCCGTTGTCTTTGTGAGCGACACAGCGCCCATGGCAGCACATGGGCAGTCAGACTATGGGGTTGTCAGGGAAGTCGATGCATTTTTGCACAGCAAAACATAGAAAAATACGTCCTGACTTTCCCGACAACCTAGTCCTTCCTCATGGAAGACAAGCCTATTTCGATTTAGGAGGGACTCACCTATGGTCAAGCATGTAATTCATGTAACGTGTGTCACCGTCACCGTCCATGGCGAGAACTGGCCGTCCAGCAGCACGGGATCGGAACGAAATTTCCCACTCACTTCCCGTGTGATCGCAACACGAACCACTGTTGCTTTTACAAAGTACCAGAGCGAGTCGTGAGGACTGCTCGTCCCCGCCAGCCCTCTCCTGGAGGGCGCGCGAGGCCCTCACCTCGCTGGGCTCACCTAACACCACCCGATGGCTTCCAGTGGGAGATGAGAAGCTTCCAGACGTTTATGGAAAAACGGAATTAAATACAAGTGACACAAAATAACACACGTAACACACATTTCCCATGAACTTCCCGAGAACCCACCCCCCCTGCTCTGACTTGGAAAGAGGAAGAGTGAGGCTCAGCTCTGAGGACTAAGAAGGAGCCTAAGATGAATTAAAAAAAAAAAAAAAAAAAAAAAAAAAAAAAAAAAAAAAAGAGGGTATTAGCAAGGCATTAGCAACCAAAAGACTCTCTTCGTGACAGAAAATGGTTTGGCTCGGTTTTGCGCAAAGTGGTAGTTACAGTGAGGACAATTTCTTTTCCACAGGCTCGGTATATGATGCAGGCAAGAACGCTGAAGATTTTTCGGTACTTTTTGTGGGATACGAATTGTGCTGGTCTCGTGTCTTACGATGCAATGGCTTTGATGCTGTCCTGCTTGTAATCATGCCAATGACGAAGTCCCAGGGTCTCTCCCGCTTCGTGCAAGGAGCTGCTCCAGAAAGGCTTACAGGCCCAGGGTCTTGGCTTTCCTGTCCCCCTACACCTCCGAGACCTGTGTACAATACTACGCAGTTTTAAGGTCCTTTCTTAGCACTCCAGAGGAACCTCTCCCAGAGAAAAAGCACTAGAATATTAACAGATCATGGCAGTTCATTGTTCTACCATGGTATAAACTAGAAGGCTGCATTTTCCAGCTTTAAAAAAAAATGGAAACTTGAACGTTTTCATTGTTAGTCCCTCAAGTCCTATACTGTGTGGAGCTCGATCTTCCCACCCCCAGCCCCAGTCTGAAGTTCTTTGTCTGAAATTCAATCTCTACTGCTTTAATCATTTTGGACTGTACTCATGGTTTCTCACTAATAAAAGAAATGGGCCAGGCTTGGCATGGGCCAAGACTCTTCAGCTGAGACGCTACATATGCATTGTCTACCCACAACAGGGCCCGCTGTGGGGTTAAATTAATGAGCTGCATGTTGTAATCATTAAGGTAATGGCAATATGTGGACTCTTTGCTTCTGTTTTCATCACTTCTGCTTTTAACCAGCTAGATCATCAAACGCTTTAAGAAGTCTTCAGGTTTCACCGCAGAGAACAGCTCCTGTGTGGGGCAGAAGCCCATACGTCAGCATCCCGAGAAAAGCTCTATAGCTGCAGCATTCAGGAAAATGGCAGCTTCGTCTCTGTCTCTCACCATGGGGATTTGGAGGGATGGGTCTGTGGTCTCCATCAGCAAAAGGAACCAGCGTCAGTTTGGTCTGCAAAGAGCTGAGTGCAATAGGTGAGTGCAGGGCTCGGCTGCTGAGCCAGAAGAGGGTGGTTTCATAGACCATGGCGGCATTTAGACCAGGTGAGCTGGGAGAGCCTGCTGCGGCATTTAGACCAGGTGAGCTGGGAGAGCCTGCTGCAGCATTTAGACCAGGTGAGCTGGGAGAGCCTGCTGAGGCATTTAGACCAGGTGAGCTGGGAGAGCCTGCTGAGGCATTTAGACCAGGTGAGCTGGGAGAGCCTGCTGAGGCATTTAGACCAGGTGAGCAGGGAGAGCCTGCTGCGGCATTTAGACCAGGTGAGCTGGGAGAGCCTGCTGAGGCATTTAGACCAGGTGAGCTGGGAGAGCCTGCTGAGGCATTTAGACCAGGTGAGCTGGGAGAGCCTGCTGAGGCATTTAGACCAGGTGAGCAGGGAGAGCCTGCTGCGGCATTTAGACCAGGTGAGCTGGGAGAGCCTGCTGAAGCATTTAGACCAGGTGAGCTGGGAGAGCCTGCCGACGACGAGGTGGCATTTAGACCAGGTGAGCTGGGAGAGCCTGCTGAGGAGGCGGCAGGGGCCCTGACTGCTCTCTCTGTGGGAAGCGGCTTTGTACAGACTTTCAGCTCCTGGCCTGGTGCCTGCAGGGCAAATGTTGGCAAGCGGACCTGCTGTCAGGAGGGCCGTGCTGAGCGGATCTGGCCACGACTCCTCCACCTTACTTTTCCAGCCAGGCCACGTTCCAAAAAGAGGGACACAAGGTTCAGCACCCACTGCCATCCCCCCCCCCCCCCCAGGTGTCTAGGACGTACCCACGTTAGCCTAGAGTATACGTGTGAAAGAGAACAGCCAACCTAAAGCTACATGATTGGGGAGGCCACACACGTGACTCAGTTGACGTCTCACTGATTTGCTGAATTACAAGTTACGGTGGGAAGCCACACTCACACGGCCCTGCCCACAGCTCAAGGCCGCTCCACCGCCAAGTGACCGCCGTCACTCACCTGTGAGCCCGGGGGCAGGCCAGCCACGTGGCGGCCCGTGCATCGGCAGGTCCCCACACAGCGGTGCCCCGAAGGGGCTGGGGGCAGAGCTGGTCACCATGGGGACACTTGGAGTCGCTCTCCTCTCTGGGTGCTGGGTGTGGGGAGGGGCAGAGAGAGGTTTAGAAATGCAGACTTAGGACGACAAGGGTTCTCAGAGACCATGTAGTTCAACACCTCCATTTTACAAGTGAGGAAAGGGGAGGCCTGGAGGGGTCAGGGACTTGTCACCATCCTTGCTTGAGTGGTGGCAGAGCCAGGAGAGAGACACCACTGGAGTGGCACCTCACAGAAGCCACTGTCGCAGGCCCGTGCAGGGCCGAGCTCTGATGTGGCTGCTGGCAGCCTGGCGGGGCTAGTGAGCACTTGGGAAGTGGCGGGGGACACTGAGGCACTGGGCTTGTCGTCTTACCTCACTCATTCAGGAGCCGAAGTGGGCGGTCCTTCTCCATTCAGAACCACGTCACTGCCTGGTGTAGCCACCTTCATGCTCCTGGTGACGACGAACTGATTGAGATGGGCTGTTGTATAAAGCTCACACTTGATTTTGAAGACTTAGGATGAAAATTAATAAATATTTCGTTGTTAATTTTATACTGGGACCAGCAGATGGCATGGTTAAGGTACTGGACTACTCCATGGCCAACTGCGGTTCGAGTCTTGGACCTGGACGCTTACTTTCTCACTTTCTCTCTCTCTCTCTCTCTGGTGAGTGCATGTGCCTTATAGCAAATTAAAAATATTAATAATAAAAAATAAAATTAAATAATTATTTAAAAAATTTTAGACTAATTACATGTTGAAATGACATTTGGGACATCATAGTTTAAATAGATTATATTAAAATTATACTTATCTGTTTCTTTTTACTGCTTTGCGTGGTTACCAGAAAAATTTTAAATGACAGACATGCATTACTTTATATTTCTTATCAACTACTATGCCTGCACACGCACGAGGGAAGAAGAAAGCACCCGCACAGACTCCGCGCTCGAGATCCCCTCCCCAGCCTTCACCCCCTGGGGTCGGGGGCACTCCTGCACTCAGCATGCTCAGGCTCGCCAGGGACTCGAACCTGCAGTCGGCCCGCGGCTTCCAGCACTGCAGCCCAGCAAGCCGGAGACGGCGCCATGGGCAGCAGCATAGCTGTCTCCATTTTACTTTCCCAAGTTGCAGATGGTGGGCCCGAGACGAGAGGGTAAAATATGGAAGGGAGTCAAACTGTGGGGCAGTTGCAAATGTGCGAGGACGTCAGGATGGTCAGCTCTGAAGCTGGTGCTCTGCCCGGACACCTGCCCTGCTCCCCGTGCTCTGTCCGGACGCCCCGCCCCGCTCCCTGTGCTCTGCCTGGACGCCCCGCCCCGCTCTCCAGGCTCTGTCCGGACACCCGCCCCGCTCCCCGTGCTCTGTCCCGACGCCCCGCCCCGCTCCCCGTGCTCTGTCCCGACGCCCCGCCCCGCTCCCCGTGCTCTGTCCCGACGCCCCGCCCCGCTCCCCGTGCTCTGTCCCGACGCCCCGCCCCGCTCCCCGTGCTCTGCCCGGACACCCGCCCCGCTCCCCGTGCTCTGCCCGGACACCCGCCCCGCTCCCCGTGCTCTGTCCGGACACCCGCCCCGCTCCCCGTGCTCTGTCCCGACGCCCCGCCCCGCTCTCCAGGCTCTGTCCGGACGCCCCGCCCCGCTCCCCGTGCTCTGTCCCGACGCCCCGCCCCGCTCCCCAGGCTCTGTCCGGATGCCCTGCCCCGCTCCCCGTGCTCTGTCCGGACGCCCCGCCCCGCTCCCCGTGCTCTACCTGGACGCCCCGCCCCGCTCCCCGTGCTCTGTCCCGACGCCCCGCCCCGCTCTCCAGGCTCTGTCCGGACGCCCCGCCCCTCTCCCGGTGCTCTAGCAGAGGCTGCTTGGCAGGTGCCTCGGGCGCGTGGAGCCGAGTGACAGCCTAGGGCAGCCAGCACAGGAAATGGGGCCCAGCTGACCAGTGAGAGAGTCAGGATGGCCCAGCCTAGGGCTTCAGCTTCCCGCTCCACATGCATCGCCTTCAAAGGTTCTGAAACGGGCCGTGTCACTGGACTCCCTCATGGTCGACCATGGTTCGAGTCCCAGGCCCAGTGACTTAAAACTCATGCTGGACACATGTGAGTGCGTGCCCAAGATCCTGGGAGGAGAACAGAGGAGGGGTTGCAGCATGGCCATCTCCTCGAGGGGTGATTTCTCGCTTTCCCTCTCACTGTCTCTCTCTCTCTCCAGCAAGCACACATGCCCACATGCCCTAAGGTTAAAAAAAAAAAAAAACGCTTAAAAAAAGATTCTGGAAACTAAACATTTGTAACTAATTCGTGTCAGCGAATTTTCTATCTTTGTTTGCTACGATTCTTGGGGATTCTTTTAGAAAGTAAGATTCTCGCCCCACAATTGCGCTTCTGATGAAAACCGAATACACTGCTGGCTTACCCACCAGGCCAGATGGTGGATGGCGGAGAACACGACGCTGTGGGCTGGGAGCAGGCGTGTGCCCATGGCCTGGGGCTGGCCGGAGCCGGGCTGCACAGGTGCGTGAGACCCTGTCGGGGGTGGCATCCCTCCCTCTCTACCGCTTGTGGAAGAAACAAACTAAGAAACAGAAAACCCACTCCAGCGGTGATCTAACGTCACTGCTGGGGTGCTGCTTCTCGGTCCCCCTCACTTGTGGAAGAAATAAACCCTCTTCCCAAAAAGCAAAACTAAGTTGATTTATCTTTTGCAACTGACTTCTCCATTTTCTTGTGAGTCACGTGTTTAGAAAAGGTCCAACACCATTTATTTTGGAGGTAAAAGACTGAAAAACAAGTCCAAGTGCTCAGGCAGTGCGGGATCGCAGCACTCGCTCTGCCGGTGTTTGCCGGCGTTGGGATGGCTCTGGGAGGGGCTCCTGCCCAGCCGCCTCTGGCCCGCCCTTTCCTGCTGCCTTCTGAGCCCTGCAGGCTGTATGCAGCTCCGGCTGGGTGCTCACACCTGAGAGGTAGACGCCTACAGACGTGCTCCAAGCGCTCAGGTGCACGAGCCCAGGAGCACGGCTTTTCCCGACCGGGTGGCTGGGAACCTTCCCTGAGGAAGGACCCACGCGTGTCCTCTCCAGCTGGGAAAGGGTGGGGGTCATTTCGCGGCCATTGAGCTAACCATCAACAGAGGGCGCCAGAGGATGGCAAAGTCCTTGCGGATGGCTGGGGCTTACTGCCCTAGCTGCGATCATTACTAAAAGAAAAAAAAAAAAAAACTCTGAAAAGCCTTCTGGAGATGAAAAGGGAGGCATCGGTGCTTCTGTTCCTGCGGCAACGTCATTTCTGCCCCACCCGCCCTGGGCAAGGCCACGCTGAACAGAGACAGCGTAAGCGGGCTGGGGATATGGGCGTCTCTGAAGTCAGAGGAAACCCCCAGGCCCGCGCCCGCCCCCAGACAGGCCTGCTTCCCAGTGGACTGCCCAGCAGCTTCGGTCTGTCAGTGGTCAGTGGTCCCGTGTGAACGAAGTCCTTCCCTGGGGGCGCTGACACTGGCAGGGCAGAGGTCCCGTGCTTCCCTCACCCCGGGGAAACCCGGTACTAAACAGACCCGGCGAGCAGCCTGTGGTCTTGAGGGCAACAGAGACACGGACCAGGCCCAGCGTAGAGTGGAAACGGCCTCCCCGAGTCTGCAGACGGGACGGGAGTTAGCCAGGTGGGGCGGAGGCTCGGGGAGGAGCATTGCAGGTGCAGGGACCGGCAGGGCAGGGTGGCGCCATGCTGGGACTTATGGGATTGGACTTCATTGTGCAGAGCGAAGGCCTTGATGGGGCCACAGGCTTTGAGCTATTTATTTATTTAGAAAGAGATTTTTGCTACAGGGCACATGCGCTCACTGGAGAGACAGAGAGAGAAAGCACCCCCAGGGAGATGGGGGGATGGCCACACCGCAATCCTTTGTCTTCTGTTCTCCTCCAGGGACTTTAGGCACACACATGTGTCTGGTGTGAGTTTCAAGCCTCCAGGTTTAGGACTTGAACTGCAGTCAGCCACGTGGAAGTCCAGTGCCTTAACCACTACACCACCCGCTGGCTCCTCGAATAATGTTTTTTTTTTTTGGGAGGGGGGAGAGATTTTTTCTATAGGGCGCATGCACTCGCCAGACAGACAGAGAGGCATAGAGATAGAAAGTGAGAAATCACTCCCCAGGGGCGATGGTCACGCCGCAATCCCTTCTCCTCCATTCTCCTCTCGGGATCTTGGGCACACACGCACATGCGCCCGGCGTGAGTTTTAAGCCACCGGGTCTGGGACACGAAAACCGCGGTCGACTACGTGGGAGTCCAACGACATAGCCATTATGCTAACTGCTGGTTCCCTCGAATAATGTTTTTAAAAAGATTCTCTGGCTGTTTCACGGAGGATGGATTAGCAGAGGGCAATACCGTGAGGACACTCCTACACCGACTCGGGGAGACTGAGCCGTCGAGCAGGGCGGCCACGAAAATGGAGAGTACTGAACAGGCAAGGAGCTCAGCTTAGCTGCGGGTGGACGTGGTGCCGAGGGAGGAGGGACAGGGCTGACCTCCAGGCTGCAGAGCGCATGTGGGATCTGTTTTCAAGCTCGGGAGAGAGCGGGTGACACCATTCCGGAGCGGGAGGCGAGGCGGTGGCGGAGCTCAGGCAGTAACCACTTGTTGGACACCCTGGATCCGGGCTGGCCTTTGCATCAGATCTTCACACTTCGCTGAGCTGGTGCAACTATTTCAAGAAGAGCTGGAAATAAGCAACAGCACCACACGCCACACCAGGGCCTGTGTGTGTGTGCACGGCTCTCTAGGAAAATTCCGAGGGCCGAGATGAGAGCGCGCCACCGTCACGTCCAGATGTTACTGTGTTGTTTGAGAATTTAAAAGTAAGCCTTCATTGGTCTTCCAATTAGCAAAACTCATAAAACCACTGTCATTTCCAATGAAAAGCTTTTCGCGGGGCAATGGGCAGCCCTGGCGGAGGCCGGTAACGGCTCACCTCCCATTTCATCTCCCCACTGGAGTTGAGAGCGCCTCCCATCCCGGCCGCAGCCCCAGAGAGCACATTCCACTCTCGCTGCAGCTCATTAGTGATGCTCAGAAAAGCAACTTAGGACTGGAGGAGCCCTCCCGGCCCACTTTGATCTTGTCAGCAGCAAATGTGTCACTTGTAGCACGGCGGTCCAGTCCGGGTGAGGCTGAAATACAGCCACTCCGGGGTGCTTTGCGGGCTCCCTGGACTCCGGCTAACGACCAGCCTTGCCCCAGTTGATGGGTCCGTCCTGCACCTCTCCTGGGACTTGTTTCCACTCACTCGGTAAATAATTAGCCTGGCTGCCTTTGGCGATAGGAAGGGTTATAAATATTTTAAGCACTGCGAGTGGCTGGAACCGGCTCTGTTTGATTTTGGCTATGCGTGGGCCGTGGGGTCAAATTTCCCCTGAGTGGGAGCCGGCCCCGGCAGGATAAATGTCCCAGGTAGATGGATGGGGCGATCGGGCTGCCGCGTCAGTGGCGCTCAGAGCTGGCCACCAGAAGCCAGGCACGGGGACCTGCTCCACTGCGTCTCCGCAGTCTATCTTCCTCACCACGAGAGACAAAAGCACCCACCCCGAAGAGTCTGTCTATGCTCCTAGCAGTTTTTCTACAAGCAGACTTCCTTTTAAAGAGCAGTCGCAGGTTCCCAGCTGAACTGAGTGGCAAGCAGAGCGTCGATATCCTACCACGTGGGACTGGCCGGCCCACCACGCCTCTCGCCAGGGCCATGCGCAGTTTCCCTCCCGAACCTGCGCTGCCGCAGTGCTGCGTCACTCCTGGCAGCGCGCGCAGGATGGGTTTATACAAATGTGTAATGACATGGCCACCGTGGAGTGCCACGCAGAGGGGTGTCACTGCCTGAACCCCTGTGCACCCCAGTCCTCTCTCCTCCCCTCTGCCCCGAGACCATGGATCTTTTCACTGTAGCCCCAGCTTCTCCTCTTCTAGAATGCACAGGATTAGAATCCTTGCTGAGATGTAGAAGTGTTCCTCTCACGGACTGACTCCGTGGCCTAGCGGTTAAGGGAGCAGGTCCCGCAGCGCTGACTACAATCCGCACTTGGGCCCCAGGCTGGCAAAACACTCCTGGTGTATGTGCGTGCGTGCCCCGTCCCGAGAGGACGGAGAAATGGAGGTGAAGGGATTGCGGTGTGGCCACACCTGTAGGGGGTGTCTTTCCCCTCTTCTTCTCTCTCTATCTCTCTGAATCTCCGTCTCTCTCTGACAAGCACACATGTGTTTTCTGGCAGTTAAAAAAAAAGTATTCCTCTTATAGAAAGTTAAAAGAACATACAAGTTTCCATGAATATAATTAGTAGTCTTTTTATTTTTGATTGCCTGACGGGTACCGGAACTCTCTAGAGAAAGAGAAAGAGGAAGCGCCCTCCTGAGGGGTATGGTCACACCACGCCCATTCTTCTCCATCTCTCCATCCTGGGAGGACTTCGGGCGCACACATGCACACACGATGCAGTCTTTTCTGAAGCTGCCGAGGCTGGGATTGAACTGCAGGAGACAGTGTGGGACCTGGCTCCTTGAACCACCAGGTTACGGTCTGGTCCTGGATGGCCGTAGTCTTTACAGTGAATTCTTTGTTACCGCTTTGAAAATCCAGGGGCTAGCAGGTGGTGTGGTGGTTAAAGTTTTGGACTCACATGTGGCTGACCACAGTTCAAGTCCCAGACCTGATGGCTTAAAAAAAAATCATGCCTGGCACGTGTGCCTGCCCCAAGTCCCATGAGGAGAGTGGAGAAGGGACCGTGGCATGGCCATCCCCCTGGGTGGTGATTGTGCACTTTCCCTCTCGCTGTCCGTTTCCTTCCCTCTCACAAGTGCATGCACTCTATGGCAGGGACCTTAAAAAAAAAATTGAAATAGGAACCAGCAGTTGGCATAGTGGCTATGTCGCTGGACTCCCATGTAGGTGACTGCAGTTCGAGTCCCGGACCTGGTGGCCTAAATTCACGCCAGCACCTGTGCGTGCATGCCCAAGATCCCGAGAGGAGAATGGAGGAGAAAAGATTGCAGCATGGCCATCCCTGGGTGGTGATTCCTCACTTTCTGTCTCTCTGTCTCTCTCTCTCTGTTTCTGTCTTTCTGGTGAGCGCATGTGCCCTATAGCAAAAACCTCTCAAAAAAAAAAAAATCAAAACAAAAAAATCCAGTGGCCTAGCCAGCCCACGTCCGTGTCTGCACGTGGTACACAGATTACCTGGTGATGTCTCTGGGCCCCACACAGCGGGCAGGACTCAGCACACTGAGGTGTTGGCGGGGTTCACCCAGAAGCCTGGGGTGGCCCTTCTCAGCTCTCTCACTGTAAATTCTGATGAAAATACTAACGTGCCAATTGATTCAAAGAGTAACAGCGCAATGACGAGACGTAGCCGCTGTTTTCAGTTTAATACTCACCCCACGTTCCACAAATGTCCTGTCCTGTGGTCTGCTGGGCTCGCCGTCAGCACTGAGCAGTCCGTCGGGGCAGCCATCCACGTCTATCCACGAAGACCTCATCTTCCTAGTGATACACAAAAACGTGCGTAACCCTGTGTCGGTGACTGACGACTTAATTACTTCCAAACATTTGCTCCAAAACACCAGCAATAAAGATTCACGTGCCTCTCTGTACGTGTGAGATTACAGCATTTCCATTGGATGAAGTTCTTAGAAGTTAAATTTTTAGTTTGAAAGAGAAACATGTTTAAAATTTCGATACATTTTGTCAGATTACACTGTCCCCAAAACTTATATGGGAATATCATTTTCTATATTCAAGTCAAGGGAAATACATTAATACTTCTTTTTTTTATTTTTATTTTTTTTACTTTTTTGGAGAGGTTTTTGCTACGGGGCGCGTGCGCTCGCCAGACAGAGAGAGACAGAAAGCGAGAAATCACCCCCTGGGGGGATGGCCACACCACAGTCCCTTCTTGTCCTTTCTCCTCTCGGGATCTTGGGCACGCACGCACACGCGCCCGGCATGAGTTTTAAGCCACTGGGTCCGGGACGTGAACCGTGATCGACTACATGGGAGTCCAGCGACATAAACCATTATGCTAACTGCTGGTCCCAATCCTTCATTTTTGACAATTCATTGGGTTAAAAATTTTTCATTTTTGTTTTTAATTTAAATAATTATAAATTTTAATTTTTATTTAAATATTAACAAAGTTTAATTTTTATTTCAGTGTTGTTACATGGGTATATGTGGTTTTGTGAAAGTTAAATGAGGTATATAGTTACTTATTTATTCATTAAAAACATTTTTTTGAGAGATTTTTGCTATGAAGTCCGTGCACTTGCCAGGGAGACAGAGATAGAGAGAAGGAAGTGAGAAATCATCCTCGGGGGGATGGCTGCGTCACAGTCCCTTCTCCTCCAGTCTCCTCTCGGGATTTTGGGCACGCATGCACTCACAAGATGCCTGGTCTGGGACTCCAGTCATGGCTGACTACATGGGAGGGCAGCGGTGTGACCGTTACGCCGTCTGCTGGTCCCATAATGAGGACTCTTTACACAGGGTCATCCGGGAACGGAGAATCAGCAGGTCGACGTGTGGCCAGTTGTCCTCAGGGATTTGATTTAGGTTTGTTTCCTCATGGAGGCAAGATGGCTGAAGCAGCTCCAGAATTCACACAATATTCTGTGAGAGGACAGACACTTTTTTTTTTTGAGAGGTTTTTGCTATAGGGCGTGTGCGCTCGCCAGACAGGGAGAGTGGCAGAGAGATAGAAAGCGAGAAATCACCCCCCAGGGTGGATGGCCACGCCGCAATCCCTTCTCCTCCATTCTCTTCTCGGGATCTTGGGCACGCATGCACACGTGTCCGGCATGAGTTTAAGCTACCAGGTTTGGGACTCAAACTGCAGTTGACTACATGGGAGTCCAGCGACATAGTCACTATGCCAACTGCTGGTCCCGAGGCCTTTTCTTTTCTGTTCCAGGGAGGGTCCCTCCAGCCCTTGTCTGGATCTGGATGTGGCCCATGTGGTGCCAGAGCCCAGACCTCTCCCTCTCCTTTTCCTGGGTGTTACGGCTGGGCGGAGCAGGGGCCTTGGTCAGGGTGTCGGGGCTCCTTTCTCTTCTGAGCTGAGCTGAGTTAAACAACAGCAGCAGTGACACAGTCGCCGCTGGCCGCCGGATGTGGGAGGCCCAAACTGGTGGTTTCCTGGTCCCAGCGGCCAGGCGACCTGGCAACGCAACATCCCTACCTGGGACCTATGGGCGGACTCAGGAAAGAATGCAGAGTGCGGGGCCAGCAGATGGTGTGGTGGTTAAGGCTCTGGACTCCCACACGGCTGACCGCAGTTCAAGTCCTAGAGCTGGCCGCTTGCTTTCTCACTCTGCCTCTCTCTGTCTCTCTCTGGCCAAATTGAAGAATGATAATGAATAAAATAAGGTATATAATTCTTTGAAAAAAAAAAAGGAAGAAGAAAAGAAGCATAGAGAACGCAGTCAGCCCCAGGTGGCCCCTCCTCTTCGTTCTGGTACCTGTCGGGTTCAAACTGTGGCCTCCAAAGAGGTCAAGAAGTTTCCAGCCGTGGAGGCCGAGCAAACGTACTTTTCTGAAGCACGGCCTTCAGTCCAGAATGGAAAGGGACAGGGGCCCCAAGCCAAACAGCACAGCACCACACTCCCGGCACGGCCCTGAGCTCTGGATGCCCGGATGCCCGCCGGGGTGATGGCATTTGCGTCTCAGTTGTTGCTGGTTCTAAGGAGGAGGTAGAGGTAGGGCTTGAGAAGTCTGGCGTTTCCACAGAGGACCAGGGCGAACGGTAGTTAGTGAGCCCAGGCCCAGCAGCTGCTCACTTCTGCTTCCTCAGGTACGTGGGGGCTACCGGGGGAGTAATGGCAGGATGGGAAAACGGAAACGGGGGAGGAAACAACTTTATGAATAGCCAGAACACAATGCAGTTCGCATCACAGTGATGAAAACAGAAGTGCGTTTGAAAGCACTTGCAGTCTCCTATGTATGTTCCCGTGGCAGGCTTCACTTAGCCCTGGCCTCCGAAGCAGTCCAGATGACCGTGTCCACCCGCGGTCATTTGAATCAGCACCCTGTTATGACAGCGTTTTAGAAACTGAAGAACCGAGGTGAGCAAGGGAAACGAGAAGCCTGTATTTGAAAGTACTCGGATGTCTCCCTGGAGAGGCTGAAGAGACAGTGGTTTTGGAGGGACGGATATGTGTCCAGCAGACAGCCCGGGGCTGCACGTACGTGCGCCTTCCCTGCAGCTGCGAGCCTGCAGTGGGGAGTGTGGGCGAGGAGACATGCATGGCCCCGGCCCTGCTCCTCACTAGCCGTGTGGCCTCAGGCGAGCTCCTTCAGCCCACCGAGCTCGTTTCCCTCAGCTGTGAGGCTGCGAGCACCTCCCCGGCCAGCTGGTGTGAGGGCCAAGTACCACCTAGTATTACAGATGCGTGGCCGGCATTTCATTTCTGCCCCTCTCTGCAGCCGTGGGGTCGGTGGCACCGCCATGTTACCACATAGGTTTCTTAGAGACAGTGGTGGCTTTAGCAGGGGGAAGCCTGGTCTCGCCCACCTTGCAAGTTTTTCTCTTTCTTTTGCTTTTTTCAAATTTCTTTTTGCCTTTTATTTTTTAATTGCCAGAGGGAATGTGCACTTACCAGAGAGAGGAAGAGACAGAGTGACAGAGGAAGAGGGCAAAGGCACCCCTCACTGGGGCGCCGTCACTCCACAACCCCTCTTCCTCCATCTCTCCATTCTGTTGGGATTTCGGGCACACATGCCCAACGTGTTACCCAAACCACTGAGACTGGCATTCAACCCACAGGCGGCCACGTACAGGCTGGCGCCCCTAACCACTGGGCCGCAGGGCTGCCCTGAACTTCGGGTAGCCGCGTGGCTGAGGCGCCCCTCGTGGAGAGCTGATTCACTTCAGGCGTCCTTTTCCCCATCCCAAGAGGAAAGCCCGACGTGCTCACGCGCGGTGAACACGCGCTCCCCGACGTGCTGGGGGAACCCCACAGGGCTCCACTCCTTCCCTTGATCAGAGCACGGAGGAGAAAAGATGTCAGGTGACTTGTCTCAAGGTTCCCGGGTCAAACAGGAGTTGTGCTGCTCTGCTTAAGCCTGTCTCTGTCCCAAAGCGGTGGGTTCCAATGCAGTCCAGCTCCGCCCGATGGCCAGCGGGGCTTGTCTGGTGGGACCAGCATGCCCTTCCACACTTCCTGAACGTGGCACCCTCATGGACCCCTGAGCATGCGAGTTTCCCGAGGTCTAGATTAGTTCGACTCCCTTACACCTGTCACACCCGGCCAGGGCCTCACCCAGCGCCCCGTCAGAGAGACAGGGAGATGGTGAGAGGGAAAGTGAGAAATCACCCGTTGGGAGGATGGCCATGCCACAGTCTCTTCTCCATTCTCCTCTTGCGGTCTGGGACATGCATGCACATGCACCCAGCATGAGTTTCAAGTCTCTGAATCTGGGACTCGAACTGCAGTTGTCCATGTGGGAGTCCAGTGCCTTGGCCACGGGTAGTGGCTAAGCGCGCGCTGGCCCCACCTCACACTATCTTCTGATCAACACCTCCCACCCCGAATGTGACGTTCTTCCGAGGACCGCGAGCTCTACTCTCCACATGGCCCGCTGGGTAAAACTGCGGGGAGGTACGGTCTCTGTTTATTCCGTCCCCCACTCCGCCCCATTATGGCTTCTTAAAATGCTCTCAGACATGCCCTCTCCCACCCAAGGTCTGGCTATTAGTCCAAGTCCCTAAGGCGTCTGCTGCATCTTAGATGGGAGACCCAGAAGGGCAGGTACTGGCCCATCCGAACACCTGCCCGAGGTATGTAAGGGACCACGTGAGAGCTTTGTCACGACACCAAGGACGGCTTTGGGAAAGGTCTGGGGCTCCCGGCACAGGTCGCACTTAGCCGTTGGACACTGGCTTTCATGGCAGACCTCCCAGGAGAGCCGTGGCCAGTCTACGCTGGAACGCAGGCCCTCCCTAACCGCTTGTCCTGAAGTACTGCCCGGCTCACGCCTTTCATGTCTTTTTGAAGTTAAAAAAAAAAAAAAAAAAAAAAAAATCACATCCTCTTCTGAAACGTTTCTGGACCCAGGCGTTACCGAAGCCCAAATGGCTGGAGCGGAGACCCTGAGCGTTTTCAGCCTGAACTCGGCCTCCAGGAGCCCAGGCTGGCCCACCACCGGGAAGCCCACCTGTCCTCGCGTGCGCCTATAACGTGATAGACGCCGAGAAGTGGCTTGTCATTTCACAGCCGGAGCAGAGGGCTCCCCCCCTCGGGGTGAGATGCCTTCCTGTGGAACCGAGGTGATGCCCTTCCGTGTGAAGCCACGGAGGGCCACTTTGATGTGCAAGGGGGCCCTGGCCGAGTGGCGGATGCAGAAACCAGTGTGGGAATAGGAGGGGCCTCCAGAGACAGGAACAGCCATTGTCCCCAGGAGGGGCCGGCTCGGCCTCTCTGCCGTCACTCGGCGTCTGGGCTGTTTCCTCCCCAGGTCGGTGAGCTGGAAGGAGAGGCCTTTGTTACTGAGGTCGGGAACAAGACTGCCCATTTGGTGAGGCGGTTAGGGCTGAACTTTAAGATTTCAGATGTTATGAAAAGAGACCAAGAAAAAAATTAATTTGGGCCTCATCTAAGAAAGGTCAAAGCGACTGGCTAGGAGGCGAAGGCCGGCCGGCTGGTGTGGTTAAGCTGTAGCTGAGCCGGGCAGGGTTGGTTTTCCAGGGCCTCTGCCGGCCCACAGTCAGGCGTTGTGTAGACAGGGACGGAAACACCGCCCACAGCCAGGTTCCTGCAGCCGCAGTCTGCTAAGTGAAAGGGGCTCGTTTCGGGAGTTTCAGAGCGCAGATGAACGGCCACTGTTAGCAGCAGTGCTGGGCCCGAGTGGGGCCGAGGGGTCAGGGCCTGTGTCCTGGGGTGGCCCCAGCGATGCCCACTGGGCCCGCCTACCTAGGAGCGCCTCAGCACCCCCTGGGCTGCCCTTCGGCGCCTCTGGGGACACAGCAGGAAGGCAGCACAGCTGGAGGCAGCGTGGCCAAGGCCGGGTTCCTCTGCCACCACTGGGTGCTCTGGAGCGCTTGAGAACGCTGAGTCTTGCTAGTTGTCGCACCGGTCCCCATAGCGGGTGACTTCAGTATTAGATTTCTCACTCAGGAGACAGACAGGCTGGAGTCTAGACTTAAGGGAACACTCTTCACCGCCCAAAAATGGCCGTGCGACCCAGGGTTCACCGCATAGGTCTGCCGAGGCTCCCGGCTGAGGGGCCTCTGCCCTCAGAGCAGGCTGTGGGCTGTCGTCTCCAGGACCACAGGGACCCCTCCCTGCAGGGCCAGCGCAGCCCCGGCCCCCTCGCTCAGGACACGGGCATGGTCTGCACTGCGGGAGGTGCTCGCTTACTCAGGGTGGGCTCAGCTGGCTCCAGGTTCTGGGCCACCCTCAAAGACCCCCGTGTGTACACGAGGAGCTGACCTTGTTCTGATCTGGAATCTAAGTGCACAAAAGCGAGACCGTAGGAAGCGTACACTGAATAATAAGCCTAAGTGGATTCACCAGGCGGTTCAACAGGACATGATGAAGGTACAAGATCAAGACCCCTTCCCCTCCCCTTCCGTAGGTCTCGGCTTCCGAGGCAGACAAGCAGATGCACGCCCGTCTGGGTTGCAGGGCAGACCCCTCGTTATGTATAGAAATAAAACATTAGGGTGTCCGGGGAGGAAGTCTGGAAGGTTCTCTGGAGGAAATGACAGCCGACAAGGCAGACCTGGCGAGGCAGGGTGGCCCGCCCAAGACCAGAACCCCGCCCTGCGTCGCACACGCAGCTCAGAGCCCCATCTGCCTGTTACCAGGGAGACATGGCGGACTGTGAAATCGAGATGATTTTATTCTCAACTCTATTTTGCTCGACAATCCCAGGAATGAGGCGGTGGTAGAAATGACCCATTTTTTTTTTCTCATTTTACATAATTTTGTATTTAAATTCTCACTAACAGGGACTTTCATAATAATGAGATTTACCCAGAGCCTCGCATCAGTTTTAGAGAAGCACCTTCATTCGGAAGGACATTTTCAAAAAGATCAATCACACCTCAAAATCCATTTGTGTTCCTTATGTTTCTAACTGGCGTTTCCTGAATATTTGCTAATTACTAAATTATTTTACCCAAGATGGAATCCCCTAGTTTTTTGACTTGTTAGAGTCAGGAACAAATGAACAGACAAGGCCCAATTTACTCCTTCCATGGAAATAGGTTAAGAGGTTATAAACACAGGATTAGAAGAACTATCATATTAAGCAGGAGAAACTGGAGATGGGTCTTGAATTTCAAGTGCAAAACTAGCACCCGGCTGCCACACCAACAGACGCCCCCTCAGTGCTTTCTAGTAATATCTCCCCTCTAGGAGTGACTTCCTGAGAAAGGCGCAATCAGAAAAGTAGTCAGTTCTGCTCGGATACGTGTGACTGGCCTTTGCTTCCAAGCACCTGTTTTTGTGGCACTTACGGCTTACACTAGTATTTTGAGGTGGGTGTTGGGTATTTGTGGGCCCAGCTGGTGGTGCAGGGGGAAGGCAACTGGGCCCACATGGACAAGGATCCCTGACTCACGTCCAGGGCCTCGTCAGGCCTGTAGCGTGTGAGCCCAGGGCCTCGTCATGTATGTGAACGTGTGTGTGCCCAGGACCCAGGCCTCGTCAGGCCTGTGAGCGTGTGTGTGCCCAGGACCCAGGCTGGTGGGGCTGGGGCTAGACCGTGGAGTAAAGACCTTACTGGGGCTGCCTTTCTCTCTCTCAATCTCTTTCTCATGGAAAAAAATCAATAAACTTTTTACAAAAAAGATATTGAGTACATGTGACTATGACAAAGAGGACATATGTATAATTTTGTCAGAAAAGCTTATTAAGTCAGTCGCCTGATTATACCTATCATTGTGTCTGGTATTTTTAGCTCTAAAGAGGCTGACAGTTGGGACTGGCAGGTGGCGTGGTGTTTGAGGTGCTGGACTCCCACAAGACCATAGTTCAGATCCTGGGCCTGGCAGCTTGCTTTCTCACTCTCCTTTCTCTCTGTCTCTCTCTGGTCAAAATCGAAGAATAATGATAATACGTAAAATTAAAAATAAATAAATCTTTAAAAAAGAAGCTGACAGTTTTATAGGAGAGATAAATAGTGAACCCAAAAATGACACACAGAGTATGCTGAATGCTGTATTTTATTGCATGAAAAAGACACTGGTTATAAGACGCATTTTTTTTTTTTGTTTTGTTATAAGATTCTCAGTTTCTTTGTAGAGACTGGAGTAGGCAAAGACTTCTTAAATAGAATCCCGAAAGCATAAGCAATAGTCCCAAAAATAGACAAGTGGGACACATCAGGTTAAAAATCTTCTGTATAGCTAAAGAAATAATAGAGTGCATCACCAACCTTTAGAATGGGAAAATATATTTGCAGACTATGCCTCAGATAAAGGACTGATAGCCAGAATATACAGGAAACTCAAACAGCTTACCTGAAAAAAAAAAAAAAATCAGCCCAATTAAAACATGGGCAAATGAGCTGAACAGACAACTCTCTAAGGAAGACATACAAATAGCCAAAAAGCGAAACATTTAAGAGACACAAAAACGGAAAATTGTCTGTTGATAATGTGTATGGTATTATCTTTGAACTAATATACAGCACATTTGTGATGGGAGAATTCATTCGGTATGCTAAAATGATACACAGTGTTAGAATGGAAAGAAAGAAGGGAAGAGAGAAATTACAATTACAAAAAAGAAGAGAACAAGATTCCCAATTTCAGAGATGTTAAAATTTGGGGAAAAATGCAAATCATAGAACCAGCAAAATGCCATACTCTCAAGGAAAAACAGAGATCAGCATGAGCCCGTCCCAGAAGGCTCTTCAAGTGAGGGTGACCTTCCTCCTGAGGTTCATTTTAGTTCCTCCCCAAAGCAGAAGTCGGCCCTCCTGCAGCCCAAGGAAGAATACCGCAGGTCACAGGTGCAGGAAGGCACTTGGCATCGTCGAAGCGTCTACATTGCATGGCCCAGGTTTGGTACCAATTGTTTAGGGACACCTCAAGCCCCTGTTGAATTCATCATAGACTTGTAAACCACTGCTGCCCCCTGGCCCTACACAGCTCTTGCAGCTGTTCTGTCCCTTCTTCCGAGGCTGCTGCGACCCCATCCCCTCCTGTGACTCCATCCCCTCCTTTTACCAACCTCATCTCCTCCTGCTCTTGCTGCCTGCTTGGGGGACCCTCCCCTCCGTACCCCATTCCAGCCTGTGGCCTGCTCCCATAGGAGGAGCCATCCTCTCAGTCAAAGCAAAGATCACTCTGCAAGTCTGGGGTGATCTGACCTGATATCTTATAGTGTCCACAGATATTTTATGTCCCCAAGAGTAATGGGCCTCTTTCAATGTTATTGGCTCTCTGTTTAAGGAACTTGGACCAGTTTCCCCAGGGCTCGGTCTGGGTGCTGATACACCACAGAGTTTTCCTTCCTCCCCACAAAGAGCCAGCCGGTGTGTCTAGACCAGTCTAAACCCAGCGCTCTAGACCTGGGAGAGCTCTGCATTCCTTCAGCACCTCTACCCTCCCAGGTCGGGGGGAACTCTCTTCTTTGCCAGCTAGGCCTTTTCATCTTGATGTTCATCTGTCCTTTACCTGGAGAATTCAATGCCCTCGTGCCTAAGCCTCATGGGTTTTCAGATTAGGTCTCATTTCCTAGGAACCGAGGGAGCTAAGAAGTGAGAGAGCTCTTAGACATTGCATCCCTGCCCACTCACCTGCCCGTAGTCTGGCCAGGGTTAGTATTCCTTATCCAAAATGCTCAAGACCAAAGTGTTTTGGATTTTGGATGTTTTCAGATTTGGGGAATATTAGCATAAACACAATGAAATATTTTTGAGATGGGACCCAAATTTAGACACAAGAGTCGTTTGTTTCATATTATCCCTTATATATACACTGCCTGCAGATAGCTGCAGATAGCTGAAGATAGCTGCAGATAGCTGGCATGCTTTTTTTTTTTTTTTTTGATATAGACTTTTTGTTATAGGCTGTGTGCACTTGCCAAAGAAACAGAGACAGGGAGACAGAAAGTGAGAAATCACCCCCCAGGGGGCATGGCGACACCACAGTCCCTTTGCCTTCAGTCTCCTCTTGGGATTTTGGGCGCACGCGCGCACACACACACACACACACACACACACACACACTCCTGGTGTGTTTGAAGCCATGGGGTCTGGGACTCGAACCTCAGTCAACTACATGAGAGTACAGTGATGTAACCATTATGCCATCTGCTGATCCCTTTACATGCTATTTTTATATTGCAGTGTTTTGACTGTGACCTGTCACATAAGAGCAGGTGTAGAATTTTCCACTTGTAGCATCATGTCAGTCCTCAGAAAGTTTTGGATTTTGGGACCAGCAGTTGGCATAATGGCTATGTCGCTGGACTCCCATGTAGTTGACCGCGGTTCGAGTCCTGGACTAGGTGGCTTAAATTGATGCCGGGTTCATGTGCATGTGTGCTCAAGATCCTGGGGAGAATGGAGGAGAAGCGATTGTGGCATGGCCATGCCCCCTGGGGGGTGATTTCTCGCTTTCTGTCTCTCTCTGTCTTTCTGGCAAGTGCATGTGCCCTATAGCAAAAACCTCTCAAAAAAAATAATAAAAATTTTGAGTCAGAAATATTTTCCTTAAGAACTTTGAAGGCGTTGCTCCACTGTTGCCAGCTTTGAATGTTCCTGTTGGGAAGCTTGATGCCAGTTCTGATTCATATCTGTTTTGGGGGTTTTTGTTTTGTTTTGCTTCCTCTGTAAAAGCTTTAGGTTTTCCTCTCTGACCAAAGTGTTGTAAAATGTCATAATACATTTTGTTGTGGGTCTTAAGTTTCTGCTTCCACTGTGAATATAATTGTTCCTTGAGTTGAAATGAGGTTATGTCCCAATAAACCCACTGTAAGTTGAAAATATCATAAATCAAAAATGCATTTAATACATCTAGCCTATTGAACATCATAACTTAGCCTAAGTTACCTTAAACATGCTCAGAACACTTAAATTAGCCCATAGTTAGACAAAGTCACCTAGCACAAAAACTGTTTTATAATAAAGTATTGAATATCTCATATAATTTATTAAATAAATTATCATATATTGCAATATGTGTATTTCATCATAAAGTCAAAGGATTGTAAGTTGGACCATTATAAGGTAGAGACCATTTATATAGGGAAGAAAACTCCATTTTCACCTACTATGCTCTCAATACTTAACACAATAGGCGTGTAGGTGTTTTTTCCCCCACACCCACCAGTTCTCTGACACTGACAGGGCATGGAGCTGCTGGTAGTGCACTGTGGCACATTGTTTTGCAGTAAGCTTTATTTTTTAACAGCAGAAGGATTACGCTCTAAAATGCCAATGCAGTGTATAGTACAGTAAGCACATAAATGACACTTACCAGCATTATCAGGCACCTCACTGTATGTGCTGTGCTTTCACACGATTACTCGTGCAGTAGTTTGCTTTCACCTGCATCACCACAAACACGTGAGTACTGCTCCATGTATGCTGTGATGCTGTAAGAGCTACACTGCCACCAGGTGATGGCAACCGTTCACGGCATCACGGTCCATCGAGGACTGAGCGTTGTTATGTGGCCCAGGACTGCAGTGGGGTCCAGGCTACTTTTCGGTCTGTTCAACGTGCTAAAAATCAGTTCTTCTGACCCTCTCCTTGGATGTGGCCAATTGCTACGATGGGCCACAGAACTCAAGGAAGCATTTTATTTAATACTGGGGATTTCTCCTAAGCAGATACAGTTCAGGAGAGGTGAGGTGGAGGAGACGTGGAGGGCGTGGCACGGAAAAGGGGCCTGGCGTTTCCACGGCTTCTCCAGGCTCAGCACCTTCCACGCGTTCACCACCCTGGAGCTCTCCACGCCCGCATCACACACAGGCATAACTGAGCAAATCATGGCATCGGTAGTGAAGTCATCTTCAGCCCCCCACTCCCTGATGCCGGGGTCTGAGCTGAAACTCCCAGCCCTCTAATCACAGCCAGCTTCCCAGGCAGCCAGCCCCAGGCTGAGCTTACCGGGAGCCCAGCCACCAGTCACTGTCAGCATATGAAAAGATCCCCAGGGCTTAGGAGCTGTGGGACAGGAAACAGAAGGAAACCCTAGATACATTTATCACTGCGATCACAGCAGCCCGCTCTGCTGCGCCAGTTAATGTCACTCACCTACATCCTCCTCTCTACCACCGCCATTCCAGTCGGTCACGTCAGTGGGCGGGGACCAGTGGCCCCACTGTGTGTGCAGGTGCCCTGACAATGACTGTTCCACATGACCTCCCCACTGAGTTGTAAACCCCTGAGTGTGGGCCGTTCTCCCTTGCTCTTTCCTGCATCCTCATCTCATGGCCTGGCCACGGTGGTCATTTAATAAATACGTGCTCGATGAATGGGGACAGGCCCGTGGCTGTGAGCAGAAGGGTGCTGGGACAGACACACCGAAGCCAAACATCGTCATCTACGGCATTTCATGTCCAGACCAGTGGTTCTTTTTTATTTTACTTTATTTTTTTAAAGAATTATTTTATTTAACTTTGCTTATTTATTTTAATTTGACCAGGAAGGGACAGAGCAAGAGAGGGAAAGTGAGAAAGCAAGCTGCCAGGTCCAGGACTCAAACCAAGGTCGGCCATGTGGGAGTCCAGTGCCCTTAACCACCGTGTCACCTGCCGGCCTCCAGAACAGTGGTTCTTAATATAGGGTGATTCTGTCTTTTGTGGACATTTGGCAATGCCTGGAGACACTTTTAATTATCAAGACAGGAGGGTGAGGTGGTCTGCTCTCGCCACCTCTGAGCAGGGGCTGGCGATGCTGCCAGCCTCCCATAAAGAGTGGGCTTGCAGCTCTGCATTGTGGCATGCAGGGTGCTTGGAGTGGGCTTGCAGCTCTGCGTTGTGGCACACAGGGTGCTTGGAGTGGGCTTGCAGCTCCGCGTTGTGGCACGCAGGGCGCTTGGAGTGGGCTGCAGCTCTGCATTGTGGCACACAGGGTGCTTGGAGTGGGCTGCAGCTCTGCATTGTGGCACACAGGGTGCTTGGAGTGGGCTGCAGCTCTGCGTTGTGGCACGCAGGGCGCTTGGAGTGGGCTGCAGCTCTGCATTGTGGCATGCAGGGTGCTTGGAGTGGGCTTGCAGCTCCGCGTTGTGGCATGCAGGGTGCTTGGAGTGGCATGCAGGGTGCTTGGAGTGGGCTTGCAGCTCTGCGTTGTGGCACGCAGGGCGCTTGGAGTGGGCTGCAGCTCTGCATGTAGCATGCAGGGAACTTGGAGTGGGCTGCAGCTCTGCGTTGTGGCACTCAGGGTGTTTGGAGTGGGCTTGCAGTTCTGCATGTAGCATGCAGGGTGTTTGGAGTGGGCTTGCAGCTCTGCGTTGTGGCACTCAGGGTGTTTGGAGTGGGCTGCAGCTCTGCGTGTGGCTGCAGGGCACTTGGAGTCTTGCCCAAGAGCACAGCCTGGTTCCCACCACAGGGCCTGACCACAGTGCCGAGGCCTGGGCACCCTGGTCAAGACCCGGCTCTGGTACATAGCTATTATATTTATATATATATATATATATATATATATATATATATATATATATATACATATATATATATATATATATATATATATATAAAATTTGGTCTTTTTAAAAACACAGTCCATCTTATTTATTATTTTATTATTATTTTAGATTTTTGCCGTAGGGCATGTGCACTCACCAGAGAGCAAGAGAAAGTGAGAAGTCATCCTCTGAGTGGAAGGCCACACTGACCCCAATCCCTTCTCCTCCATTCTCCTCTCAGGGTTTTGGGCACACACACACAAGCCTAGTGTATCTTTCGAGCCACCGGGTGTGGGACTTGAACTGCTGAGTCAGCTATGTGGGACCCAGCAGTTTACACCACTCCACCTGCTGGCTCCCTCGGCATGCTCTGTGTGTGTGGACTCTGTGGGGACGTACTGCATCTGAAAGTTCCACAGCTCACTGTTTCACGGTAGTTTATTATATATTTAATATACTCTATTTTTTTTTTCCTTTTTGGCGAAAGCTGAAATTAATGGATAAAATTAATGTTTGGGCCAGCAGGTGGCATGGGGGTTAAGGTAGTTCAGATCCCACCTTGGTCTGAGTCCCAGCTTGAAAAGCATTCCAGGTACGGGAACCAGCAGTTAGCGTAATGGCTATGTCGCTGGACTCCCACGTAGTTGACCGCAGTTCGTGTCCTAGACCCGGTGGCTTAAAACTCACGCCGGGTGCGTGTGCGTGCGTGCCCAAGATCCCGATAGGAGAATGGAGGAGAAGGGATTGCAGTGTGACCATCCCTCTGGGGGGTGATTTCTCGCTTTCTATCTCTATGTCTCTCTCTGTCTGTCTGGCGAGCACACGCGCCCTGTAGCGGAAAAAAAAAAAAAAAAAAAAAAAAGCATTCCAGGAACGTGCGCATGCGTGCCCAAAACCCTGAGAAGAGAATGGAGGAGAAGGGGTTGCCATGTCGCCATCCCCTTTAGGGGAAATTTCTCACTCTCTCTCTAATAAGCACATGCATCCTACAGTAGAAACTGAAGAAAAAATAGACAAAAGGAAGAGGAGAAGAAGGAAATTCACAGACTTCCTACTTAAGTTGTCCTTTTTCTTTCCTACCTGCAAGTGGATTAATGGTGTCTCCATTTTTTGCTAGTTGCTTCTCCAACCCTCTCTGAAGACAGCACCTACAGGCTGTCACAGAGCTCTGGGATGAAGGGGCCTTCTTGTCAGACGCAGCGATCCAGGCCTAGAGCAGCTAGCTGAATACAGAGCTCACCCAGATTCTGCGTCTGTCCTAAGTAGCTGTATTCTGTTGTAGCAGGTTCTCGAAATTAAAAACAACAAACAGCAGTAGCAACAAAACCCCCTTTGATACAAAGCTTACTTTCGACCACACAACCAACACAGTGCTCACCGTCCTGTACGTTCTGCGGACCCGATCCGAGCTCCCTGGGGCGGCCGTTCTGTGTCATCCAACCACACCAAACGCTGCCCACCGACCCAGCTGGTTGTGGCCTGCAGACAAAGTGTGGGCTTGCAGCTCTTGTGACACGCAGGGCACTCTGGAGTCTTGCCTAAGCCAGGCTCGGTGACAGCCATGTTTGCACAGTGAGTTCATTCGGGCCACGCAGCACTCCCAACTCCTCTCCCTTCCAGCCTCTCCGCGGCCCACGGCGGGCACCGAACCTCCCACAGTCCCGTCTGCCAAGGACTGGTGAGAAATGTTGGGTCAGGCACTTGGCTCTTCTTTCTCTATGGAAACCCTAATGGCTTTCTTCCTCATTTTTTTCTCCCCAAGTCTTTGAAAGTCACTAACACAACAGAGGCTCTTTGTCACCTTCAGGTCAATGAGAGCCCTTAACTGAGCCCTGGAGTCTGCTTCTGTCCTCACTGCTCTGAGAGGTGCGTCCCCAGCCTGGGCCACCGCAGGGTCCTCTCCCAGGCACGTAGGACGCCTCTAGGTCTGGTGGCTACTTCGGGGCTGGGACTTTTGTTTGTTTTTAATTGCCAGAGGGCACGTGCATTTGCCAGGAAGACAAGACAGAAAGAGAAGGGGGAGCGTCCCTGTCCGCGGTGTGCTCACGCAGAAGCCCTCCGCTCCACTTCTTCACCCATCGGGACTGGGCGTGCTCACACGCGGGGCTGGGGGTTTCTCAAGCGGCCGGGCCAGACTCAAACCCTGACTGGCCCTGTGGGATCCAGCACCCTTACCCTCAGGCCCTGGTGTCGGCCTTGGGCTGGGTTTTAATGAATTAGTCTTCCAACTTTCTTTGTCTTTCTTTCTTTCTTTTGTTTGTTTGTTTCCTGAATTTTGCCAGAGGGCATGTGTGCTTGCTGGGGAGAGAGATTGTGAGCACCCCCACGGAGAACGGTCATGCTGCAATCCTTTCTCATCTCCCTCCTTCGGGATTTGCACACATGCACAGCGCTGGTGTGTTTCTCAAGCCACTGGGCTCAGGACTTGAACCTCATAGTCGGCCATGAAGGATCAGCTGACTCGAACCTTCTCATCAGGCCGCAGACCAGAATGGATAATCCACGACCATCCACGACTGTGGTGTAGACGACAGCTGCTTCCATCACCAGGGGAGACTGGACAGCGACCACTCCTCGGGCCCCCCTGGCACACTAAGGTGGGGAAACCTTTTCAAAGGATAAACAAGTAGGGAGTCATTTTTTGCTATGCTCCCCCAGTCCCACCTCCTCACCAAGGCCCCAGGAGCTAAGGGTGGAGGAAGAGTGTGGCCAGCGAAGAGAATTTAAGATTGGCCCTCCTGGGCCTTGTCCCAATCCAGAGGGCTTCAGGGAGTCCTTGGTCTGCACACACCTGGGCTTGGCTGATCCTTCCGGGAAAGAAGACAACCCTAGCCTTGGGGTTGGACGGAGCAGAGCGAGGGCCTGGGACAGGCTGGGACAGTCCTGTGGGGCCCTAGAGGACTGGGGGTGTCTGCCTTCCTGGCTGTCTCTAAGGACAGTCCTGGAAGTGGGGGGAGAAGGAGGGGCGGAAATGAAGGGGGATGGAGAGGGAGGGAACGCACAGGCCAGGACACTCGAGGGAGTGGAGGGAGAGGGAGAGAGGGGGAAGGACGGAGGGAGAGGGAGAGCTGGGGCACCTTCTGTCGGGCTTGACGGGACATCTGCATGGCCCGGCCGGGCCTCTGCGCTGTGCAGTAGCCCTCACTGTGCCCAGGCTGGAGGGTCAGGTCCGGTGGTCCTCACTTACCTCCTCATGGCCTCCTGAGCCAAGTTCCTTCCTCTGCCTTAAACAGGGAAGACGCGCAGTTTATGACTCCGTTGGGGTGGAGAGGATGCGCTTATATTCAACATGCTCTTCCACGGGGAGCTCTTTGTTTTTTTTTTTTTTTTTTTTTTTTTTTTTTTCCTTTTTCTAAAGAAATAAAGACTTTCTCATGAGACAGAGACAGAGAGACGAGAAGCGAGAACTCACCCTCCAAGGCGGATGGCCACGCTGCTCCTCTCTCCTCCATCCTCTCGGGATCTTGGGCACACGCACACGTGCCTAGTGTGAGTTCCAAGCCACCAGGGCTGGGACCAGCCAGTCGACTACGTGTATAACCATTACGCCGTCTGCTGGTCCCATTTTCCTCTCTTCCGTGAGGGAGGACGCCAGCTTTGACCACCTGACCCCTCCGTAACTCGGCGCTGTCCTTGGCCTCAGGCTCCATCTTAATAGACTCGGTCTTCGATGTGTCTGTCCTTCACAAGGAGTGGCACAGAACCCGACCTCGACCCTTCTCTGTAGACAGCCCTCACAGCCTGAGTTAAGCAGCTGACCTTGTGAGTCTCCACCGTGACCTGGCTATGGAGATGGGCAGGGGAGGTCTCCGCCAGCCCCTCCCTCTGACTGGCCCAGAGGGTTTCACCGGCTCTGCAGTAGCTGCCTCCATGGCCCCTCTGCTTCCAAAGCAGGAGCAGGAGCTGCCGGGACTGACCGCACAAGCTCCTGCTCCTGTTAACCTGGCTTCTCTTCAGCCTCTTGCTGAGAACTGACACCTGTCATTCCCCCGCCTGCGCTGCAGTGGGGAGCTGCCCGTCCCCTGACGCTGCCCGTCTGCTCAGGGTCCTGCCAGTGACCAGGCTTCCTTGTCATTTTACCCCGCGTCAAGGAGAAGCACACTCTGTTTTTAAATGTACTTCTGGTTAGGAGAGCTGGATCCACATGGCCTCCTGGTGTTCGGATCCCAGACCTTGCTGCTTAGAAAACACACCAGGTGTGTGTGGGCCCCAAATCTCAACAGAACAGAGAGATGGAGGAGAGGGGGTCGCAGCATGGCCATGCCCAGTGAGGGTGCTTTCTCCGTCTCCCTCTGCCAAGAGACCTTGCATCCAGAAAGCTCAGAAGGCGGCACACACCAGCCTCTTCCATGTTAAGTCTTGGTCCTGTCTAGGACGGCAGAGACAGCTGTGGACCCCGGGCTGCTCTCTCGGTGTTGGCCTCACTGAATACGTTCTCTTCCTATCCACCAACTTCTGTCCCTCGTTCAGTGATGAGAGGCACGACCTGGTCTGGTCCCCAGGCGAGCGTTCCTGTTCCGGCATCCCTCTGTCAGTTCATAATTTTATGGCTCCCATTTGCAAATGTATGACTTAAAACAGACCTGTGTGCCTTCTTCCTTATACACCTGCACATCGTCGGGGAGTCTCAGTGACACGTCCACGGGGAGCATTCCCTCGCCCCTGCTGTGGTGTGTCTGGGTGAGCCAGGGCTACACAGGGTTCTATGCAGGGCGTAGGCATCGTAGGACATGTAGTTTAGAAAGATCAGCTCTGCAGAGCACGGAGAGCGGATTACTCCCAGCCCCTGCCCCTTCTCCCAAGCAAAGAAACCTACTGGAAAGGAGGAGGTGGCCGTCCTGCTAAGTTCCCTGATTTCCCCACCCTTATTGGCTCTTCCTCTTGCTCATGTTAGATTTTTATTTAAAAAAAAAAAAAATGGACTTAGTGACCTACAGTCTCTGCCCAAGTCAAGCCCGGTGACAGACACTACATTATTTAGTAGTTTTGCTATAGGACATGTACCCGATAGCAGAAACGGGAAGAAATCACCTTCCCAGAGTGACGGCCATGCTACAATCCCTTCTTCTCCATTCTCTTCTTAGGGCTTGGGGCGTGCGTGCACAGGATTTGGGGCACACACGTACATGCATCTGGTGTATATTTCAAACCACCAGGTTCAGGACTGACACTGTGCAGTCAGCCATGTAAGACTCGGCCACCTTGACCTCCAAGGCACCTGCTAGTCCCTACAGTCATTTTTACGTGAAGACCTATTGAGTTATTCAACTAGAAAAGCAAATTAAGAATAAACCCATTGGTTCAGTGAACAACTATTCAATAAAAATGCCACCCAAATTACGTGATAAAGCCCCCAAACTGAATTATGCAGGTGCCCTCTTAAACTTCTTTGGGACTGAAGAATTTCCTTCTGAGACTTATCCAAGGGCCTCGAGGACCAAGTAATGGTTGGGATGAAATTCAATTGATTTTGTGTTCCTGCCAGGACTTGGAGCATTCCACAGGTTGCAACGTGTCAAGTAAAAACAAAACAAAAACAAAATTATAAGAGGTTCCTTTTATGGTTTGGAGGGGAGAAGGCCCCAGGTCATGCCAGACTGAGAGAGGTGGTCACCGGTCTGTTAGAGCAGAAGCAAATGAAAACTCTGAAAGGCTCATGTGCAGGGGAGGGGATTCTGCCCCTTTGGTGAGAGAGGGAATGAGGCTGGAAAGGAATTCCACTCTTTGGAAAAGGCCTTCGCAGAAAGGTTTACTAAGAGGCCAGGAAGCCAGGGGTCGGGACAGTTCATGCCTCTCCCGCCCAGCGAGACCACCATCCTCTTCTTCGCGTCCCACAAGCTTCCTTGGCAAGGCCGCTGTCCACCAGGCTACCCTGGAGGGCTCCTGTCCACAGGAGAATTCTGGCATCCGTTCCTCAGCTGCATATGCCTCTTTGAAAGAAGTTGCATTTTATAAGCAACTTCTTGCAAGGAAATAAGGATGGGCCGAACAAGTCACCTCTAGACATTTTATTCTCCTGCGCTTTTGTATTTCTGGATGAACACAGGGTTTGCCCCTGCAGGAAACCACTTAAAGAATGTAGATAATACCTATCAGTGCTGAGTCCCCCTGTCAAGAGAGTAATGCACAATCCGCATCCTTGTAAGTTATTTATCATACCCCGAGGCTTGATGGAGTGCAGCTTCCTTGATGAAGAGATAAAAAGGAGCGACATAAAAGGTAGAAGGGACTCTTCATTAAAACTGAATCTACCTTCTGGTCGTCTTTTTTTTTTTAGTTTTTTTTTTATTAGTATTACTAAAATTTATTATCAGAAGAATTTACTTTGTAGAACACTTTTCTAGAAGAAAGAGTGAGTGGTGAGAGAGGAATGAGGCTGGAAAGGAGAAGCGGTACAGAGAGACACAGAAAACCAGAGCTTGAGAGAAGCAGAGAAAAGGAGGGAAAGTGAGAAAATGTGTTTAAGAAACTAAAAACCTGACTTCTGTAGAATTGGAATCCTGAAATAGAGCTAAGACCAATGAAAAATGCTGCTTACATCATCACCCACAAAAATACTTTCGCCTTCTTTCCTGTGTCATGGTAAATATGTTATTTAATATTAAATATGCATTTCAAAAAAACACCATCTTGCATTTGTATGAAAACATGTCTAAACCAAGACTTTGGGCAGAATGCAAGGACCCACTGTGTGAAAGTACTCTTTTCTTTTACTAGATGAACACTGGGCGAGTAACAGGAGATGGGGAGGAGAGAAGAGGCACTGCTGTCAGAGTTGAAAAGCAGCTGGTAATCCCCCATTGTCGTTCCTGACAGGCAGTGTCTATACTGGCAGCTTTGGGATCAATCCAGCCGCAAATCCACCGGGCAGCTGTTGGTACACCATGGACTAACGAAGCTCTTTGAGTGCTCAGTTGTTAATGTGATGAAGCGGGAGGGGGATCAGGAAAGGAGGAGAGGACCAAAGGAGAGACATCCTAAAAAGAGATTCTCTTTCCCCAGCCACGTGTGGAAATCCATTTTAGGGCAACTGGGACCAATTGTGGGTTCTGGCCTCGGGCAAAATTCCTATTTGCAGTCAACAAATTAATGGGTGACGCCTTCCAATGGGTTGTCTTTAAGGGAATCAATGTCTGATGTGCAATCTATCCTCGGGCCAAATTCCCAGGGAATCCTAGGTTGGGGCTGACTGAAGAAACGGACAGATCCTTGAACTTTTGTTTTTAATTGCTACTAGGAACAGCTGTCTTCGGGCAGGGACGGCTTTCCCTTCCTACCCTCACCCACCCAGAGACTGGCATGAAGACCTCCTCCTGTCGACCCTCAGCGTGTGTGCAGGGCCTGCCTGTGCACGGAGGTCTTTGTCCGGCTGATTCTCGTTCAAGCAGCTTCCTCTAAAAAGTTGTCCGTGAGGCCGAAGAGGTGACTGCTCTGCACAGTAGCTCCCTCTGACACCTCCGGAGCGGGAAGCACAGCGCTGGTGATCCAGCCGGCTTCGCAGCTCCGTGTTCTCTGGGAGGGAGGAGAAACCAGGAGCGAAGTCCAAGAGTAAGTTTAGTGTTTCGTAACGGCGTGCCCTTTCCAGGCTGTGCTCTCGTCATGAGCTCTGTGTGTGGCTGGGCCCTTCATAACACAGTTACTGAAGGAGAGGGAGGTGGAAGTGGGAGCAATCCTAGCCTGTGGGGGGATAAGGCCACTGCTTTTAAGTGCCAGCCGTGACCTCAAGTGGATGGAGTCAGGCCCCGTGGAGTGGAGCTGGCCAATCAATTCTGAAAACAGGAGGGAGGGCAAGTGGGCGTCGGGCGCGTGGAGAAGCCAGGAGGGGTGTGACCCACTTAGTCTTCTGCGGGAAAAGCGGGTTCCTGAGGCGTCAGAGTTGACGGGCCGGGAGCTTTCCTTCCCTGAAGTTGTACACGGAAACCGTCTTCTGGGAAACATTAAACAATCAAGCGTGATCATTTTTGTATTTTGTAAGATTAAAAAAAATATATAGGAGTAAGACGAAAAAATACACATCTTCGGGACAAGAGCAGACCTCGGCACGTTCACGTTATGTATGCAGGCCTGCTCCCGCCACCAGGCTGGGCCTAACACGGTGAGCTGCTTAGGAAAAGCACATTTCATGTTCACGCTGGCAACCTATTTCCTGCCTCGGAGCAAACGCTCGGGCGGCCACTGTATCCCTGCGGCTTTTTTTCTCTCTGAATATCAGACCCTTTAAGTAACAGGCGTGCTGTTGTTCCACAGGCTCGAGAGACACGTGTGAGGACAGACCATGGCCTGGTCTTCTCTCTTCCTCCGAGAAGGGCACCTCTCTCTCCAGGGTGCACACCAGTGCTGGGGGTTCAGTGTAGCCGTAGAGATGACAAGTGTTTTGATCTCTCGAGAATGAGAGAATAAAATCGAAATACTGCCATAATGAAGTGGCACAGCCTTGGAGAGGCCGTGAACACAGGCCAGTTACAGCTTCTGGGTTGAGTTGGGGTCCCCTGGAGCAGGGCCCATGTTGAGAGGCTGAGCAGTGCTGTTTAACAATTCACATTCACGAGAACTTAAAACAAAGAATGTCGCCAGAGGGCAACAAAGAGAGGGAGAGGGAGAGTCAGCCCCGTTGGCGAATGGATCTTAGGCACACGTTCCTGAAAAGGACCTTAGCGCTCGTCGGACTCCTCACTTTCCAGACGACTTGATAAGGTAGCGGCGTGGGCACGCCTGGCGCGGGTGCTGTCTCCAGCCTGGTGTTCTCTACTCTGGGTGGGCATTTCACCAGCTGGGTTCAGACACGCCATCCTGTGTTCTAGCAGCTGGTGATTCTAAATGTCTATTTCCCAGAAAAAAGAGTAGTTTAGGAAAAGGACCAGTACTGGGGTGGCACAGACGGTCGGTCGTGAGCCTGCATGCTGGTGACCCTAAGGAAACCACCAGGTCGTCTCTGCTTGGGACTGACCCGGGTGGACAGGCGGACAGGGGAGCCCCGGCAGCCTTGGCCCGCGTTAGCGGTTCTGTCGGAGGCCACGGGGACCCCCTATGCCGAGGGCATGAGTGGTCAGGGGAGGTTAAGTTCCTTACTTGGAAGTGTGATGTGCAGTGACTGCGACCGGCCTCTGCAGCAAAGGTCAAAGGGCACGCCACGGCGACACAAAACGCCCAGCTCTGTGCTCCCTCCTTTCCTCGCAGGCCGATTCTGCTAGATCGTCCCAGAACGAGTGCTGGCATTCAGCTCTCCGAGGCTGGCCTTGCCCTTCACAGCCAGGGCCACACGGAGGTCTGCCGAGGCGGAGCTGGTGCTCGCTTTGTCCCCACTGGGCAGGGCGGGGGCACGCCACTCCTGGTACAGAGGTTTTCCTTAACTGCATTTGTCCTCTCTCCGCCCTGCCTACACTGCCCCTAAATGTCCTTGTTCCCGCAAGGACAAGTTATGCCGCCGAACTCCACGGGACGGCAGGAGCAAAGGGCTTGACGGGAGGTGGCACGGGCAGGGGTGGAGACGACCACCTGGGTTCCCGCTCTCCATCTCACAAGGACTCTTCCTGCAGCCAAGAGGGTTTCCCGTGGGGCTGCCTGCACGCCGCCATCAGGACGGGAGAACATGGAGCAGCACGTGGGAGCCCCACGCTCACCCCTCAGCCCCGAGAGGGGCAGCCACGTGCTTCAGGACAGGGGGCTCCTGAAAAGTGGCAGCAGGACACACTCACCACCTCGCTGGAAACCAGGGGACAGAACTGGGGTTCGCTGTGTCTGTGTGGAAAACGGCATTTTCTCCTATGTAGATTTGGGTCTTAACCCCTCAGGAATACGGTACTGGGATCAAAGATTTTATTTAGCTCATTATTTAATGAAGGAAGCGGTAAGCTGGAGTGTTCGGTTCAAATGAGAAGTTACACGTACACGCACGTAACCAGGGACGTTGAAATGAATTTAGAGGCCGCCCTGCGGCTTGGTAGTTAAGAGAGCAGATCCCACAGGGTCAACTGCCGTTTGAATCCTGGCCTTGGCAGCTTGCAAAACACAACAGGCACGCGTGTGTGTGTGTGTGTGTGTGTGTGTGCGTGCGTGTGAGCCCCAATCTCAGCGGGTTGGGGGAATAGAGAAGGGACTGCAGCGTGACCACGCCCCGTGGAGCGGCTTCTTCCCCTGCCCCTGTCCATCTCTCTGGTTAGTGAGCGGCTCTGGTAATTTAATAAACACATGCACGAAATAAAATACATTTGGCAATGGATGCGGAACTGTTCCATACCCAATAACATGTTAAATGACAAGGTTTGCAGACACCTTTTCTAAAGGGGGGAAGTCAATTGGATCTTCACGAAATGAAATATTTTCCATTTGCTTAGAGAACAGACCCTGCGCCACTCAGCGTACGCCGCCGTCTTCACCGAGGTGACGGTCAAAGGGATCTTGTAATGAATTAGCGTCTGACAAAAACCGCTGGGCATTAGCTGCTGGAAGCCTTCAAGCTGATATAGTGCGTGCTTAAACAGTCCAGAATGAGATAATATTAAAAATATTTGTTTTGGGATCCAGGGGAGGTGCTGACACATACGTGAAGAGCTGCAGCCCCGCCCGCGGTCCTGGGCCTTGCCGGCCATTTAAAGGGCCCAGCGCCCCCCGAGACACGACGCACTTTATTTACTCACAGTAAGATTGCAATGTCCCATTTTTCTTTCGAGAGTAAAAACAGCTTATTATGTATCAAGAACAGACATGCAGAGGAAGGAAAAATGGCTTTTTCCTTCCTTTTAAATCTCCTGACAGCATGGTGACCAAATAACCAGACTATGTGTGCTCAGAATATGCAGCAGAGTCTCTAGGGTGCGGCTGGGACATCAGAACTCTTTTTTTTGAGTTTTTGCTATCGGGTGCATGTGCTGGTCAGAGAGACAGAGACAGAGAGAACTCTCCCCTCCCAGGGGCTGTCCATGTCGCAATCCCTTCTCCACTCTTCTTTTGGGATTTGGGCATGTGTGCACATGTGTGTAGTGTGAGTTTTAAGCTGCCGGATCTGGGACTGGGACAGCGGTCGATTACGTGAGAGTCCAGCGACCTAACCATTGCACCATCTGCTGGTCCCCCATCAGAACTCTCCTGAAGTTCCCAGATGTTTTCTGGAGTTCAGGCTGGAACTCACTTGTCTGTCATCTCGCCAGCGTGAGCGGTGTTAGGAAGAAGGCTGAGTCCGGAGGGGAACGCTAGGGAAGGGTCCGTGTACAGATCGATACAACACAGACGCGGTCTTCACGAACTGCTTCCTCGGGAGCGCGTGAGACGGACTTGGGGTTCAGGCCTTTCACTCAGCGGCACCAGCCAGGCAGTCTGTGCTAGAACTGGGGACAGCTGGCCCGGCTCTCAGGGCTGGGCGCCCTATCCTGCCTTTCCTTCCCGGACGTTGAAATGAACGGAAGAGCGACCAGTCAGCCAACAACACAAAGTAGCACAGAGAGTCTTCTTTTTGTACAAAATAAAAATGGAAATTAAAGGTTAACTTAGGGTTGATTTAAAATGTTTGGCAGAGGGAAACTTTTATATGCACATATTGCAAGTAAAACTGATTTTACAAAACTCATTTCTGAATGCTCTCAGAACTGCCTACCAAAATTTTCCGTTTTAGTGAATGCCAGAGAGGATGTTAGCCATTTCTGAGATCTCCTGTACAGACACTGGTCTGGCTAGATTTATAGGTGATTTCCAAGTCGTAATAGCGATCGCCTATCACCTGGCCATATTTGAAAGCCGCAGTTACTGGAGGGCAAAATTAAAGTTGAACCTTTTACCTTTGTTGAGAAAAAAGAAAATAGAAAGGAAAAGGAAAAACCAAATAGAGTCATGTAAATGTTACGGTTGAAATCCAAGGTCTGTTTTCTTTATTAAAGGAATCTGACACATAATAGTAAAGACTAAGGGCTTTTCCTTTAAGAGGGAAACACGGAGGGACCAGCAGTTGGCATAACGGCTATGTCACTGGACTCCTATGTCAGTCGACTGAGGTTTGAGTCCCAGACCCGGTGGTTTAAACTCATGTAGGAGACATGTGTGTATGTGCCCAAGATCCTGAGAGGAGAATGGAGGAGAAAGGATTGCGGCGTGGCCATTCCCCCTGGGGGGTGATTTCTCACTTTCTGTCTCTCTGTCTTTCTGGCAAGCGCACGGGTCCTATAGCAAAGACCTCTCCAATAATAATAATAATAATAATAATAATAATAATAATAATAAAAAGAGGGGAACATGGAGTCAGCCAGGCTGAGCCCCAGCTCCAAAGGTCTCACACCTGCGGTTCCTTTAGGCAGTTTCTTTGGTCTGGTGTGATGTGTGATGGTGAGGAAGGCGTGAGTGGCCCTGCAGGGACGGAGGAATCTTGCCCTGCTGAGAGCAGCCCCTGCCTGTAGGCAGTGCTGAGTACCAGTGGCCACGGGGTCTGAGGGAGCACACGCTGCACCTTCCCTCCACGGGGTAGGAAGTGCCGAGTACCAGTGGCCACGGGGTCTGAGGGAGCACACGCTGCACCTTCCCGCCGCGGGATATAGGAAGTGCTGAGTACCAGTGGCCACGGGGTCTGAGGGAGCACACGCTGCACCTTCCCTCCGCGGGGTAGGAAGTGCCGAGTACCAGTGGCCATGGGGTCTGAGGGAGCACACGCTGCACCTTCCCTCCACGGGGTAGGAAGTAGTACCAGTGGCCACGGGGTCTGAGGGAGCACACGCTGCTTCCCTCCACGGGGTAGTGCTGAGTACCAGTGGCCATGGGGTCTGAGGGAGCACACGCTGCACCTTCCCTCCACGGGGTAGGAAGTGCTGAGTACCAGTGGCCATGGGGTCTGAGGGAGCACACGCTGCACCTTCCCTCCACGGGGGAGGAAGTGCTGAGTACCAGTGGCCACGGGGTCTGAGGGAGCACACGCTGCACCTTCCCTCCACGGGGTAGGAAGTGCCGAGTACCAGTGGCCACGGGGTCTGAGGGAGCACACGCTGCACCTTCCCTCCACGGGGTAGGAAGACGTTCTCAGCCGGGCCGGACTCAGCCCAGATGTCCCCCAGGGCTGCATTAGGAAGAATTTTATTATTACTTTAAAATTTTCAGAGGGTGCATGCTCTTGCCAGAGAGATAGAAAGGAAAGGGAAAAGGCACCCCGGTGGGGCGAAGTCACCCCACAATCTCTTCTTTTCCGTTTCTTCATCCACATCACATATGCACGGCATGATTTGGGGTGTGCATTCATATGTGTCTGGCATGTTTTTCGAGCCACTGAGGACAGCACTGGAAGCACGGTCAGCCGTGTGGGACCTGGCTCCTTTGCCCGTGGGCCAGCCCAGAAGATTTCTATGCACTCAAATGCTCTTCCCTTTATAAGGCCCTTACTTTATTAGAAAATGCCAAAAATTGTATTTCATCACTGTGTTGACATAAAGCCAAATATATTATTATTATATGCTAACATATTTTCTTTAACCTAGAATAGTTTTCTTCTGATTTAAAAAGAAATTGAAAAGCTTTGTGGACTTTTCAAAGGATGACTCAGTCCTTAAGCACGGTAGGGCTGCCGAAGGGATAAGCCCGCTCTGCCTGCAGGTCAGGTGAGGCGGGGCGGGCGGGCTAACCAGAATCGCAGGCGCCTTCTGGGTCTGGGCCTTGATACCAGGAAGTGAGGGCACTTCTGAGGTTGTGAACAGAGAAGAGGCATGGCGTGACACCTTTTAAAGGGATGACTCCTGTGTGGCTGCTAGCCTGTCACCGCGTTGGTAGCAGAAACACCTGTTGATTTGCAGAAGTCCGCAGTCCTAGGCCTACGGCGTGGCCGGCGGAAGCCCAGAGGAGGCAGGCAGGCGCTGCTCTCTCCTGTACACCTGCCAGTCCCCGGGAGAACCAGCCCTTGCCGTGACAGCGGGAACTCACGCGGTCTCTGAGATGTCGCGAACCTGTTCAGGGACTGTTGCTCCGGTGACACCATCGCCCTGAGCCTCACCCTGGGACCCCAGGAGGGAATTAGGCTTTTTCTTCAAACCTTTACAAGCCGTCAGCACACCCAAGCCCACCACGTGAACTTCTGGGGGCCACGTGCAAGCCACAGCAATGGTGGACGAGGCCAGAGGAAGGTCCACCTCCAGTTAGAGGGCTCTTCTGACGTCCAGGGAGGCCCACCGCTGCCCTGACGGTGCAGGTGCTAGGTGCCGGGTCCACACACAGGAGAGTGGGGGCGAAGGGCTGGCTGGTGGGGCGGGTGATGGGGAAGATTCAGGAACGGTCTCCAACTGCTTGAGCAGCACGGTAGCGTGAGGCGGTCTCTTCCTGGGGAGGGGAAATTGGAAGGAGAGCGAGGAACCTGGGAGTCGGCCCTGGGCATGTTAGATGTTTACGCGACTTCCTGGGTGCTCTGTGTCTGGAGTTTAGGAGGTTCAGGCTACGGGGATATTTGGGAACAACCGCTTACAGGAAATAGTGAGAACCAGGGAGAGGGTGAGGCCAAGAGGGAGTGTCGTGTGTTGATAGAATCCTGGAGAAGAGCCCCTAGGACTGAAATCTGAGGCACTCCAGGAGTCAGGGGTGGGGCAGGTCCCATGGCACAAGGGCTAAGAGCTGCGCGTAGAAAGCCAGATCCCATGCGGCTGCCTGGGGTTCGAATCTCTGGCCCTGTGGCTTGAAACACGCCGGCCATGTGTGCGTGGGCGTATGTGTGAGCCCCGGATGGCAGTGGAAGGAAAGGGTTGCCGCGTGACCATGCCCCACTTCGGGGTGGGGAGCGCTTTCTCCTTCTCTGGCAAGCTCGTCACCCTCAGGCATTACATTTATTTATTCATTATTTATTTATGTAAACTTGGAGGTTGGGAACATGAAGGGAACCAGGAGCCGGGACTGTAGGAGCTGCTAGAAGAGCCTGTCCCGAAGCCCGGGTGCAGGCCCAGGTCTGCCGAGCAGCCGCTGTCCCACTCCGGGTCGCTGGCAGCCCAGGCACCACGCAGCGCTGGTACACCCACGCTCCCTTCCTGACGGGAGCCAGCCGAGGGCCCACGCAGCGCTGGTGCACCCACGCTCCCTTCCTGACGGGAGCCAGCCCAGGGCCCACGCAGCGCTGGTGCACCCACGCTCCCTTCCTGACGGGAGCCAGCCCAGGGCCCACGCAGCGCTGGTACACCCACGCTCCCTTCCTGACGGGAGCCAGCCGAGGGCCCACGCAGCGCTGGTGCACCCACGCTCCCTTCTTGACGGGGAGCCAGTCCAGGGCCCACGCAGCGCTGGTACACCCACGCTCCCTTCCTGACGGGAGCCAGCCGAGGGCCCACGCAGCGCTGGTACACCCACGCTCCCTTCCTGATGGGAGCCAGCCCAGGGCCCACGCAGCGCTGGTACACCCACGCTCCCTTCCTGACGGGGAGCCAGCCGAGGGCCCACGCAGCGCTGGTGCACCCACGCTCCCTTCCTGACGGGAGCCAGCCCAGGGCCCACGCAGCGCTGGTACACCCACGGCTCCCTTCCTGACGGGAGCCAGCCGAGGGCCTACTGCCCAAACTGGGCTGGAAACAGCCTAACCCGCCCTCCCCGTCAGCCCGAGTGCTCAGCTCACAGAGGCGCCTCGGAGGGGAGGAAGCCGGAGGTGAAGAGCCCCTTTCTGTGGCACGCCTCCCCGGCCACGGTTAGGAGGCGTGGTTCCTCCTCTGGATGTCAGAGAAGGGCAGGGTGGGGAGCACGTGGCAGAGCTGAGGGAGGGATCCCGGCCTGGACGTGGACACGAAGGGCCTGCCGTGCCGAGGGTGGAGCTCAGAGCAAGCAGATGCATGTCGCCGGCTGGAGAGAAGGAAATGAAATGCAGTCAGAAGCAGCCCGGGACGCTCGCTACCACTCCTGCTCCCCGGCGCCTGCCACGGTCTGTACCCTGCGCCCTCGTCTTTGGGGTGACGGTATCAGAGGCGGGCCTCTGGGAGGTGGGTAGGTTGTCGGGGAGCCCTCACTGTGGGACCGATGCCCTTGTAAGAGGCGCAGGAGGGACGACCTCTGCTATACCAAGGTAAATCAAGGAGCGTGCACAGCGCGACGGGGCTCTCACCGGGCACCAGGCTCTCCTCGGACTCTGCCCTCCAGAACTGTGCTCAGTGAGTGCTTGCTGCTTAACCCACACGCGGGCTCGCTGGAGCAGCCTGAGCGGAAACTGCTCCATCCCACACGCAACCACACACGGCAAACAAAAGTTCTGCTTATTTATTTCAGAGAGATTTTTGCTATAGGGTATGTGCGCTTACCAGAGAGAGACAGAGAGACAGGAAGTGAGAAATCACCCTCTGGGGAGGATGGACATGTTGCAATCCTTTCTTCTCCATTCTTCTCAGGATTTTTGGCACACATGCACATGCTCCCAGTGTGTTTTAAACCACCAGGTCCCAGACTCAAACTGCAGTCAACTACATGGGAGTCCACTGATGCAACCATTACGCCATCTGCTGGCCCCACAAAAGTCATATTTAAATATGATTGTCAGTGTCCCCCAGGCATTGGCCCCAAGGCTGTTGAGTTTGGATCTCAGAAGAAAGTGTTGGGTCACTCTTTCTGCTGCACTATTGCTTCAATTTAAAACGAAAAGTGTAAGAGAAATACACCACAATTATTAAAGGAGGACGGTGGTTGTCTGAAGTTTGAAAGCCCTTTAGAATTAAATTCTTTTCGAGGCCGGCAGGTGGCGTGGTGGTTAAGGGCATGGGCTTCCCACGTGGCTGACCATGGTCCGAGTTCCGGACCTGGTGGCTTGCTTTCTCACTTTCTCTCTCTCTGTGTCACTTTGTCCCTCTCTGGTCAAATTAAAATAAATTAAGTTTAATAAAGTTTATTTTTTTAAAAAAAATCAAAAGAAAACAAATCTTCAAAACTGCCTGCTTCTGAGATTGTATTCCACACGAGAAGAACATGCTGTTTAACGGGTGAAAAGCTAACGAAACGGGCGGGCGGTGGCACCAGCAGCTGTGGGAAGCCTCCTTCGGATCAGTCCAGCCCAGACAGACACGAAACAGGGAGAACTAGGAGTCCTGGCTCAATCTGCACCTTTGATTATGGGAGCGAGAAAAGAGAAAGACGGCTTAAACCAGCTTGATTTGTCTTCTGTTTTCTACAACCAACCCTAACCGCGACGGAAGAAGAAAGCTCGCTCTGTTTCTAGATGTGCTTTTTGCAGACGTACAGGTCAAGTTCCAAGGAAAACCCAGAGAAGAATCCTGTGTTTTTTTAGGCTTCACTTTTCCTTGCCCAAAAGTAACCTAAGTGTTCAACTGCAGGAATAATACACCAAGAGAAAGTTCTGAAAATTAAATGTGTAGGTGATTATGTTTCTCCAAGGCTTTGCTGGGATTCTCTTTTAAATGCACACATAAGCACACGCACACCACACACGCACACACACTTCAGTAGCAGGGAGCATTTCTGCACAACAGTGATTTGGTCCAAAGCCAAATGCAAGGTGATTCTTCTGATAAATGCACTGAAATGGACTTTTGAAGCAACTTGATTATTTTTTTAGAGAGATTTTTGCTATAGGGTACATGCACTCACTGGAGAGACTGAAAGACAGAAAGTGAGAAGTCACCCCCCGGGGGATGGCCACAGCACAGTCCCTTCTCCTCCACTCTCCCCTCGGGATCTTGGATATGCACGCACATGCACCTGGTGTGAGTATTAAGTTGCCCACTACGTGGGAGTCCAGTGACAAAACCATTACACTACCTGCTGGTCCTGAAGCAACTTGATTTTAAAAATCTTCCAGGGGCTGGTAGGTAGTGTGGCGGTTGAAGGCGCTGGACTTCCGCATGGCTGACTGTGGCTTGGGTCCCGGACCTGGAGGCTTGCTTTCTCACTTTTCCTTTCTCTCTCTCTGTCTTTTTCTGGTCAAATTAAAAAGTGATAATAACAAGTAAAATGAAATAAATAAATAATTTTAAAAAATCTATATTCCAAGCATGAAAACTACAACTGAATACTAGAAATAAAAAATAAAACTTGGGGGCCGGCTGGTGACACAGTGGTTAAGGCAGCTGGATCCCACGTGGGCAACTGTGCGGTTTGAGTCCTAGATCCAGTGGCTTGGAAACACATCACATCTATACACGTGCCCCAGTGTGGCAGGACAGAGACTGGAGGAGAAGGGTGCAGAGTGACATTCTTCCTCAACACCCCACCCCCAGCACATGTGCCTCTAGAAAAACTTTAAATGTGTATTAAGTAGAGCTGCTGGCCTAGAAACCTTTCTGACACAAGGACACAGTCACGTCTGGTGTGGGACAGAGCCCACACTCAGCAAGCTCCCCGCTCTCACCTGCCTTCGCTGAGGGCCCCTCCACTCCACCCGGCCAGGCTTTTCTTCACCATCACTTGCCGTCCACATCGGAACTGACTGACCAACAAACAGCGATCAGACCTTCCGTCCAGACAGGGCAAGGTGGCAATGTATTTCCAGCTCTGAAAGCAGCTGACACATCAGATTTCAGTTTAACTCTTTTTTTTTTTTTTTTTTTTTTTTTTTTTTTTTTTTGAGAGGTTTTTGCTATAGGGCGCGTGCGCTTGCCAGACAGACAGAGAGAGACATAGAGACAGAAAGTGAGAAATCACCCCCCCCAGGGGGGATGGCCACGCCGCAATCCCTTCTCCTCCATTCTCCTCTCGGGATCTTGGGCACGCACGTACACGCACCCGGCGTGAGTTTTAAGCCACTGGGTCTGGGATACGAACCGTGGTCGACTACATGGGAGTCCAGCGACATAGCCATTACGCTAACTGCTGGTCCCCAGTTTAACTCTTTTAAGACCGACACGAAAAGTCCCGAGAATGTAAACCTTCCTAGGCATGTTCCAAACGCAGCGCAGTGAGGTCTCCAGTACCCAGCCGACAAACCGGCAGACCTCATTCTTAGGGTTCTGTGCGATGGTGGGATGACGTTTCCTCTAAGAGAAACTCTGAAACAGATACTGCCCCAAGACCAGAAAAAGTCGAGGGGTTTGGGTGGTAACTCGGCTACGTTGCAGATGGCTGGAATGGGCGTCTACGGCCCCAGCGCCGATGGCTGCCCAGGCCCGGCAGTGGCGCAGACGCCGAGGCTGCAGGGCAATGGAGCTGCCGCTGCGCATGCGTCCTGCCGGTCCCGCCGGCCGGATGGACGGTGAGTGCCTGAGTGAGTCACCCGGTCTGCAGCCTCTTTCACAAACAACAATGAACTCCTAAAAACCCGAACGCCAGGGCGGGCTCAGTGGTTAAGGGAGCCAGACCCCACGGGGTGACTACGCAGCTTGAATCCTGGCCCTGCCCTTGAGAGACGTGCCAGGCAATGCGCGCTCTAAATTCCCCAGGGAGGGAGAAATGGAGACGGGATTGTGGTGTGGCCATGTCTCATTGGGGGTGCTCTCGCTCTCTTTCACTCCCTCTGTCTCGAGTGCATGTGTCGTCTGATAGTTATAAAGAAAAGCCCAGATGGCCCTCCTCAGACTGGACTACACGATGCACAGGGCCTGCGTCCTGCTCCCTGGCGCTCACTGTCCTGGTCCCCGCCTGGCCCCTGCAGGCTGTGAGGGCCTTGGGCGTGCTCGGTGCCTGCGTGGAGTGGCCGACGCTGCGGGACCTCACAGGCACTCGTACCTCTCGCTTGCACAGGAGCGATCAAATCACCAGGGGGAGTGGCTGGCACAGATAAGGTGCATCTCCGATCATGTCAGGGGACAGTTTTTAAATCTCTAGGTAACGTAAATGACTCTTCTGGCCCCTTTTATTTATAATGCCAACAATTTCAAAGATAAATCGAGTGAGGAAATCAGATCGCACACCATCTCCCAAGTACCTTGGCCCTCCAGTGTGCCGTGCATCTAAATCCCTGTCCATGTCCCGGGCATTGAGTCACGAACGGGAAGGCCCAAGCAGGGCATCGATGGCGTAGCTCTCAGGGGAAACAGAGCCACCCATAAAACAGACACCAACACCAAACGAACGCCTCCTGGCCCCACCACACGCATGGTCCAGGTGGTGGTGATGACACGGCTCGCCCTCATCAGGTGCTTGGGACGTGACAAGGGGGGCGGCCCCAGGAGCGGCAGGTCGCAGACACTACTCCCTTCCTTATTTTCTAGGGAAATAGACCAAGGTCAAAGAACGACAAAACTCAGATCCAGACGCAGGTCCACCTGACCCCTCACCTGTCTTAGGAGAGAGCAGAAGACCGCTCCTGCACCCCCAGTTCGCCATCGCAGGCTCCTGGAAAGCATGGCTCGGCCCAGCTGCGGGGACGGAAGCTGCGAGGTACCCGTGGGCCAGGCGGGGGACTTCTGGGAGCCCAGGTTCAGCTTTCAGACAACCTGCCCAGGCTGGGCACGGCACCACATGCCACTTACCTGGCTAAGTGGGAGTCGGGGCAGGACAGTGACATGGGAGGAACTTCGCTCTCTCCTGGCCTCTCTCCCACAAAGAACAAGAAGGAAAATGAACAAAAACCGCACACATTGTACAGCAGTGAAAGCTTCAGCTTCGGAGCACTACACATTCACCAATTTCCACGTATATTAGACTATTGTAGATTATATTATCACCGATTGAAAGCTTTTTTTTTTTAACCTTTTTCTGAGATTTGGGAGCATGATCAAACAAATCTTTAACTCCATCACCCTGTGGCCGCAAAGCTGGCTTAGAATGAATGCATTTTCCTTCACTATGTAAGGAACAGTCTTACCATTTTCCCTCCCAGCTCACCTCCAAGGCATTCCCTAGCAATAACGAGATTCCAGACGAGTGTGGTCTGGCCGCTCCGTCCTGGCTGTGATCACTCAGGCAGGTTTCCAGTTTTCTTTTTTGTTTTGTTTCTGTTCTATTGTCAACATTTAAAGCACATTAACGGTCTCGCTCTTCCCAACATCATGTTTTTGTTTGTTTAATTGCCAGAGGGCGTGTGCACTTACCACAGAGACAGAGACAGCAGGCATGGCCACGCTGCAAACCCTTCTCTTCCATTTCTCCACCCTGTTGGGGTTTGGGGCACACACAGACATGCGCCTGGCATGCTGTTTAAGCCACCCAGGCCAGGATTCGAACCATAGTCAGCCATGTGGGATCTGGCTCCCTTAACCACTAGGCTACAGGGCCGGGCCATCCTAACATCGTGTTTTAATCAAGCATCTAACACATAAGTAGAGGCAACATACAGCTATTTCATCTTCCAGATGGCTTCTTGCCATCCTAGAACTGGATTAGAATGTTCTAGATAAGAGGCTAGCCCGCGGCATGGTGGTTAAGGCAGCTGGATCTCACATGCCCAGCTATGTAGTTTGAGTCCCAGACTCTGTGGCTGAGAAACATGCCAGGCATGTGGGCATGCACGCCCAAAACCCCAACAGGAGGGAGAGACGGAAGAGAAGGCGTTGCAGCAGACCATGCCCCGAGGGGGTGTCTTCCCACTTTCCCTCTCTCTGTCTCACTCAGGCAAGCACATGTGACCTCTAGAAGATTAAAAAAAAAAAAGAATGTTCTGGATATAGTAGCTATCTTCTCAACTTTTATCAGCTGTCACACCGTTGGATTGAGAGGGGTAACTGAGTAGGAGGGAAAGACTGCCCCGCCAGCCTTCATTCATCCCCTCTTGGTTTCAGACAGGAAGCAGCCCGTAAATTCGCCCTGAGATGAGTGGGCTAAACAGCGCTGCCCGGCACTCTGCGGCACCCGCCTTGGACGGTCAGCCAATGGCGCGGTGCCTGTTCTGCATTTTCCGTACAAACGTATATTTTAGTAAATGTCTCTAAACCAGTATGATTATTATTATTATTATTATTATTATTATTATTTTTACAGGTTTTTGCTATAGGGCACATGTATTTGCCAGAAAGAGAGAGACAGAAAGCGAGAAATCACCCCCCCGGGGGGATAGCCATGCCACAATCTCATCTCCTCCACTCTCCTCTTGGGATCTTCGGCACACACACACACGCACCCGGCGTGAGTTTAAGCCACTACACGGGAGTCCAGCGACACAGCCATTACGGGGCTGGTCCCTAAACCATTATTATTATATATCAAAATCTATTGCACTAAGCATATGTGAAGTAGATTGAGAGCTGGCTCCGTAGCCCAGCAGCTAAACTCTGGACACAGATAGACCCTACATGGCTTGATGGAGCTCAAGTTCCTGCCCTGGGTGTGTTCCCAAAGTCCTGCTGGGATGGAGCGATGGAGGAAAAATGATTGCAGCATGACCACGCCCCTTTGGGGTCCTTTCTGTGTGTGTGTGTGTGACCAGCAGGTGGCATAGTCATTAAGGCACTGCTCTCTCCCGTGGCTGATCATGTTCTGAGCCCTGGACCTGGTGACTTGAAAATCAGGCCAGGCACATGTGCGTGCATGCCCAAAATCCCAGGAGGAGAATGGAGAAGGGATTTCAGTGTGACCATCCCTGCTCAGGGGTGATATCTCACTCTCTCTCTTACTCTCTCTCTCTGTCTTTCTCTAGTGAGTGCATGTGCCCTATGGCAAAAACCTAAAAATAAATGTAAAGATAAAGGAGAAAAGATCATTCACTCTGCCGTCTCTACTTCCTGGGAGACGGCTGACAGCTCAGGATGAGGCTCGGGGATGACAGTGGAAGGGCTGTCGCTATCCCGTCCGTTCACCCCACACAAGCTGAGCCCACGGCACTGCTCTTCAGCAGACACGTCTACAAATGCAGCTCCACGTGTGCCCCCCGTTACGTGTTAAAACAGGACAGTGTGGAGAACGAGGCAGCCGGAGCTGTCAGAGGGCAGAACCACTTTAGCCGTAACCGCAGTCAAGAAAAGCGACGACGAGGCCAGAGCGAGCTGCGGAGGGCCGGCGTCCACTTTCCCCAGTGCCCTCTGAGAGTCACGTTGCGTGTCACGGCATTTAAAGTTGCAGCTATCTAGAGGACTGATCTACACAGCAGCAGTTTCTTTCCTTAGTACGTGGCCCGGAGTGCGAGCACGGGGAAGAGGCCACCGGCGGGGCCTCCTGTTTAATGGACTCGGGCATCTCTCCTGACTGCTTCCCTGCACTACCTGCTGTGTACGGTGAGAATCATCGGAGTCCCCTCACTCACACCGCAGGAGAGCCCGCAGGCTCGTGGTCCCGCTGGGCGGAGGCTAAGGCGGCTGGGTCGCACGTGGCCAACTGCCTTGAGAAACATGCAGGGCACACTTGCGTGCGTGCCCCAAATCCGAGAGGGCCGTACCCTCTGGGGTTGGGGTCTCCTCTATCCTTTCCCATGAGGACACACCCCTGGAGCAAACTAAGTAAATTACTTAAAAGAAAGAAAGATAAAAGAAACAAAGAAAAAGAGAGCGTCCAGGAGCCAAGCAGCCCAGGGTAGAGACCAGCGACGTGAGATGCTGGGGCGTCCCTGGAGGTGCCTGTGCCTTCCCCGCGGGCCCGGCGCGTTCGCCCACCAGGTGGCGCTGGCGAGCGGCAGGCCCGCACACGGCGCTCTGCTCTGTCCCGGGCTGGGTCCGGCTGTCCAGGAACGCCCGCGGCTGGCAGACCCCTAACGCAGGGCTGCTCACGCTCAGCGGGCGTCCCCTCCGACGGTGGCTAGAGGGCGTGGAGCCCAGCAGGCTCAGGTGCCAGCTGGCCAGCGTCCGGCCGGAGCGCCCGGGCCCCCTAGAAGTGCAGGCCTAAGGCGGTGCAGGACCCGCGGGCTGGCGGAGGGCGGCGCCTAGCCGGGTCTGCAGGTCGGGGACGGTGCCTGTCCTGACAGCCCGAGGGCTCCGCGCAGGCGGCCTGGAGTTTCCACAACCAGGAGGACGCGTCCTGGGGCCTGTGCGGGCTGACCTGTCACAGCCTCACGTGGGCTTCTCCCAGCGGTGAGCGGCCAGGCCCAGCGGTGAGCGGCCAGGCCCAGCAGTGACCGCCCAGGCCCAGCGGTGACCGCCCAGGCCCAGCGGTGACCGCCCAGGCCCAGCGGTGACCCGGCCAGGCCCAGCAGTGACTGTCCAGAAAGCTGTTCCTCCTGAGGACCTCAGTGCAGAGAGCTCCTGCCGGAAAGGCGACGCGTAAACCGGTCTGCACTTCCCCGCTCCGTGTTAGACCCAGGCTGGTTCAGGCCAGCTGAGAACATGGGGGGGGGGGGGGACCTTAGGAGTAAAGTCATCTTTGTTTCCACGTTTGTCCTGGAAAAAAGCGAGGAGCACTTCCCAATAGCAGTGCTTAGGTGTTCATTTTGGAGCAACGTGGGGACCCGGTGGGTGGAAAGGACGCCTTACCTTATAAATCTTAAACCTCCTGCTGAAGGAATTTAACTCACAATACGGTGTCCAAAGGGAGTGGAGCGTTAGGACTCTCCTGCCAAAGCCGCTGCACCCATCTCTTGGACAACAGCTTTCTGTCCTCGGGGAGACCGCTGTCTGTCCCCTCCTGCTCCTCCCGGAACCCTGCGTGCAGCCGGCCTTGCACGTTCCTCCAGAGTGCTGTCTACGCCGGGAGATAAGGGGCCTGGGCAGGACACCGTGCTGGGGAGGCAGCGCGGGGCCTGGGGCGTGCAGAACACAGGAGGAGGGGCACTTGCGCTCCCAGACAACGGCACTGTGGTCGGAGACAGGAGAGGGGACTGCGGTCAGGGACAGTGGAGACAGCTGCGTGTGCGCCTGCGTGTGCGTGCCTGTGTGTGCGTGCCTGTGTGTGCGCCTGCGTGTGCGCCTGCGTGTGCGCCTGCGTGTGCGTGCCTGTGTGTGCGCCTGTGTGTGCGGCTGCGTGTGCGCCTGCGTGTGCGCCTGCGTGTGTGTGCCTGTGTGCGCCTGCGTGTGCGTGCCTGCCTGTGTGTGCCTGTTTCTAAGCAGCCCTTTTTCGAAGGTGAACTTGTTTTAGGGTGGAGGTGGAGGGGAGTGAAACAGACTGCCGAGAAGGTGGGGCATGCCAAACTCCGTGCCTGAAACAAGGCCCGAGGAGCCGGGCGCATTTTCAGCGGTTGCTGGGGACCAGCGGGAGAGCGTCAGAGCTGAGCCCGTGTGGGGTCTGGCCAGCACCGCGCTGGGTGTCCACCCAGAGGCGATCGCACGACCACCGGGAGTCTGTGGTCACAGGGCTGTCCCCGGAGAGAGCTGTGTGGCCCACAGAGGGCTCTGGGCTGAGGTGTGGCCTTGGGAAAGGCGTGGTGAGGACGGCGGTGGCAGGCCAGCGTCACAGCGTCTTAGGTTTTATTGCTGCTTAAAAAAACTACCCTTAAACTCGGCACTTTAAAACATGGCACGTTTACCGTCCCTCGCAGTCTCCCTGGGTCATTTCTAAGCTTTTCTCAAATTAGTGATATTCTTGTTTCTATAGAAACGAGTGCACTTTGAAGGGAAAAGTCAAAGAAAACGTAATGGCCAAAGGGAAGGAAAAGAGAAGAGTGTGTGAGAGTCAAGCACACGAGGAAAGGGTCCGTCCGAGGACCCCCTTCCTTTAGTGGGCTGCCTGGGAACACTGTCCCCACGCAGTAGCTTAGCAGTGCCTCGTCAGACGCCGCCCTGCGGCTCTCTCTCCTTCCAAGTGTTAAGTACAGGCCATGCTGGAAACTGGGCAAGACAAGGCGGAATGGAAGAGACGACTCCTTGAGTAGACAGTGACAACCGCTGAGTCGTGTTCGGTGACTCCCACGGCCACGTAAAGGCTGCAAGGTGAGAACTCCCTGGTGTCCGGGGAGAACACTCCCAGCGATGGCACGTGCACCCCACCACTGCCGTACTTGGCTTTGATTAGAGAGTGTCTGGGAGGTGGAGAGAGCGTGTCAACATCCAGCAGACCTTAACCGAACCAGCCACTGCCGCTGAAGTAGCAGAAAATGGATAAATACATGAATGAGAAGATTCAGGAATAGAGAAAGAGTAGGGCAGGAAATCATTGCAGCCCCCAGATCCGGCTTCTCCACGGCGTTAGTGGGGGAGGTAGGTGGACTTTAATCTAACTTTTAAATGGTGGTTTTCTTTGTATTTCCATGTAGTACATGCAGATATTTGAGGGGAAAAAAAGAATAAAAACAAAAATAAAAAAATCATATGCATATCCCAGTACCCAGATGCACATTTAACGTGTTTATATATTTTCTTTTTCTCACTCCTTCAATTGTGGACGCTGGAATTAGGTGTTTTTGCGCCCCACTCTTCTGAGCTTCGTAATAAAGCTCGTTTGGCTCCTGCGTTCTCAGAAGTCCTCGGGGGACCCAGACTGACAGGAGCGGGAATCAAGGAGCCCTAGGTCTGTAAGACCGGGAGACACACAGCACTCGGGGCGTGTCAGTACAGGCTGGGTGACTGGACAGCTTATAACTCGCACAGTGGAGACAGAGGCCCACCTGCCAACACGGGACGCGTGGAAACGGGGCTTTTCAAAGGACCGGGTTAAGGAAGAGAGTGAGTTGTGAGGCCCAGGGTGACCAAGGCTGAGACAGCACAGCAGCTGTTCTAGATCGTAATGAGGGGAGACCTGTGGGCAAAGCAGGGTCGCCCAGGACGAGGGTTTGCTCTGACGCTGAGTGAACGGCTGTGTTGCCCAGACACAGTATGTTTGATTTTTCTTGGAAACAAAGTACAAGAAACTTCAAAAACTTCCTGTAAAAAAAATGGAATCAAAGTATGAGTTTATTTTGGTGCCAAAAAAAGAGAAAAAAAAAGTCTGTGTATATGTAGCTTTTTCATAACATGTACTTTCCATGAACTTTTGAAAACCCCATATCTAGCCTTGGTTGAAAGATTAAAGCTCTTAGAAAGAATAAAGCCAGCAGGTGGCGTAGTAGTTACATTGCAGGACGCCCACGTGGCCAACCTCGATTTGAGAACTGAACCCAGTGGCTTGAAACTCATGCCAGGCACGTGTATGTACATGCCCAAGATCCAGAAGGAGAATGGAGGAGAGGAGAAGGGATGTGATGTGGCCATCCTTCCTGGGGGTGATTTCTCATTTCCTCTGTCACTGTCTCTCTCTCTCTTAAGGAAAAAACCTCTGAAAGAAAGAAAGAAAGAAAGAAAGAAAGAAAGAAAGAAAGGAAGGAAGGAAGGAAGGAAGGAAGGAAGGAAGGAAGGAAGAGAGCGAGCGAGCGAGCGAAAGAAAGAGAAAGAAAGAAAGAAAGAGAGAGAGAGAGAGAGAGAGAGAGAGAGAGAAAGGAAGGAAGGAAGAAAGCGAGTGAACAATGAAGACAGGATAAAAAACCCTAGGGAAAGACAGGACCGTGAATACAAAGGCCCGGGGTTCCAGAAGGTGGGGGAGGACAGAGGCTGGGGAGAGTACAGGCAGGGGAGTGGAACCAGGTGCTTGGAGCCTGTGCGGAGCTGACCAGTGACGCGAGGTCCGTGCTTGTAACTCCCGTCGGGTCTACATTGCCATCCTCGGAGATCCCTTGCACATCGCGCTGAGGCATGAGCGGTTGGGTCACCCGAACCGACGGCGTGTTCTAGCTCAGAGGCCGCAGGAAGGGGCATGACGGGGGCAGAGGGTGGAGAGACCAGAGCTCCGGGGAGCACTGTGTTTGGAGGAAACAACCTCGATTCCCTCACTGAGGTCAAGAGAGAGAGTGGGGGGAGGCAGGGCTTTCTGCGGGGGAGGTCTCGGGGTTTCCAGCTCCCTGCGCCCTCCCTGCTGAGCTCAGCGTGTTCCAAGGAGATGGCCCGGTCCTACGTGGCAAGGCAGACTGGGCTTCTCAGAGCATGCCGGGGCCAGTCACCAGGAGGGCATACGCTATTCCGAACAGGAGGAGAGGATGCAGAGAGCAGGGGAGGGGATGGGGAGAGCAGGGGAGGGGATGAGGAGAGCAGGGGAGGGGATGGGGAGAGCAGGGGAGGGGATGAGGAGAGCAGGGGAGGGGATGGGGAGAGCAGGGGAGGGGATGCGGAGAGGAGGGGAGGGGATGAGGAGAGCAGGGGAGGGGTGCTCGTCCCTGCGCCACTGTGAGACGCGGTGGGTCTCCAAAGGCTCCAGACTTCTAGCAGCCGAGAGAAAGCAGCGAAGTGGAGTATCTTTCTGCAGGAATCCAATGTCCATGGAAGATCTGGGCAAGAAGATGGATGACGCAAATGTGTGTTCAGTTCAGCGTTAAGGAAGGCAGGTTACAGACCCCCCAGGAGTGCAGGAGTGAATGGGGGCACTTGTGCTGTGACCACAGACAGCGAACTGCAGGAAAGGAGCAGAGGCACGATCAGAGGAATCAGATTCTACATTCACACCGTAACACTGTAGAGCAGCATTCCCTGTGAACGTGAGAGATTATAATCAACCAGTAGCACTGGCTTTAGAACATAGCGAGGCCGATAACTGGGGAAACTGAGGGCCAGGGAAGAGGTGATCGTCCTCACAGTTGTACCATTATTAAAACGGTGTCAAAAGGGACCAGCAGTTAGCGTAATGGCTATGTCGCTGGACTCCCACGTAGTCGACCGCAGTTCGCATCCTGGACCTGGTGACTCACCGGGCACATGTGCATGGGTGCCCAAGATCCCGAGAGGAGAATGGAGGAGAAGGGATTGCAGCATGGCCATCCCCCTGGGGCGTGATTTCTTGCTTTCTGTCTCTCTCTCTGTCTCTCTGTCTGTCTGGTGAGCGCACGTGCCCTATAGTGAAAACCTCTCAAAAAAAAAAGTGTCAAAATATGTTAAGATAAACAAATGCCCCACTAATACGCTGCTCTGGGGCCCCATCTGCCCCCACTGAACACTAATAATCCCTTTCCCAAACCAACAAACACAAGTAGAACCTGCTAAACGCAAATGGCATAACTGCCGACAACCATCAAAACAAAATGAAAAACTCCAGCCCAAAAGCTCCTCTTTAGGAAAAGAGGTATGGGACCAGAGGATGGCTTAATGGTTACGTCGCTGAACTCCCACATAGTCAACTGTGGTTTGATTCCCGGACCTGCCAGGTGTGTGCATGCATGCGTGCCCAAAATCCCAAGAGAGACTGGAGGAAAAGGGATTGCAACGTGGCTATCCCCCTGAGGGGTGATTTCTCACTTTCTGTCTCTCTGGTGAGTGCACGTGCTCTATAGCAAAAATCTATCAGAAAAGAGAGAGAGGGAGGGAGAGAGAGAGAGAGAGAGAGAGGGGGAGAGAGAGAGAGAGAGAGAGAGAGAGGGAGGGAGAGAGAGGAGGTACTATGACAGACCTTGGCCTGAACCTGCGACAGGGAGGGATTTGTCTCTCCAGACTTCAAATCCATCCAGCTCTTAGAGCTTAGGAATCCCGTTTGTCAGCACTGATCTGCCGACGGTCTCTACTTCCCTGGAGACATGCCGCAGGGAGAGCCGGGATGGAGCTGAGAGAGAGGGGCCCTGCGGATTCCCTGTGGCGCTCCCACGCGTTACCTTCTCGCACTGACTGTGGCCTCGAGAGCTACCTCGCCTTCCTCTTCCTCGTGGCTGAAGCGGCTGTCGGAGTCGCCGGGTGGGTGGGTGGGTGCGCAGACTCACGCTCGACCTCGAGTCGCGTTCTTGCACGGCGTGACTCCTTCACAGTGACACAGTCCAGGTCATCTGGGTCCAGCCGGCAGGTAGGTCCCCAGGCCCCCGGCGGGTGAGACCGTAAGATCCACCTGTGAGAATCGTTTTGCTGCATTCTGGCGGCTTCCTCCTCCTAAGGACAGAAGGCAGGGTCCCTGGCGGTGGGTGTCCCTGCTTGGCAATGGCCTTGTTTACTCGGAAACAGCGTCTGGCCTCACAGGACAGCCGGTTCTGAGCCCTGGCCTGATATTTCAGTGGACCCAGCTCTCATCGTGCCCAGCACGACGGATGAGACCACCATCCAAGGGCCACTGTCCTGTGGGCCTCCTGTCCTTAGGCACTGACCCTGTCCCCGAGCAACACCACTTGGGCAGGGGGACGGGGAGCAGTTTCCTGTGTCCTGCCGGCTGACTTCAGGGCTAGCCTGAGCAGTGGGCAGGGCCTCAGGGATCAGAGTCCTTGCCTGTCCCAACCATCCCTGTCACTTTGTGGAGAGAGTGAGACGGCCTAGCCTGTGATGTGACACACGACACCTGGCACCTCCCAGGTCCTATGTGCTCACAGCCCGCGGAGAAGGATGACGCGGGGCCACGGGGGCCGACTTGGGAGCAGAGGGTGCCAGAGGGGGCTGCGGGAGGCAGGCTTCGTAGTAGCAAGAGGGCGAGACGCTCGCTGGCTGCTGCAGTCCGCAGGCTGGCCGGAAGCTGCAGCCCGCTGAGTTGAGCGCGGGTGGTGCAGCTGGTGCAGCTAGTTGGGGAACAAGCAGGCAGGGATCCTCGCAGGGCTGTGGAGGAGAGACGGAGGGCCATCTCTGGAGAGAACCGAGGGCTTCGTGGTCATGCCTCTGGGATCTCGAGGAGCTCCAAGCTGTCGAGGCGGCTTTTGAAGTGTGTGGTCTGTCTCAAGGCTCTACTTGCCCAAGTTTCGGCCAAATGACCTTTTGCAAATTATCTCCAAACTCGTTCTCCTCTGGAAAGTACAGGCAGCGGGCTGTTCCAGGAAGAGGGTGAGGCCCTGGCACTAAGTGCTGGGTCGGTGTTGCCAGCGGCCCCCCTGGAGGGAAGCCCTGTGCTGGCAGATTTTCTCCAGTTCTGCTCCCAGTGGAGCAGGGATTGGAGCAAGATCTGGCCTTCAGGCTGGGCCACGCAGCGGCACGTGGAAGGTGCAGACGTTGCTGCGTTCCCATCGACTGCCTGTCCTACTCGGGCGTAACCGGTTCTCAGCGCCACGAAGCAGATGTAGAGGGTCAGGAAGTGGCTTAAAAGGTTGGAGGAGAGAAACACTGTCGCCAAGGCCTTTCTTTTCAGCTGAAGATTTAGACGATTTATAAGTTCTTTGCTTTTGCTGTCTAAAAAAAGAAATCTTTATTTTGATCAGAAATGGAAACAAAGGGATTAAAAGAATCAGAAGAGTGATTTGTACTTGGCCTCCAGACTGCACTCCGGTTTCCATTTGCCAAGAGCAAGCCGATGAATAACGCTGCAGAGGGCGTCGTTAGCGGAGCGCTCCTCCGGCAGCCTGGGATTAGAGGGATCACTTAACCTTGACACGTTCACTTAGGATCGCAAGACCCTGCGCCATCAGCCCGTTCCTTCTTCTCATATTGCTGATCCTGGCAGGACCGGAGAATGGTTCTACGTCTCTCTCCCACTCTCCCTCTCTCCCCTCTTCCCCTGAACGTACCTGCCAATCTTCTCAAAGACAAAGACACCCTCACCTCTGTTAGCGTGACAGTATTTTGTCCAGAAGGCTGCCGAGGACGACACGAGCATTGTCCTTGATGAAGTCAATTTCCAAAAAGAAATTTTCAAAATTAATAGATTTCCAGGAAAAGCCCAAAAGAGCGTGTGGGGAAAATATCAAGTGCATTTAGCGATCAACTCATCTACGAAGAACAAACACTAGGAAGCTGCACGTGAGAAAAATCCGCATGACGCCTCGTCGGAGTGGGATTATGGGAAGGTATATAATCTCGTTCTGCTTTTTAGTTCATTTCTTTATTTCCCAGAGAAGGAGGTGCCTCACACAAGGCCCTGCCCCGTTGGGACCCTGCCCAGCCGTCCAACCAGCTGGCTCACAGGCACCCACGTTCAGATAGACCCGGTATCTGAACCCAGGCCCCCCCAGATGACCGCGGTACCGTGCCTCGGCACCCCACCGCTGCACTGCCGCGCCACCGCACCACCGCCGCACCCCCACGGCTGGGCCTATATCCGTGTTTCCAAGACTCCGCTTTGAAACTGGGATAGAGCGAGCGGCGCGGAGCCTGCGCCGCCGGCTTCCACGTGCAGCTGGCGTGTGCGTTAGCTAACAGGAGCTACGCTCTGATGGGAAATGGCGAGTTAAATGTGAGCTGTCAAACAGCTCCACTCCCCTGTGTCGTCGAGGACACAGCCGCAAACCTGTCCACCGAGCGCGGCTTATTGCAATGGTGGAGTTCTGCTTCACTTTTCTCCTTATCCGGCAACATGGATGCCCTGTTTTAGATTAAAGCGTGCATCTCGTTAATTACGGCGTTTAGTCCTCAGCTTGGTACTGCTAACCCCTACCCTCTCACTGTCGCTGTTTCAGGGGACCTGATGGGTTTGCCTGGGGTACACTAAGATGGAAAGTACCGGCTTTCTTAGACAAGTGGAGTTATTTCTGCGGCTTCTGTGACTTGAGAGCGTTCCAGGGCAGGGGTGAGCGGGCTGGGAATGGGGAACAGTGGGTGTGTGGTTACCTCCCGTCTGAGGCCCGAGGTGGGGCTCCGTCCGGGGAGGGCTGTGCCACAGCATATCGGACCGGAACCCGGGAGCCACGGCTGTCCTGCTCACGCGCTCTGCTGACACCCTCCGCCGAGATGAAAGCCGCGTCCTCCAAAACGCATCAGCGGCACTGGACCCGGGCGAGGCTCTGATGCGAAATGTATTTATGTTTCCCCAAACCCGACTTGAAAGTAATTGTACATGATTTGAGAGTTTTAATTGTTCTGGGTGTTTCTCTCTGCAAATAAGGAAATCCTGGCTCTTGGTTCCTTTTCAAGGTCTGCCGCACTAATTGCTTTCTGTTTGATTCTGTGCCCTTCTGAAATTGAAGGTTGCCTTCAGGCAGGGGGAGAGGCCAAGAGGGTGACTGTAGGTTTGGGGACTGGGGTAACCACGGCTGTGGCCGGGAGCCAGGCTCATTATCCATGGCTCCTCGGGCCGTCCCGGGGACCCGTTTTCCTGCCTCAGATCCGTGCCGTGACGGGAAGGTTAGGCTCTCCAGGCTCTGCCTCTGCACTATTGACCGTTTCTGACTGACAGCACCCTTTCTTCTGGGAATCAAACCCTGGTCCTGACTGTTTGTTTTCATGTGGGATTGGGCGTTGTGTTTCACTGCTCTCCAACCACAGCTTTACAGACCAGAATATATTGAAGGATGGATATTACACAGGAAATAGCTGTTCCATTTCTTGTCAGCAAGCGTGTGGCTTTTTGCGTTTACACCAACATCCCGCAGTGTTACTGTGTGATTACTTTCATTAAATCTGGCTAAACGGAAGTGCGGAAAGTTGGAGTGACCGTGTTGGTGCCCGAGAATGTTTGTGTCCCTTGCAGTCACAAGCCCTCAGTTGTGTGACTTGGCAGTTCTGTGAATGGAATTCGCAATCCCAAACCCCAAGCAGTGTTACGCTTCGTCATGGGGTTACAGGCATCCTTTCTCACGGAAACCTTCCCGAGTGGGAGTGAGCAGAGAACGCTGTTGTTCCACGGTTCAATCCCAGCCGTCACCACCCAGCGAGATAGCCAGTTCGAGTCACTTCTCTGTATTTGCCTCTCGCGTCCCTGAGGGATATGGGTACCGGGGACGCAGGGCAGATCACACACACCTAGGCTTTGTCTGCATGGTGCAAATTCACAGGACATTGCGGGTGTAGACCAAGGGTTCCAACCACTGCCGACGGTGCCTTTAACCCAGCCCCTGTGGTCTCTGCATAATGAAATGAACTGAGTGAGCGGAGCTTTGTTCAGACACCAGCTAGAGGTGGCAGGCCATAGACCCCCAGTCCCAGGTCGGGAAATCCTGCAGGGACCAGCTAGTTTGATGCTATCATTTCACAGGTGAGGCGAGAGGCCACTGCGGCCCAGGTCGTAGCACCGAGTCCTAGCTCTGGGCCAGGAGACCTGCTGTCCCCCATGCTGCTGGGACGCGTGGAGTGCAGGTGAGCTTCGCCCTGGGCTCGACAGTCCATCACGGGTTTGATAGCAATCGTGTTTGTCAAAGAAGCTCGGGAGCCGCAGTCGGGAAGCCGGGCCAGGTTGGAATGTGAAGCCTGGTCCTGCCGCGTCACTGAGCTGCTGTGGAATCCAACAACCTAATAAAGGAGAAATGCCTCGAAACGAGGGCTAAGGGCTGCAGCAAGCCGTGGGGCCGGGGCAGGCGGGGGCCGGGGCAGGCGGGGGCCAGGGCAGGTGGGGGCCAGGGCAGGCAGGCCGTGGGGCCGGGGCAGGCGGGGGCCGGGGCAGACGGGGGCCAGGGCAGGCAGGCCGTGGGGCCGGGGCAGGCGGGGGCTGGGGCAGGTGGGGGCCAGGGCAGGCGGGGGCCGGGGCAGGTGGGCTGTGGACTGGCTTTGTGCTGCCACTGAGGCTCCCTGGTGGACACAGCGCACAGAGGGACAACAAGCTGGTTTTCCCTCGTCTATTCGAAGGTGGCCACGCCCGCACAGGGAGTTGCCGGCACAGGCTGGCTCCCAGGGAACTGCTGAGCCGTGCACAGGAAGGGTGGGCTGTCCTCCGCTCTGTGGAGGGACATAAGGCCTCGCACTGTCCAGGGCCGCCCAACTCGCCATCTCTCACTTTCTCCAATCTCTCTGTCTCCAGCATGGAGAGCCAAATCTCAGCCAGGCCGGCGACCTGTGCCCATTCCTGCGGGCAGGCGGAGGGACTAGACTGTGTGCTCACTCGGAGACAGAGGCCTGCTAGAAACCCTAACTGCAGAACTGAAGAACGGGAAAATAGCTTTTGAAAGTGGGTCGGAACCTATTCAGGATGTTTTCAAAATGAGAAATCTTCCACTCAATCCAAAGGAAAACCCAGTGAGCACTGCCTGGGGGTACGCGGCCCCATTACAGACCGAGGGGCCGCTGCACCTGCCGGCCTGGGCCTGATAGTGCTCTTTACACGCGGTGACACCTCCGCCGCGGTGCCCTCAGGCATGGGCCGGGCTGGTGGCGGCGGACACGGGTGCCAATGCGCCCGCACAGAGCGTGGCTCTTCTGCCCAACTAAGTTCTACTCTGTCTACAGGAAGCAGCATTGGAAAATCAAGTCGATGGAGTAGCGTACAAAAAATTCATAAAGTCCTTCATTAGAAACGAAAACCACCGGGTGGGAGTGATCAAAATAAATTGTATTGTCATAAAGCAATTAAGAGAAAATTAGGCAATCATAAGGTGATAAAAGCCTATTAGTTAGAGGGCCTGAAAAACACAGCGGGTTGTGAAAAATTAAATTCTCACACTCAGAAAAATGCAAATGCATGCACGCAGTCATCTCTCGCGGCCAAGAGTCAAATCACCAACGCGGTGAAGAGTCAAAACAAAAGCCTTGGAAAATGTCTTTATTTTCCAGCATTTTTCTTTCTCACCAGGGCTCGGATTTGAGGATCTCTGCCTTCCCACTCCTTGTCTTCTTTCTTTCCCAGGAAGCCTTTAGTAGTTCTGTAACCCGGAAAATGAAATGCCGTAGCACGCCGTGGGCCTCACGCAGACTCCTACTTTTTAGCTCACACGGGTCGTTCTGCGATGGTCGTCAGTGGACGTCAAAAGACCTTCTTCTGAGGCTATGACCAGAAATGAAGAGGCGGGGGCCTGGGGTAGAGCGCGGTGTGCAGCTGGCTGGTGGCTTCGATATCGCAGGGGGTCTGGTTCTGGAGACCAGACGCCGCTGCTCGCTCTCCTGCTGTGGTAAGAGCGCTTCATAAGCCTCCTGGGAAGAGACGGGAGTGAAGGTCTGGACTTGCGCCCGGAGGGTCTTCCTTGCAAGGCCTTAGTCCTGCTGCAGGGTTGCAAAAGCAGCCCATGGAGCGTGCGTGCCTGCATCTCAGGAGCTCTGTGTACAGAAACAGGCCGGGGCCAGATGTGGCACTCAGGCCCGGGGCCTATACAGTTTGCTGACCCCTGGTCCCTGTCATTTCCTGGAAATCATCAAGGAGGCCTTCAGAGAAGCGAAGCCAACAGCTTTGGCGTGGCGGGGAAGTCGTTGAGGAAGACTGACCAGCTCCTTGGCGGTAGAGTAATTTTCTGGGCACTGGTTTGGGGCCGTCCTCAGTGAGCCCCGCCCAGTACTGCAAGGAGCCGCTGCCCCTGCCTCTGCCTGTCCCCCCCCCCCCCCCCCCCCCCCCCGCCCCGGCCCATAGTACCGTCAGCACGGGGCAAACCCGTGCCCGGACACGATGGCCTTGCCGGTGTCCTAGGGCAGTCCTCCCCCTTCGTGGGGCTGCTCTGAGCTTAATGGAGGGGCACACTATTTTCCTGCAGCTGGTTGGCCGCTTGTGCCAACACTTCAAGTAATCTGCCTTTGGGCACGTGTGAGAAGTCCCAGTTACTGTGCCGGCCCCATGGCCTAGTGTTAAGGCAACCAGATCCCACGTGGCTGACCACGGTGTAAATACTGGTCCCGTGGCTTGAAATCCACCAGGCACACGTGCATGCGTGCCCTGCGTCCCGACGGGGGGAGGGGGGTAGAGGAGAAGGGGTTGTGGTGAGGCTGATCCTCTCCGAGAGGGACTTCCTCGCTCTCTCTGGGGAATGCCTTCTGGCAATTAAAAAAATAAAAACAAAACGCCACATTTATCATACATAAAGTTCCGGCACGCCCAGGAGCGTGTTTCAAGATCCTCACGTCCGTTTTGGTCGTCTTCTCGCCTGTCCCCGTGAGCACTCTGCCCTGTTGCTGCTTCTCCACCTGGAGAAGCTCTAGTCGGTCTTTCTCCTTTTTTTTTCTTTGCTTTCTTTCTTTCTTCCTTTCTTTCCCTTCCTTATTTCTTTCCTTCTTCCTTCCTTTCTTCCTTTCTTTTTGTATTTTGATAAAGCATTGGCAGTTTTCTTTACATGTCATGCACATTTCAGAACAGCTTTTACAGGAGCTGCGTTCCCCGACTGCCACCGTGGCGAGCAGGCGCACGGGCCGCTGAAGCCTGCGTGGTGAAGCATAAAGGATCCGCTTTAAGCAGTTGCAGATGGGGAGCCTGGGAATGCTCTGGAAGTCCTGTGCCCTCTCTGGGATTGAAAGGGACTGATCCGTGTGTACCAAAAAAAAAAAAGAAAAGAAAAGAAAAAAAAGAAAAACACACACACACAGAGTAGACAAGGCCAGAGAAAAGGAGACAAAGAGCCAGGCAGTGTTACAAAGGACCTGGCCCCCATCCAGGAGCGCCTTGGGAAGCGTCTCCCCAGCACGCCCAGGAAGAGGCATGGGAAGCCGCCCCGAGGGGTCCTCAGGAGAGCCGGGCAGGCCGGACGCTCCCGCCAGGACGCCCAGACTCCTGGTTCTGGGGCAGGTGGACTTGATTCTGCTCGGGGTCCCTCCGGTCAGATCTCAGAACCGCCCGCTCTGGCTGCCTGGCCTAGGATCTTGTCCTGTGTCTGAGTACCCTTGGCCTACCTGCCTCGGCTCTCACTTCACGTCTGTGCCTGCGTTTGTCTGAACGGGCATGATGGGCACGAGTGGCCTGGTTCTCGTCTCCTGACTGCGCTTGCTGGGCTATGAGGGCGACCTCCACGTGAGCCATCTCTGCCTGGTTCTTTTCCACTCCTGGGCAGTCGCCCTGTGGCTTTAGAACCTCCTCCTTCCCAGGGACGTCTCTCCCTGGAGCCTACTGGTCTCTGGGCTGAGCGTCCAGGACATCTGATGCCTCTGCCTTCCTGCAACTCCGCTGTCCCAGTCTGCGCCGCCGTGTGCAGTGCACAGGGCTTCTCTCTCTCTCTCTCTCTTGTTTTTCTTGGAGAGGTTTTTGCTATAGGGCGCATGCGCTTGCCAGAAAGACAGACAGAGACAGCGAGACAGAAAGCAAGAAATCACCCTCCAGGGGGGATGGCCATGCCGCAGTCCCTTCTCCTTCATTCTCCTCTCTGGATCTTGTGCACGCACACACACACGCCTGGCGTGAGTTTAAGCCACTGGGTCTGGGACCTGAACCGCAGTCAACTACATGGGAGTCCAGCGACATAGCCATTATGTCAACTGCTGGTCCCATACACACGGCTTCTCTTCATAGTAACTGCTTGCAAAGAGGTAGCACATGCCTCTGCAGAACACGGCCACTTCTCGACTCACATTCTTGTGCATTTGATTTTTTAAAGTGGATTAATTTATTTCTTCCAATAGAGAAGAGAGAAAGAGAGAGCTCGAGAAGCAGCAGCATCCCCAGGGGGGTCTCGATGCTGAGAGCCACAGCCAGTTCCCGCCCGCTGCAGAGCACCGGCACACTCAGGGAGGCGCGGGCAGCCTTGCAGGGCATCGCGTCTCACTGCTGTGCCGCATCTGGCCCCCTCTTCTTTCCCTTTTGAAGTCGCCCGTGGTTGGACTGCCGTGGATGGAACCGAGGAGGCGGTGTCTACAAGGAGGACCTGCCGGACATCAGACGAGTGGTGCCCCTCAGGCGGGCAGGCGTTACCTGAGTGTGCGGGCCCTAATCCAGACCAATTAGGGCAGTGTTCTTAAGGGCAGGGTCTGGGCATTGGTATTCTGTGACTTTCTCGTAAGGTTCTAGTGCACAGTGTCACAAACCCCTGTTCCAGCAGAACTTTCCAAGCCACTGGCTTTTCCTGCTGCACGCCCGGCTGCCACCAAAGCCCTCCTCCCCTGCTCACGGAGGACTCGTGGGAGCCCGGCCTGTGATTGAGGTCAGGCAATCTAACTTAATATTCAAAACTTGGATTTATTTTTGTCATTTCTCTGTTGCATTAATTCTCTGAACTTAAAACTGATGATTCAGAGAGAATTATTTATAATTTTTAAAAGGACCACACCAATGCCCAGACCCCATGGGCTTGTCTCCACAGGGAAAGGGCTGTGGTATTTCTGAAGAGCTGGAATTTCAACAGGATGCAGTCTGTGCGTGTTAGTGGGATCAAAGCAAGTCTGCCGAGGAGTAGTGTCGCGGAGCGTCGTGTCGGCCAGCCTTGCCAGACTCAAAGGTCAGGATGTGCGGGAGCCGGCCCCAGCAAATGTAAGGCAGTTAGGGAGTGCCCACGCCTGGTCACGGCGGCTGCTGTGAGGCTCTGGAGCTCCAGGTGAAGGGCCGGGCATTTGCAGGGAGACTTGAGCCGGACTGCTGGAGTTCTGTTGCACTGGGCCTGCCCCGGCGGTCACCTGCCTCGCTGACTTGGCCAAGCGTGTCCTTCCTCAAGATGCTCTTTTCTTAGTGGAGATCTTGCCAACGTGCAAATCATGCTGGGTTGGGCTGAGCAGCGAGGACCACAAGGAAAACAGTCCTTCTCCGGCAGTGGAGGAGCAAGACACCGACGGGGGCCTCTTTGTACCCACGAGAACAGTGCTTGCAAGCATGGTAAATAAAGGCTTCAAAGAGCAACAGACACTCCCAGCATGCTTCCCTTTCCTTACGGGAGGGCTGTGCACTCCGACCCTGACCCGCGGGGAAGACCGACGCTGCCCTCGTGCATCTCCATGAGTGGGAGACAGGCGTTGGCTGTGCCCAACACGTGTGCATGACCTGGTCTCCAGCCGTGGAGTGGAAGAAGGCTTTATCCCTTACTAAAGACGTTCTTGCCATCAGGAGTTCGTGGAAAGAGGCTGCCAATGCACATACGAAGAGGAGAAAAGCCTCCCTCTTAACTCTGCACTAAAAGTTGACCCCGGAAGGTCTCCCCGAAATACTCTTCCTGCCATCTTTTGAAAGAATATATTTTATTGAGAGACAGAGAGGTGCTCACGATAGGAGCTTGTCACGCCGCAGTCTCCCGTGAGCCCTCCGGCCCGCTCGGATCACACGCACCCACGAGCACACTGGGCACCTGGAGGACCTGGGACCCGGATCCCGGGCCTTCCATCGGGCTCTGCACTGCGCAGTGGCGCCCCCTGCCTGCGCGCAGCCGCTTACTTGCTTTACATTCCAGGTGCTCGCGAAGCTCCTGGCCTTCACAGTGAGGAGCATTTGCAGAGGACGTCAGCAAATTGTGAAACAACAACATTAAAATACTCATAAAAGATGAGAGCCATGAAGAAATCCTGACAAGATTGGCTGAGAAAATATTTTTTTTTAATTCAAAAATAGATTTTTATGGGGAGGATGATACCCTTTCTGTCAGGAACAGAACAAATGTTTTATTACAGACTAGCAGGAGAGGTTTTATTTAGACCCAAGGGACAGCCCTCCCCCCTCCCCCCGACTGGCCCCAGGATCCATAGAAATCCCCTGGGACCTTCAGCAGAGCAGCTCCCTCCCAAGGCAGACGGTCCAGGAGGCTTGCCGAGGTAACAGAACGACCCGTGCGCTCTCCTCCAGCCCCTGTGGAGTCTGATCCTGCAGCAGGACGCTCAGCGTGCCTTCAAGCCACAGGGCAGGTGTGTGGGGCAGAGCCTTGGGAAGTAGGGGGCGCACGGGAACCTGCCCCGGGGTGCAGCCTCGCCTTCTCCTCAGGGCGCGAGCACTTTGCATCCACTTTGTCCCCTGGCCCTTACCCAGAGTGGCCCTTTGTTTCTCGAACAGGAGCAAAAAGTTGGAGACAGAGACATCAAAGACACAGGGAACAATGTTTTCACATTATGACGTCATCAATTGGTTAGCAATCACCGAAGGCCATCCGTGAAGAGGAAGGCCGAGGACGAGTGGCCCCAGGAGAAGCGGTCAGAGGTGCAGGTGTGTGGGCGGCTGCATCTGCGGTTCTGGTTGCACACGGGAGGAAGCGGTTTTCCGTTGTAAGCCTTCAGTTCATTTCCGTCCAGTTTCGCTGGTGGAGAATGTTCCTTTGGGGAACACTTTCTGTGTTAGCAAGCTAGGCAAAAACGTTACTGTTTCAGGGGCCAGCCTCATAGCCTAGTGGTTAGAGGAGCCAGATCCCACATGGCTGACAGACTAGTTCAAATCTTGGATTGGGCAGCTTGAAAAACACACCAGGTGCGTATGCGTGTGTGGCCCAAATCCCAGCAGGGGGAGAAATGAAGGACAAGGGATTATAGCATGACCACGCCACATCCCTCTCTCTCTGTATCTGTCTGTCTCTCCCTGGTGAATGCACGTGTCCCTAGCAATTAAAAAAAAAGATGTTACAATTTCTTTCTTTGTTTTTTAAATGATTGTTTTTAGAGCAGTTTTAATTTCATAGCAAAGCTGAATGGAAGTGCAGAGGTTTCCCACACGCCCTCTGCCCCCACATGTGTATCCTCCCCAAATCAACACCCCCACGAGAGGGCACATTTGGGGTGACTGATTAGCCCATGTCAACACCTCCTAGCCACCCATGGCCCAGGGTGTGCATAGTGCTGGTGTGTCTGTACACTCCCACGGCTACACAAACCTGTGACCATGCGCACACCTCACCACAGCACCACGGGGAGCATTGCCACTGCCCCAAACCATCCATGCCCTGCCTGTCGCCACCCTCCCCATGACCAATGGCGGCTACTGACCTCACTCCTGACTCTATTGCTTTGTCTTTTCCAAATATTGGATACTTTGGATCAGTCACTATGTAGTCTCTTAAATTTGATTTATTTCACTTAAAAACAGGTATTTAAAGTTCTGTTTCTTCAGGCTTGAGAGCTTAGTTCTTTTTAGCACCGAATACTATTCTCTTATCTGGATGTACCGGATGTTATCTGTTCACCTACTACAGAACGCTTTGGTTACTTTCCAGTTCTGGAATTACGAATCAAGCTGCCGTAGACACCCACGTGCACGTTTTGGTGTGGGCATAAGTTTCCACCCCCTCTGAGCAAACACCGAGGAGCGTGACTGCTGGAATGTGTGGTAAGAGCATATTTCCTTTTGGAAAAACTGCCAAACTGTCTTTCGAAGTAGGCATTCCATTTCCGTTCTCACCCAAGGAATGAAAGTCCCTACTGCTTCACTTCCTCACCAGCACTTGCGGTTGTCCGTGTTCTGGGCTTTAGCCAGTAGGTGTGGGGTGGAATCTCCTTGTTTTAATTTGCGTTTCCCTGAGGACATCTGACATGGAGCATCTTTTCATATGTTTATCTGCCATCCTCAGACCTTTTTTGGTGAGCTGTCTGCTAAGGTCTTTGGCCCATTTTTAAATAGCATTGTTCAAGTTCTTTGTATGTTTTGGATAACAGTTTTTGATCAGATGCATCTTTTGTAAATATTTTCTCCTAATCTGTGGCTTGTCTTCTCATTCTCTTGACATTGTCTTTTACAGAGCAGAAGTTTTAAATTTTAATAAAGTCCAGCTTATCAATTATTTTTCTCATGGATGCTGCTTTTTTTGATGTTTCTAAAAAATATATTGCCTATTCAAAATCATCCACATTTTCAATCCCATTTTATCGTCTAGGAATTTTACAGACTTGCATTTTACATTTGGGTGTAGGATCCTTTTTGTAAACTGTGTAAGATCTGTGTCTAAGACTAAATGTTTTTGCCTGTGTAAGTTCAGTTGTTCCAGCACCATTTGTTGAAAAGATGATTTTTGTTCCATTGTATTGCTTTTGCTTTTTTGTCAGACAAAGATCTATTGACTGTATTTATCGCATAGAAAATACGTCATGACTTTCCTGATGACCTAATTTATGGGACTATTTTTAGACTATGCTTTCCATTGAATTATTATTATTTTTTTTTGAGAGGTTTTCGCTATAGGGCGCGTGCACTCGCCAGACAGACAGAGAGAGACATAGAGACAGAAAGTGAGAAATCACCCCCCGGGGGGATGGTCACGCCGCAATCCCTTCTCCTCCATTCTCCTCTCGGGATCTTGGGCACGCACGCACACGCGCCCGGTGTGAGTTTTAAGCCACCGGGTCCAGGATGCGAACCGTGGTCGACTACGTGGGAGTCCAGCGACATAGCCATTACACTAACTGCTGGTTCCCCATTGAATTATTTTTAAAAAATCTTTTGTCATCTCACGCTGTCAATTTCTGTAGCTTATAGTATGTCTCAAAGTGGGGTAACGTCATAATGTCAGTAATGTCCTTTGCTCTACTCTCCTTCAACATTGTATTGACTATTCTGGGTCTTTTTTCTCTCTGTATAAACCTTGGAATCAGTTTGCCCATATCTACACAATAACTTCCTGAGGTTTTTTTCTTTTTTTTTAAAGAATTATTTTATTTAACTTTACTTATTTATTTATTTTAATTTGACTGGAAAGGGACAGAGTGAGAATGTGTGTGTGTGAGAGAAAGAGAGAGAGAGAGGGAGAGAGGGAGGGAAAGTGAGAAAGCAAGCAACCAAGTCTGGAACTCAAAGCACAGTGAGCCATGTGAGAGTCCAGCGCCCTTAACCACCACACCACCTGCCGACCCCACTTCCTGAGATTTTGATTGGGATTGCATTGAATCTATAAATCAAGTTGGGAAGAACTGACATCTCGGCACTATTGAGTCTTCTTATCCGTAAACACTGAAAATCCCCCCACTTCCTTAGTTATTTGATTTTTTCCCTCAGATTTTTGTAGTTTTCTTCATCTAGGTGATGTACGTACTTCATTAGGTTTATACCTAAGTTTTATTTTTGGGATGATAATGTAAATGATATTGTGATTTTAGTCTCAAATTCAACTTGTTCATTGCTGGAAAACAATTGACTTTTGCATATTAAACTTCTATACCTCAATCTTGTTATGATATCTTATTAGTTTTAGGAGGTTTTTTGTTGATTCAGATGTTCTACACTGATGATCATGTCATCTGCAGACTAAGTTTCATTTCTTCCTTCCAAGCTGTATACCTTTTATTTCCTTTTCTTGTCTTATTGCATTAGCTAGGACTTTCAGTACCATGTTGAAAAAAAAAAATGGTAAAAGGGAGTATCTTTATCTTCTTTCTGACCTTAGCAGAAAAAGTATGAGATTTTCACCATTAAGTATGATGTTAGCTGTAGGTTTTTTATAGTTTTTTTTTTAAAATCAGATTAAGAAAGTTCTACCTCTATTTCTAGTTTACTAAGAACTTTTTTTATCATGAATATCAAATGCTTAATTTTTTTAATCTAGTGATATAATCATGTGATTTTAATTTTTTAGCCTATTAATGTGGTAGATTACATGAATTGATTTTCATCTGGGGACCAGCCTTGAAAAGCTGGGATCAATCCCACTTGGCCATGATATACAATTCTTTTTATACATTATTGGGTTCAATCTGCTAAGCTTTTGTTGAGGATTTCTGCATTTACGACAATGAGAGCTATTAGTCTGAAGCTTTCTTTTTCATAATGTCTGTGTCTCGTTTTGGCTCTTATGTTGGTCTCATAGAATAAGGTAAGATGTTGCCTTTCTACTTCAGTTTTCTATAAAGGGCTGTAGAGAATGTTTGGTGGTATTTACCAGTGATCCGACTTGGGCTTGCGGCTTGCTGTTTTGGAAGGCTGTTAACTACTGATTCCATTTGTTTAGCAGATACAGTCCTATTCAGATCATCTGCTTCTCTTGTGTGAGTTTTGGCAGATAGTGTCTTTCAAGACATTGATCCATTTCACTAGGTTATCAGGTTTGTGGACTGAGAGTGCTTCGTGTCCCCCATAACCCCCTTTTAACAGCCTGGTATCGATAGTGGTGCCAGCAGGGGGTATGTAAGAACTGGCCCCTAAGTTGAAGCATTAAGCTTCTACAGTGGATCATGCTAGGGGAAAGGTGAAGGGATTCTGTGTGTCCTGGAAGCTGCACAGACCATTGGTCGGCACGTGTTTCTCTGGGGGGATGAGGTTGGACAGTTGAGGTGGTTCCCATGTGGCCTGTGGTTCCCAGAGCAGTACAGAGGGGATCGAAGCCAGGAGCCGGCAGGCTGAGGCCAGTGCTGGCTGAGAGGAGGGAATTCGTGTGGCAGGCGGTCCTGAGAACCAGGAGGCTGGAGACTGCACGTCTCCGGGGACTCTGCCTGCCTGCTCGGGGCAGAGTGACGTGTCTGTGGGTGCTGAGGGAGGTGGGTTTACAGCTCTGCCTGGGGGTTCAGATTTCTGTGTAGGCTACCTCCTCAGTGGCGAGGATGTGTCATTTAGTATTTGTGTTAATTATATTTTTTAATAAAACTTAGGGTTAAGAGTGCTTATCTCATATTTCAGACATCCCCAGGAGTCTTAGGAAGGGGTTTGGGGTAGGAAAACGATGCCATTTGGCAATATTCCATGAAACTAATTACCATGAGGAAGTCAAGAAGATTGCACAGAAGAGCTTGCTACAAAAACGCGAATCAATGCAGTAGAGAGTTTCCTAGTGCTGGCAGATTCTGCATGAATGCGTCCCTTGCCTCCCGCAGGGAAGCTCATGAACGATTTCGTCCCCGGCCTTCCGAGAGCCCAATGATACGAACGTGTCCCTTCAAGCCTGACTTTCTTTAGGAAGGACCAAGGTCTAGATGCTAAGCCGTGATACAGCGCAGTGTGTTTTTCCTTGCCCTTCGGAAGAGTCACCATGTGGAATACTCCTGAAGGTCTCGGTGGGGAGCAAGCTGTGTGGCTGTCCTGTGAGCCACAGAGGGCGAGGGCGCCACGCCAGCCGCGAGTGCACCCTCCTGAGGGTAGGAAGGTCTCCAGTCCGCTCGGCTCCGCGTACTTCATCGCCCGGGTGTGAGGGACTTCCAAGAGTCCACAAGATCACAGAATTAAAGTGGGAGTTTATTTTAGTGCAGAAAAAGTTTGAAATCCATGCACAGATTTTTCATAGTACACATTTTTCATCAACTTTTCAGAAGAACAAAGAAACAGTCTGCTTCTCCAGGAATGAACTGGGAGTGCCAGGCCTCGCCACCGAAGCCGCTCAGGCCGGCTGCCCGTAACGCTGGTCTGAGCCACGCTCTGCCCGTCTTCCAAGCAGCCACGTGTCTCAAGGTGGCAAGGAGAGAGATGCCGCCTCTCTGCCAGCCCTGAGCCACGGGGATTGCAATGAGAGGACTGGTGGGTGGGGAGAAAGAGAGCGCTGGGCACACCAGTCACAACAGTAGTCACCCTGGTCACGCCAGTCACACTAGTCACACACTGGTCACACACTGGTCACACTGGTCATACATTGGCCATGCCAGTCACACTGGTCATACATTGGCCATGCCAGTCACACTAGTCACACACTGGTCACACACTGGTCACACTGGTCATACATTGGCCATGCCAGTCACACTGGTCACGCTGGTCACACACGGGTCACACTGGTCATACATTGGCCATGCCAGTCACACAGGTCACTCTGGTCACACTGGTCACTCTGGCTGCAGCCACAGGGAAGAGGACGGAGTGTGGCCTCTCCTCATGGTCCTCCATCGTGCTCCTGTGGCCCCATTACCGCCTCTCCCTAGAACGGCACGCTGTGTTGGCTCTTGCCTTTCGGGTTGTGTTGGTTCTGGTGTCTGGGAGTCACTGCTCTGCACTCAGGCTCGGTGAGTCCTTCCGGAGAGCCTGCCCCAGTGCCTGCACGGTGGGTGACTCCATCCACTTGCAAAGTGCCCATCTTCAGCCTTGCATTGACACACAGAGGAAAGTCATTTGAGACTAAGGAGTGCTCAGCGTGAAAAGTCAAGGGAGGAGCAGAGGCACTGGGTGTCCAGTCCACACCGCTGGAGTCCACGCCGCTGGAGTCAGGAGCTGAATCGGGGCCAGCTGCAGGCGTAGCCCGGTTCCAGTCCTCCGTCCTGGAGGAGTGTCCCAGTGCTGGAAGCGCCCCGCCACATCCAGGCCTGACGGCTCACTGTGCTTCCACGCTGGGCCACGCGGCCTGCCTCTGCCTCTGATCCCCGAGACGCCCCAATCCTGTGGGACAGAGATCGCAGACCACGTCCCACAGAAGTGTGTGGTTTGGCTTGTCCAGAGTATTGGTGCTCCGGGGGGAGGGCCGGAGGAGGGCACTCCCTGCCCCTCCATTCTCCTCCCAGGATCTTGGGCACACACGCACATGTGCCTGGTGTGATTTTCAACCTACCCAGGCCGGGACTCAAACCACAGTCAGCCGTGTGGGAGTCCTGCGATGTGACCACCATGCCTTCTGGTGCCCCCTACCCCCGGCGGCGTCTTGATGACATGATCCAACCAGACTCCGCCAGTCCTGGATCATGGGCACACATATGTGGGCACTCCTGGGGGGGTCTCTGGACCTGGGGCCGTCACGTGGACCAGCCCCACAGAGCACTGTTCCTTATCCCTGCACCACGGCCAGCCCCCACAACCCCCCTTTTTTTCAATTTAGCTGAGCCTTTAAAAGCGGCCAGCAGCCTCAGTGCTGTGTTCCTGTCACAGCGATGGCCTGAGCTGCAGTGGCCGTGGCCCTGGTCAAACAAGGACATGCCCCCCTGCTCACCAGGGTCCACCCAGACTGCTGTGGGCGCATCTCCGGGGCCTCCTCGGGCCTCAGAGTGCTTGCCTTCTGCCCCCAGGCCCCTCTGCACTAGCTGGGCACTGTGAAAAAATCCCGCTCTAAACAGCATGAGTGTCCAGGCTTTTTAAAAAGGACACACTCTCGCTTCTTCTGCTAAGTCTTCTCGCTGTGGCTCACCTTCTGCTAAGTCTTCTCGCTGTGGCTCACCTTCTGCTAAGTCTTCTCGCTGTGGCTCACCTTCTGCTAAGTCTTGCTGTGGCCACCTTCTCTTTACTCTTCTTTGTACTTTGCGCCTTGCCTTACAATCTCTTGCTACAAATACTGTTTGGGCTTTCACAGGGGCTCCTGTTTTTAATAGGTCCTATGAAATTGGGACAGAAACCTGGGAACGATGCAGTCCCTATGTCAGAGGAGTTAATAGCCCACTTAGGCGACGTGGAAAATGGTGGGAACAACGCCTATCCGTGAGGTAGTAATCGGAAATGCTTGGGCAGAAAAACCAAGCGATGGACGAAGAGTCAGTGCTGTGTGTGGCCGCGGTGGCCTGGGCGTCCCTGGCTGTGGGAACCACTCTCTTGCAGGGAGGTTTGGCTTCCTCAACACCGGGGAGCCCGTTCTGCCCGCACTGGAAGGGAGCCGAGGCCTTCCAACACCCCGCGGGGTCCGCCCGACCCGGGGAGGCAGAGGGTGCAGCCAGTCTCGCACGTGGGGACTGAGCCTCTGTGATCAAAGCGAACCTCTTAACTTGCCTCTGCTTTTTCTGGGCTGGCTTACTGTGTATTGTGCTTAGTTCAAATCACGGAAAAGCTAACATTGACTTTGCATTCGTATTCGGAATGCACTGGCTCCGTGGCTGCTTTTGGGTGGTCTCAAGGCCTCCTAGACCATGGCCAGCCCACCCAGCTGTGAGGAGAGAGACTTTCTTCCTTCTCATGATCAGATTTCCACTTCCGGATTAATAATAGGACTCCCTTCAACAGTACCTCGCAAGAAATTTAAATTTTATTAAACGTGTGTGTGTATATAAAACAGTACCTCTCAAGAAATATATAAATTTTATGAAATATATGAGTATACTTTATGCATATTTTAAACACACACACACATTCATATGCCGAGAAAGAGCGATTGTAGATGTGAAAAAGGTTCCTTGAAAACCGCTGGAAACAGATCTCTGTCTCTCCTGACACGCAGACGGCAGGGAGCCTCGCTCCCTCGGCATGTCCACCAGCACCTCTGCGAGCAGAGGCCGGGCTCCCGCTGGCGTCCTGGCTCCTCGGCTCTTCCCATTCACGGACATTGGCGTGACACACCTACGGGTGCTGGGCAAATCCATTACTGGCTGGGGACAGGGAAATGGTTTCAAGGAAAATAAAGGATCACCCCAAACGGCACCCTAACCCAGACCTCACTCCGATTCCCGAGAGTCTGTGAGGTTAACGCGTCCACCGAGGTTTCTCCAGTCTTAGCGGCGGGAGGGTGACCCGAACTGGCCACGACCCACAGCACACGGAGGCACCCTCCTTCTGTTTCCAGCCTGGCGAGAGCTCGGACGCTTGACAAAGCCGCCAAGACTACCTGATGCTGCTGGGTTTCGAGCCCACACTGGGGCCTGTGGGTTTGGATGGTGGTAAGAGGGCTGTGGAAACGTCTCATGCTTGTGGTTTCATGTAAAAATAGGAGAGAAAGAGTAGGCGTCCAATGAGCTGCTGCTTCACACGAGTTCACGCCGAGCTTTGGACGTTGAAATCGTTTATGTTCCACAGTGACGTTGAGCTGAGACTGAAGGACCCCTATTCGCGGACAACGCAAGCGGGGACGTGGGGCTGCTCACGTCCGAGCTACGCAGTCAAGGGACAGACTCGTCCCCGGCAGTGTGCGTCGCCAGCTCCCAGGCCTGGACGGTCCAGATCACCACAGGGCAGCGGTCATGGGAGAGAGGCTGGTCACTTAGCTGACGTCACTGGGCCACCCTCCAGTCGGTTTAGGCTTCCACAGCGGGAGAGAGGAGAGAGATGGGGGTGAGAGAGGAGGGAGACGGGGGTGAGGGAGGAGGGAGATGGGGGTGAGGGAGGAGGGGGGCGGGGGTGAGAGAGGAGGGAGACAGGGGTGAGGAAGGAGGGGGACAGGGGTGAGGGAGGAGGGGGACAGGGGTGAGGAAGGAGGGGGACAGGGGTGAGAGAGGAGGGGGGCGGGGGTGAGAGAGGAGTGCGTTTGCAGGACGCAGCAGATTCCGTCCTACCTGCGGAGCAATGGGAAGGGGCCGGCAGCAGGGCCAGACAGCGGCACGGCGGTAAAAGGGGAAGCTCTGCAAGGCCGAGCCACACGGGAAGGCCCTGGGCTTGTACCCGAGACCTCTCTGAGGACAGCAGACACACACGTGTGCCCACGGCCGAGGGCTGGCTGAGGCGCGGGTGGGTCGTGGCACCAGCGCCGTTAGGGGGCTGTCTCTCCCTCTGTCTCTCTCTCTCTCACTCATAATAGAAATAACAAAACTTTGAAAAGTGAGAGAGCGAATGAACGGAGGGCTGAAAAGGGCCAGAGGGGAGGCACCGGTGCAGGTAATTTATGAGCGGTGGCGCTGGAGGAGAGGAGGGGGGTCCCTGGCACGGTGTGCCCCTTCCTTAAGGCTTTTCCCCTCCAGTAACAGCCGAGTCCGGTCACGTGGGAGCAGGGAGCAGGGAGCAGGGAGCTGGAGGCGCCCTGAGGCCGGGAAGTCCTGGGCGAGGGAGGAGGCTGCTCATCAGAGACAGCGGCATGGGGGCCCCGGCCGAGAGGCCGGAGAGTTTGGATCAGCCGCTGCTGAGAACCGGGAGGGACACCGGACAGGCCCTGGCGACGGGAGCACAGACCGAGAGTCGCCGTGGAGGGGCGCTCCGCTCATCTGCCCTCTTTGGGCTCGTGGCCTCCCGAGGGCCCTCAGTGGAGTCTCCCCTGCCTCTGCTGCACAGCCGCAGAGAGGTGTCCGGCGGTGCCTGCAGGTCTGCACTGCCACCTCCCCACCACCCTTGTCCCGGCGACCACAGAGGTGTCCGCGGTGCCTGCAGGTCCCCATTACCGCCTCCCACCACCCTTGTGCAGGGGCGCGCTGGCCCTCATGCAGCCGGGCAAGCTCCTGGGTCGGCCACCATGAGACCTGCCGTGGCGGGTCAGAACCCGCAGAAAAGGTCCCTCCCGTGCAGTATTTATGACTTTCCTGCATCTATATAATACCCAGCTTCCTGAAAGTAATTTGTTTTGGATTGTGCAGGGCCGGGCAGCACATCAAAGCCTCGCTACGCCGCGGTGATAAAACACGGAGGTTTATGGTCACCGAGGTATTAAATATCGCTCATGAATTACAGGGTGAGCACTCGCGGCGAGCATGGCTTGGAGTGCAGTAGGCGCCCCATCTCCGCACGCCCTAACTGCCCCTGCCTGGCTTAGTAATTGTCAGTCGTTTCAAAGGCTTTGTTGCTGTCATTTTTAGAGAACCACTCCGCACCACCGGGGCTGTGACGGTGTGAGTGAGGGACGTGTCTGCGCACCGGCTGCCATGACACCGATGACGATGGGAGCCGCGTCAGAGCACCAGCCTGGTGGCGTTTCGTCCACGCAGAGATCCGCGGTAGCCGTGGCGCTCTGGTAGCTGTTGGCAGACCGGATGCCACTGTCCTGCCCCGGAGTCTGTGCGCCCCAGTGGGAGGACAGGCCTGTTACACCGCAGGCTTGGATCAGCCCACTCTGGTTCCGAGGCTCTGCCCTGTGACTCCCACTGTCTGCCAGCTCCCCCCACTGGCATCGGACGTTCACAGGCTCCGCTGGATTTGCAACTCCACGTCCGGTTTTCAGCCGGGCATTTAGCCTTGCCTTATCGGGGTCTCTCCACTGCAAGCCTACGCGTTGTTTTTCTTTTTTTTTGGATGAGTTCTTTTGGCTTCTTGGAGCCCCTCAGGACACCCATGCACCACCTTGGAAAGGAGTTGGTGTTCAACGCAGAGGAGTGCTCACTGTACTCCATGCTTACTCCACTCACTGCTTCCTCCACTCACTCAGTGCTTCCTCCACTCACTCAGTGCTTCCTCCACTCACTCAGTGCTTCCTCCACTCACTCAGTGCTTCCTCTACTCACTCAGTGCTTCCTCTACTCTCTCAGTGCTTCCTCTACTCACTCAGTGCTTCCTCTACTCACTCAGTGCTTCCTCTACTCTCTCAGTGCTTCCTCTACTCACTCAGTGCTTCCTCTACTCACTCAGTGCTTCCTCTACTCACTCAGTGCTTCCTCTACTCTCTCAGTGCTTCCTCTACTCACTCAGTGCTTCCTCCACTCACTCAGTGCTTCCTCTACTCACTCAGTGCTTCCTCTACTCACTCAGTGCTTCCTCTACTCTCTCAGTGCTTCCTCTACTCTCTCAGTGCTTCCTCCACTCACTCAGTGCTTCCTCTACTCTCTCAGTGCTTCCTCCACTCACTCAGTGCTTCCTCCACTCACTCAGTGCTTCCTCCACTCACTCAGTGCTTCCTCTACTCACTCAGTGCTTCCTCCACTCACTCAGTGCTTCCTCTACTCAGTGCTTCCTCTACTCCATGCTTACTCCACTCACTCAGTGCTTCCTCTACTCTCTCAGTGCTTCCTCCACTCACTCAGTGCTTCCTCTACTCACTCAGTGCTTCCTCCACTCACTCAGTGCTTCCTCTACTCTCTCAGTGATTCCTCTACTCTCTCAGTGCTTCCTCTACTCACTCAGTGCTTCCTCCACTCACTCAGTGCTTCCTCCACTCACTCAGTGCTTCCTCTACTCACTCAGTGCTTCCTCCACTCACTCAGTGCTTCCTCTACTCAGTGCTTCCTCTACTCCATGCTTACTCCACTCACTCAGTGCTTCCTCTACTCTCTCAGTGCTTCCTCCACTCACTCAGTGCTTCCTCTACTCACTCAGTGCTTCCTCTACTCACTCAGTGCTTCCTCTACTCAGTGCTTCCTCTACTCCATGCTTACTCCACTCACTCAGTGCTTCCTCTACTCTTTCAGTGCTTCCTCCACTCACTCAGTGCTTCCTCTACTCACTCAGTGCTTCCTCCACTCACTCAGTGCTTCCTCCACTCACTCAGTGCTTCCTCTACTCAGTGCTTCCTCTACTCCATGCTTCCTCCACTCACTCAGTACTTCCTCTACTCTCTCAGTGCTTCCTCCACTCACTCAGTGCTTCCTCTACTCACTCAGTGCTTCCTCCACTCACTCAGTGCTTCCTCCACTCACTCAGTGCTTCCTCTACTCAGTGCTTCCTCTACTCCATGCTTACTCCACTCACTCAGTGCTTCCTCTACTCACTCAGTGCTTCCTCCACTCTCTCAGTGCTTCCTCTACTCACTCAGTGCTTCCTCTACTCAGTGCTTCCTCTACTCCATGCTTACTCCACTCACTCAGTGCTTCCTCTACTCACTCAGTGCTTCCTCCACTCTCTCAGTGCTTCCTCCACTCACTCAGTGCTTCCTCCACTCTCTCAGTGTTTCCTCTACTCAGTGCTTCCTCCACTCCACTCACTCAGTGCTTCCTCCACTCCACTCACTCAGTGCTTCCTCTACTCAGTGCTTCCTCCACTCCACTCACTCAGTGCTTCCTCCACTCACTCAGTGCTTCCTCTACTCAGTGCTTCCTCTACTCAGTGCTTTTTCCACTCAGTGCTTCCCCTACTCAGTGCCTCCTCTATGGCTGGCTCTCACACCTGCTTCCTTGTGTACATGTGTGTGAAGTTCTCTAGAGTGTGAGTCTAGAAGGGAGTGTGACCTTAGTGGATACACATTTCCTCATCACTAGACAGCATTGCATGTTTCTCCAGGAGTATCATCGTCCACTCATTGACAATGTCACCTTTTTAAAAAATAATTATTTGTATTTATTTATATATTGATTTATTATAATTTGCTATGGGGTATGTGCACTCACTAGAGAGAGACAGACAGAGAGAGGGAAAGTGAGAAAGCAAGCCACCAGGTTTGGGACTCAAACCATGGTCTTCCATGTGGAAGTCCGGCACCTCAACCATCACACCACCTACTGGCCTTGACTGTGTCACTCTACTCTCTTTTTTATTTGCTTTCTCCCCCTTTCTTTAATTATGATTAAGCATGTGCATGTGAGAGAGAGAAGGAGAGAGAAGCATTTCCGCAGGGGCTGGTCCTGCTGCAGTCGCCTTTGTCCAGCCCCCCAGCCCTTCAGAACAACTGGACTAAGGATCCACACCATGGCGGCCATGGGGACATGGCTTCCCTGGGCAGCCAGCCCTCTTGCCTCATTTTCTGCCCCTCTAAACGTCTGAGCAACATGCAGTGAAAGGGTGTCCATCTGAATTTCCCCAGGCGTCTTTTCCTAGCTGCTGATCAGGCGGCTTGGCTGCGACACGCCTGCTTAGAACACTGCCTGTTTGCATGTCAGGTGACTTGATTCACGCATGTCTGTGTCCAGTCACCTGGAAGCAGATAAGTAGGTGACAACTCTGAGCTGTTAATGGCTCATCACTGTTCCCTCTTCTATATCCGCTTTTCTTTGTCTAGATGTAGTCTTACATTGTCCTCCGAGACCAACCAGTGAAGGGCCTCCGTCTTTCCAACTCCCCACCAACATCTGCCTTTCCTGACAACTGTAAGGAGTGGGTGGAGTCGGGCAGGATCTGGAGGCCATGAGCTCCAGGAGATGGAGAAGCAAAGCGATCTTTAGTTCTTTGCTGTGGCTTTTAGTGTTTTTTGTTTTGTTTTGTGTGTTTGTTTGTTTTTGGCTATAGGGTGCATATACCTGCCAGAGACAGAGACAGAAAGCAAGAAATCACCCCCCAGGGAGGGTGGCCATGCCACAGTCTCTTCTCCTCCATTCTCCTATTGAAATTTTGGGCATGCATGCACCGTGCCCAGTGTGAGTTTTAAATCACTAGGTCCTGCACTTGAACCATGTCGACTACATGAGAATCCAGTAACGTAATTATTACGCCATTTGCTGGTCCCATTTTCATGTGTTCTTCTTGTATTAGGGATAAAAGCTTTTGCTTGCAAGAGAGGAGAAAGATGAAGACCACATTTAGCATATGTAAGCATTTCTTTCAGTTTATTCATGCCTTCCATGAGCAAGCGAGGAAGACAGACAGACAGAGGGTGAGCGACAGCTCTCCAGCAGGGCCTCGCTGCCACGACCGATTCCAGCCTCAGCCAGTCTTCTTTCTGTCTTTCATGGGAGAAATAAATAAAGAGGAAAAAACATGCCTTCAATGTGTAGCTAAATACTACTTTGAATCCACGGGACTGCAGTAGTTAAGTTGACAATAAGACACAAAGGTCCTTTGATAATTCTAGCTCAGGTCTTCATAGACAGTTGGGGAGCAGCCTTGGAAAGCTTTTGTGTGGCCTGCAAGAGCTTTGGTTTCTTAGGACACTTGGTATCAAAAGTATAGATATGGTCGTTAAATGCTAATAATGATACCTAGTATTTACGGAACACCTTTCATCCAAGGACCTCAAAGAACTGGGCAGACATTAACTCATTAATTCCCATAAGAGCCATGAAGCAAGAGTTATTATAGCCATTTGACTGATGAAGGTGTTGAGGTGCAGAGGATGTAAGTAACTTCACCCCCTCAGGGACACGGCGTGGTGCACTATTACCCAGGGCAGATTTCGAACTCGCGCTGTCTGTTCCAGTTTGTTTACAGAGTTATTTTCAAAGATTTGTTTATGCCCCTCCCCACTTTCTCCTAGTGAGTTGTGTTAAGCTGATTGTGAAGAAGGAAATTTTTAGATGCATAAAAGTACATTTCCGGAGAGCAACATAATGTTATATCATTTTGGAAACATGTTTGTTGAACAAAAGAGTAACTGTGAGGCAGAAGGGGACAAAATAATTCTGTACGGTACCCTGCTGGTTTCTGATAAAAAAAATTCAAATGATTCCCTAAAAGAAATTGCCTGGACCAGCCGGTGGCGTGGTGGTCAAGGCAGCTGGATCCCACATGGTGACCGTGTGGTTCAAGTCCTGGATGTGGTGGCTTCAGAAATACACTGCATACGTGTGCGTGCATGCCCAAAGACCTGAAAGGAGAAATGGAGGAGAAGGCCTTAGGGCATGACCATCCCCCACGGGAGGGGCTTCCTCACTCTCCCTCTGGTGAGCTCATGTGCCCTATAGCAAATTTAAAAAAATAAGAAGTTGCCTCCCATTTCTTTCAAATTGGCTAAGGACACCCCACCAGCTGATCTATAAATAAGTCCCATTATAATAAGACAACTCGCACATTGTTTCTGCTCGAGCAGTCCCAGGGACCTTCATTAGTCTGCTTGCAGCCTATTCTATTAGGCTCTGAGTTTCTCTCCATATTGAGCTACATCTGACTTCGTGGTTGTAGGGTCTCCCCCTGGCATGGTGTGGCTAGTCTAATCCGCCTCGGCTCAGCAGACCGTCGGAGCTGCGGACATGGATTGTCGTCTTTCTTGTGTCTGTACCCGAGTGACTAGAGACCATCCCCCCACGGCCAGACCTCTCTGACACACTCCGGCTGACCAAGGTCTCTCTTAGAATGTGGCGTCCGGGACTGACCCTGGTACTCCTGAGGCGGAAGCTCCCAACCACACCACTCTTCTTTATTTCAAAACTGGTTTAATCTTCCTGCAGACTTTCTTCAGGCAAAAGGCAAAACAAAACAAGCATAAAAACAACCCAATTTACATGGTCATTTCTGAGTGATTTAGTTTTCATTATTTGAATAATCTCTATGCTTCTTTCATAACTCTTTTCTCTAATGCATTTATAAATTTTGTAGAAGTGGACACCAGGATGAAACAACATTTTTAAGCTGATTAAATATGGTGAGCCTCAATTTAAATAAATCTTTTTTCCCCCTTAAGTCAGCTGTTAGACCGTAACCTTAGTACGCTGCCTGGGAATTAATTCTGGTGTGCATTTAATATCCGTCCTACGACGTACGTGCCGAACGTGATGGAGGGTTTATTGTCTGTTTCTAATCATGAAAAAAGGCTAGCACAGGGGTCATAGCCCAAGATCCTGAATCAGAGCTTCACGGGTTTGAATTCTGGTCCTGCCACTTATGAGTCCTAGGGCAGATTTATTTAAACGCTTTAGCCTGTAGTACCTTCATGTGTACACTGAGGACAGAGGACCTCTCGGGGTCATTGTGGAGATGCTGTGTAATAATGAACGTAAGAGACCGCACACAACCCAGCCTAGGGGAACACTCAGGACGCACACCGTCCTTACTTCTGACCGTGTGACACTCAGTGAGTCACTCACTCGCGCAGATTCCCGTGGGGTCTACCGCCCTGGCTGGATGGAAACGTGCCCTGGACCCCCCACATTTTCCCACAGCTGGGCCCACTCTGGAAGAGGACCTCTGGCTCCCAAAGCAGTTCATTCGTGGCACTGTCGGGTGGCACGTGGGCACGCTGGCAGGCAGGACGGCACACGTCCAGTCTGGATGGAGCTCGTCTTCAATCACTGCCCTTTCCAGGCCTCCCGCTACGGCTGGCAACATCCGGCCATTACCAGCGGGGCTGGCTTCCGGCCAAAGCCGGGAGACTCCCAGGCTCGGCACAAGACCCCAAGGCGCCCTCCCCACCCCTCCCCACCCCTGAGCCACTCCATTCCCACATCGTAAAACTTTTAACGAGGGCGCTGGAGCCCAGGGGCCTCCGCCTGCAGCCCTGGCCCTGGCCCCAGCCCGGACAGCAGCTGGAAGGCAGGACAGCTGGGACTGCGGGGCTATGAGGAGTGCGGCTAGGTGGGACCGGGAGCAGGGCTCAGGCACCTCGTGTCCCACGGCACCGTGACACCCACACCAAGGCAGGAGGCTGTTTGTGAGCGGCCTGTGACAGTGGAGGTGGCGGGCCGCCTGAGTCACACACAGGAGTGTCATTACTGCAGCATCCGGGCCTGGGATGACTCGAAAGGCCGGAGTGTAGACCTGCAAATGCTGCAAAGCGAGGGCAGATGGTCTGCTACCTCTTGGCTCTGCAGGCGTGAGTGACCGAGTGTGGACGGGGAGGTCTGCTACCTCTCGGCTCTGCAGGCCTGAGTGACTGAGTGTGGACGAGGAGGCAAGGACAGCTCTTCTCCCCGTGGTCACACCTCACGCCCCACTCCCCGCAGTGACCGAGTGTGGACGAGGAGGCGAGGACAGCTCTTCTCCCCCGTGGTCACACCTCACGCCCGTTATCGACCTCGGACTAGAGGACCCAGGTTCTGCCTGCTCTCTGGGAGCGCAGAGGACACCGAGCCCACTTTGCAGACGCGGCGCCGGGCCCTGGCGGTGGTCAGTGGCAGCTGCTCCGGGCCCGAGCGCTCGGGGGTGTCCCGGGAGCTTGCAGGCTGTCTCCGAGCATGGCTTCCTCGCAGCCCGCGGTGCCCGAACCTGTCTCTTCTGCCTGGGCCGGGCTCTCGTGTGCTCTGCCGGCTGCGCCCACCGCCGAGCCAGCAGCCTCACCCGAGGGCCCCTCCCGCTGCGAGGAGCGCGTCGTCATCAAAGTCACCCTGGCAAACACAGACTCAAGAGGTGTCCCAAAGGCGGCTGTAAGCGGGAGGGCCACCAGGCCTGCATTCCCATCACGGATACCCCTCCTCTCCGTGCCTCTAGAACCGCCATAATTTACAACCCGAAACCTGCTTCATCTATTTCTACTCTACGATTTTTCTTTCACAGGTTTCTCCATCAATAATACTACTTCCTACAATTCCCATATTTGCTCATAACTGCTACCATTTTAAACGTTTCAGACTTTGCATTTACCATCTCACACGCTACCCTTCCAGGCTGCTGATTTATCTGGAGCAGGCTCAGTGCTCCCTTAAAGAACACCAAACACAACAACGCTGCAATTTACTCCCTGCTTGGACAAGAGGCGTGGCGGCCTCGAAGCGTTCGCTCAGACCTTGGCCAGTGCTTTCAGAGAAGAGCTTTTCCCAGACACAATTCCTTGCTGAACCGAAGGCTCTCTGCCCTGGCTGGGAGAAAGGAGGGAGAAATCAGTGCTTGCTGAGGCCGAATGCACGGGAATCCCCTTCCCAGCTCCCATCTCGGCGTCCTTCACTGTCCCTTGGTGGAGGTTATTATTTCGTCTGGATTAGCAGCAAGAATTTGGGGATATCGCCTAAGTTCACCGAATGAAAACACGGCAGACCCAGAATTTAAACTCAGCTCTGTTTGGCTCAATATTCCAGTAATAGGGCCAGCCGATGGTGTAGTGATTACATCGCTGGACTCTCACAGGGCCGACTGCGGTTTGAGTCCTGAATCAGGCCGGAGGCTTGAAACTCACAGCAGGCGTGTACGTGTGTGCCCAAGATCCCAAGAGGAGAATGGAGGAGACGGAATTGCAGTGTGGCCATCCCCACAGAGCATGGTTTTTCACTTTCCCTCTCACTACCTCGCTCTGTGTGTGTGTGTGTGTCTCTCTCTTCTTGGCAAGTGCATGTGCCCTAAGGCAAAAACCGCTAAAAAAAAAGAAAATTCTAGTAACAAGCCTGAATGAATTGGTTAATTCATTCTTTACTGAGTGTAGAGTGTGTACACACGCACACACGCACGCACGCACACACGCACGAGTGCGAACCTCCCCAGGGCGCAGAGATTCCTCCAGCCTGTTGTTCCTGGGTTCCTGTGTTCTCTCGGACTGACCAGGCCCTGGACGTAAACCACGGCCACCGTGTGGGACCTGGCTCCTGCCGGAAACTGGCAGGAACTTGAGTGTACTGAGGACTCATCTCAGACGAGCGTGCGGGTGGACATGAAACGCGACTGAGGAGGACCTCTGCGACAGGCCAGGCGCCGGGAGCGGGCGTCTGAGGCGTGGAGCCTTCAGGGGGCCGTTAGCCCTTCCTGCACCTCTGTGTCCACGCGGGGAGAGTGGACACCACGGGCCTCACGTCTCAGCCCTCCGGGATGGTACGGTTCCCCGCTCGTCCCCCTGTGTGGTCTGGGGTCGCCCAGACCCTTTCCCCTTCTTCCTTTGGCAAGGCGCTCCCCTCCCCACACCCCAACCCGCCTAGGTCAGGTAACCACAGCATGGCCGCCACTGTGGGGACAGCCAGCGCCAGCACGTGACCGAGCTGGGCCGGACCAGCCTCTCCTGGGAATTCATCCAGCAGGTGCCAGACATCTGTCCTTTCCCATCAGAACTCCTGACAGAGCCACGGCCTGAGGGCTGCCTACACCCCTGATGCGGGGAGCAAGAAGCCAGGCCCGAGGCAGAGGCCAGGTAGAGAAGGAAAGGAGGAGGAAGAGCCCAGACGGTGTTCAAGCCCTGAATCAGGCTGGGGCGTGTTGTGAAGGGTGCAATGACATGCAGACTTGGATGGACGCCGTGACAGGTACAATCACACGCCAGACTTGGATCAGTGCTGTAAAACTGATTTCAACTGCTGAGCACTGAGTCCTAAGAAACGATGCTTTTAATCATGAACCAAAGAAATGTCTTCTTCCACGGGAGCAGCGGAGACCTTCTCCGGGTCTCGATTTCCCACAAGTGGAAATTAGGCGGTTAGAGAATGTGAGAGGGCCCAGTTTCCAGGCAGAACTTCAGCCGTGAGCCCAGGGCCGGTCTCGCCCTCTGTCCCGTGGGATTTGACGCCGGCTCTCCCATGGGCGGTGGCAGTGGTGGAACCGATCCTGTGTTATGTACGAGGGACAGGAGCGAGGAGGGGCGGCAGCTGGCCCCTCTGCGCCCAGCCCTGGCACCACACGGTTCTCGTCCATCTCCAGAGCCCTGCGTGGGGCTCTCCGTGTTCTCTGCCTCCCCCCACTGCAGGGAAAGGGCGCGTGTTTCCGCACAGCCAGCAAGCACAGAGCTGCCAGGGTAAGGACGCCTTTTCTATGCCAGGGAGAAATCACGTGCGAACTCCAACCTCCAGCCGAAAGCAGTCCAGGGAGTGGTCTTCCTGCCTCCCCGTGGGAACAGCTCTGGGAACCAGAGGAGCCCGCCAGGCCCGTGTTTGGTCACCACAGGACTTGTGCTTGTGAAAGACACAGGAGCCAGCCAGTGGTGGAAAGCTCGGCCCATCTCCTCAGGAGGGGCATGGCCCTGGGAGGAGCCAGAGAGAGCTGCTGTCCACCGCGCCGCTCAGGAGAAGCAAGGTTGCTTTCCATTCTCAGCACGGATTACTGGACACCAGTAACCCTGTGCCCAGGCTGCGGGAGGACACGGGGACATCTGACTCCACGCCCTCCTGCCCCCTCCTCTCCCTCTCCCACGGTGAGGTGGCGCACAGTCCCCCAGCTGGGATAGCCGCACAGCCGGGGTTCACCTGCACAGATGCACCGCTTGCTCATCACGCTGCTCACGCCGTGGGAGTCAGGGCTTCCACACGGCCTCCCTGGGCCGCGTCGGTGACTCCAAGCACAGCTCTGGTTACTGTGTTAGCCCTGACAGTGTGTGGGCCACGTGTTACTCCGGCCTCGCCCTCTTCTGCATCCCATCAAAGCATTCGGACACTTTCCTAAAGCCGTCCTCCAGCGCTGGGTCGGACCATCAGAATGATCTGGCCTCGCCTGGCCTTTCAAAGGCCAGGACTGGGCTCCCCAGACGGTGACCGGCTCAAGGTCACACAGGCTGTTAGCGGCAAGTCCATGCTGGGAGGTCTCTGGAGTGCCAGGGCCCGACTCGAGCCCCTGCTCCACGGACGCCTTCCCAGGGGGCGGTGGCCAGGAGAGCAGCATTTACCACAGGAAGTGGGGGGGCAAGCGCCAGCGTCGACTGTCCAGGAAGGAGTTGAGTGAGCAGATCAAAACTCGGGCCAAATAAAACCAAATAATGGCTACTTGAGTGAAAACTACCAGGAACTCATTTTCAATCTCAAATGAGACGTTGCAAAGTTAAATAGCTGTAATTGCCCTGAAAGCTTTGATAATAACTAACAATTGCATAATACCTTTCATCTGTAAACTCGCAGAGTACATAAAACTAGTATGACTAACTCAGTTTTACAGATGGGGAAACTGAGGCACTGGGTGGAATAAAAGCCTGCCTAAGTTTATATGACAAAGCAAGAACGCCCTTGGCTTCTCACCTTGCTGTAGAGCCTGTTGACACGAGGTTTGATAGGTGAGGGTCTGGGGTCATCACCTGGTCCCACCTTGTGAGCTAGAGACCAGCATGCAGACAGCTCTCGGGATCTGCCTGCAGTTGCAAAGCTGGGTAGTAAGTCAGCTGTGATAAGACCCCGGGCCCTGAGTTCCACCGCTGGGCTTGTCCCCTGCGTGCACGTGGCTGCGTTTGTTCCTGCTCAGACAGGTGTGAGGCGTGCCCACAGAGGATTTCCTGCTGGCTAGGATGCTTCCCAACCTCAGGGCTGTTCCTTCCCTCACTTGCCGTGGGACGAGCTACTCTTGGCGCTGACTTCCTTCCGAGGCTGTGAAGACCCAGACCGAGGGTAGCTAGGGGACCCACGCACAGTCCCCTCCGCAGCTGGTGAGCAATCTCCCAGACTCCTCTGGGGCTTCCACGGTCACAGAGATAAGCTGTCAGGCTGGAGCCAGTGCTGACTGAAATGGCTAGCAGTGTTTTGTGTTCACTGACAAGATCTGTTGCTTGCACTCAAGATTCTTAATGGCTTCTTCTTCAACTTGAAAACACATGGGATTCTTCTCCCCCAGGCAAAGATCACTCTCTTCTTTTTTCTTTAAGTATTCTTTCAGCAGCCACAAAAGATGGCGAGCCCGCTGCATTGGGGGGGTCTGCTCCACATCAAAGCTACCCTTCCCTTGCAGCAGGCTCACAAGGCTTCTATTCCTAGCCCTCCTGGACACCCCGAACACCACCAGTGTTTACATTCTCACCCAGCCTACACGCCTTTTCCTGCTTGAGGACCCTATGCCCTGTCACTGCAGTCATGTGGTTAACACACCCCGCTTCCTTCCCTTCCTCGGGCTCTTCCGGCCTCTGGCTCAGCTACACCCATCCTGGCTGGGGGCGCAGTCAGGAACATTTCAGACATATTGGCTCTTGCCAATGCCCTCTGACTGTCTTCGCTCGGGTAGGATGGAAGACACCGTAGCCACCCAGGAGCCCCAGAGTCGCCATGTTTCTCACCATGGATCTCTTCTTGCTAAGTCTTTGCTGTGGTTTGAATGTCCCCGCCAAGATTCAGGTTGAAACTTAATCCCAGTGTACTGGGAGGTGGGACCTTTAAGAGGTGATTAGGTACAGAGATTCTGCCTCCTGAGTGGACAAATGCCATCTGCAAGAGTGAGGTATCTCAGAAGTGGCTCCTAGTGACGAAGATCCCTTCTCCGTCCTGTGCACTCACTCCCACCTGCCACTCTTCTGCCGTGGTCTGACCCTCACCCATCCCAGGGTCGTGCTCTCGGACTTCCCACCCTCCAGAACTGTGAGCCAAATACATTTCTGTTCTTTATGAGTTACCGAGACTGAGGTGCTCTGCTATAGCGGCAGAAAAGAGACTAAAGTTATTGCAGTAAGTGTTCTCCGAGCGTAACCATTGTAGACTCTGTTTCCACCGAAGTCTGCCCGTACTATTCTTGTCCTAGTGAATAGGAGTCGGTCATTAAGGTTGCGATGGTTGGGTTTGGAAAGAAGTTGGTATCCATGGCTTGTCTCAAAGTGAAAATGAAACCTTGGTCTACCACACACCAGGTGGAAAACAGCAGCAGTCACACCAGGGCAGCAGGGCCCTTGACGGCCCGTTCCCTGATCCTGTTAGAGTCTGGGAAGTAGTTTTCCAGAGAACTCATCATTCTCTCACAGGGAAGACCTTTACAAATCGAGTCACACCACCTTCTCGGGGTGTGGCTGGACTCTTGTTCAGTCATCCGACATGGTATTTACTGACTCTCAGCTACGACGAGGGAACTGTGTGTGACGGAGGTGGAGTGGGGACCGCAGCAGAGATGGCACCGGTCCCCTGAGGTTTGCTGTCTGGCCACCCATCTAGGTCATTCAGTCCAAGGACATTTTAAACACCAAGTATCCGCGGAGCACAGGGCTGTGTATGAGGACATGAACTCGTTTGTTGAGATATTTGTAATAAGCCTTGCTAAATCTGAAAGCTGTAAAACTTCCGGTCTTGGGGTCAACGGCCTCAGCAACAGCAAACGCCACTGCACACGTGGGCGGAGATGGGAGGTCGGCCGTGGGTGCCCTCTAGGGGTGGGGTGGGCGGGAGCAGACTTCTCACCTGTCCATTGGCTAGAGGGCATTCCCAGGGGGCCCGGCTCTCTCCACATCTTCTAAGACTCACACTTACCCTGGGGGTAGGCTGTGTTCCTCCTGATTTACGGAGAAACTGAAAGTCAGGAGGGGACAATTACTTGTTCGGGCCTAATGTTAGGCCTGAGCTCAGATCAGCTGGCTTCAAAATTTGTGCTTTAGGGGGAATATGCCACCACTCTCTCGGAAGCCATAGAAATTAAGTTCCAAATAACTTAAAGGCAAGAATCTGGGAAAGTGATCATTCGAGCAAAAGAAAAGATGCACTTTCATAATGAAGCTGCTGGGCTCTCAGATCCCTACCGATCACCTGGGAGCACGGTTGTCCTCCTCCAGTTCCGTTTCTTACCCGGCGGTCTTGAGCTGTGGGAGCTTTCAGGGCCTACTCCCCTTTGGTCACACACACACACACACACACACACACACACACACACACCAGTGTTAGAAGATGTATTTCACATCTGGAGCTACTATTTCATTTTTTACCCCAGTCCAGACCACAACAAAACACCAGCACAAACGCGTGGGGTGGGGGCGCTGGAGGAGCGCACATGGGAGTCGCCTTTCGGAAACCTCGTCCCGAGCCCCTTCGCGCTGCCTCTGATCCAGTTTACCCCGACTCTCGAGACAGCGTAATAGTCTGTCATACCCTAAAGGGGAACGAAAACCAAAAATTACTTCAAAGCACAGAAACTCCTTCCCAACTTAAAAGAAATGATCAGGCAATTTAATATGAAAATGAGTCAAACTTATTAAAAAAAAAGCAAACATAATTTGAGGCCTATTGAATGAAGCAAAAGAAACAATTACTTTTTTTTTTTTTTAAGTCGATTGTTTTGGAAGGAAGTCAAGCTTTTGTGAGAAACCCTGCGCTGCCGAGTGTGGTCGGGCGGTTGCCGCACGGGTATGGGAATGGAGGGCTCCCCGAAGTGCGGCCATCTGATGGCTAAGCCCCTGGAAAAGCTGTCTATGAACCCCACGCGGTGGGCTGGCTGTCCACGGCATCGGCACAGCCTTCGCCGTACAAGTTTAAACTGCCAGTGCTCACGGGGCTGTAGGGGCTCTCTGTAAGAGCAGAAGCGCCCGCCCAGACGGCCGGCAGGCCGAGGGCCATGTGGTGGACGCAGGGACCCAGAGGCCCAGAGCAGAGGAGGGACTCACGGGAACTCGTGGACGCCGGGTCACCAATGGACGCCGAGCCCCAACAGCATGATGTGCAGGGCTGAGGAGGACGAGCTCTGAGCTCTGGCCACAAATCGTGAGCAAGGAGGGGGGCGAGACCGAGGTCAAGAGTAGCCGACGGTGTGGTGGTAAAGGTGTTGTACTCTCACGTGGCTGACCACGGTTCAAGTTCCAGATCTGGCAGCTCGTTGTCTCTTTCTCTTTCTCTCTCTCTGGTCAGATTGAACAATAATAATAAATAAATAAAATTAAATAAATAATTCTTTTAAAAAAAAGAGAGAGAGAGCAGGAGTGACACAGGAGAGGGTCTGGGCGGAGGCCGTTCTCCCCACGCTGGCGGATAAGGCTTGATTATGACCGACTTGGGGTCCTCTACACACTGGGTCGCTGCCGAGCTCAGTATTGAGCTCACAGGAGACGTGCTCCTTTTTACGCTAAGGGCCTCCGGGTCACGGCTTGTTAATTCACTACCAGCGACAGGTGTCAGGTAAGAGCCCCAACCCAAACACTCCCCAGCACGGAAGGTGAGGGGAACAGTAGGCGAGTTCTGCAGACGTAGGGAGGCCCTTGGAGGTGCAGACAGACAGACCCCACATGAGCCGCGGAGAGCCCTGGTTCAGGACAGCACAAAGTACGTCCCAACTAGGCAGAATTCCTACCCCAATTAAGCAGCTGTCATGGCCGTTAAAAACAGATGAGCTTGCTGGGCGCTGGCCTGGGGAGATGCCTTTACTGAGGGAGTGCACGGACGTGGCTCTTAATCCTCTTCACCAACTCCTTCTCGAGCAATCTGGGAGTTGCCATTCGCAAGGATCTTGGGATGGGGGTGGTGCTGGAGATGAGAAGGACACTGCCCCAGGGGAAACATTTGGGCGGGCAGAGTCCTGTCCTGTCTGCCCACACAGATGCTGCAGCTGTCCCCGGGATCGGGCCCTTCCCTCATGGCCTGGTGGCCGTGAGACTCAGTGCTATCCGGCTCCTTGGTGAAGTCCTCCCGCCCTGCTTCCGCCTCTGGCGTGGCTGGCAACTCTCACGTGGACTTCAATGGCAAGAAGCTGTCAACAGTTCGTAAAGGATCAAACACCTTAAGATGTTGTGTCCACGTCCCAGTGATGTTTTCAAACACACTTCCTTCCCTCGTCCTCACAGATAACCTCTGGCCTCCAGCGAAGTAATTGCAAGGGAACAGCCAGCCCTGACCTGGGAAGTTTTCCACCCACCGGCTGTCATCGTGCATGGTTTTCAAGACGTTTCATCAGTGGAAAGCTGTGATGTTCCTGTTCGCAGCCTTCCTGGGCAGCTGGGGTCAAGGCAAGGCCCTTCAAAGCAGCCGGTCGTGAAGGGCTGGGCTCCCGGCTCACTGGCACGTCTGCCATTGCGGCCCTGAACCATGCCCAAAGAGAAGGAAAGGAAAGACACTTTCCACAGGGTCGGGTCCTTCCTGCCAGCCACTTCAAGCAAAAGGCATTTCAGATGATGGAAAGGTGGCAGGTTTGTTTAGTTTTGTTTTCTAATTTCCAACTCCGAGAGCTAACACTGGTAAAGAGATTGCTTAGAGAAAACCTGGAAAGAAACAAGAATATTCTACTGGCCGCATCTCTGTGGCTGGTGGGTTTTCTTGCTTCCTGGGGTGGGGGGCAAGGAGTGGTGAACTGACCAGAGAAAGGCGAGGCTGGCCTGTCACCTGTCACCAAGACACTCACGGTCTTTGTCCGGCACTGAGGGCATTTCCTAAGGCCTGCCTTTGAGATCTTGCAACTTTTCTCAACTGGGGTTTCCCGTGACAGAAAACGATGTGACCGCTTTCTCAGTTCTCCCAAGGTCGGCAGCCAGCCAACACCGTCCTAAACCAGGTGTAGAAGAGAAGCGAATTCATTGACTGCAACGGAGCCTTGCAACAAGTCGGGCTTAGTTCCACCCCAGCCGGATGAGGTGGACAGAAAGACCACACCTACGGCCCATGTCTGGAGACAGAGTGGGGACAAATTGCCCTTCCAAGAAACACAGATGATTAAAGTGGTTTAAAAATAAATATATATATTTGAATTTTAACTTTCATATCATTGCGAAGTTCAGGGAAAATTCTCTTTGATGAATCTGAGTAAAATTCCATGAGTCTTTTAAGCTTCAGATGCGAGGATGAAAACAAAAGGGAATGGAATTGCTCTACTTCTGATTTGGGTGACCAAAAACCGAGGCCGTCCTTATATCCATAACCCAGCGACGCGCCGATTCCCCCAGGTGTGTTGTTGGGTACCATCTGTGTGACGGGAGGCAGGGCCCATTCAGGGTCTCAGCCTGAAGTCAGGCACCACCAGGGGCCAGGCATTCACAGTCGGAGCGGGGACCGGGTGCCCGGAAGGGTGAACGAGGTGGCCACAGAGGGGTGGAGGAACGGATCCTAGGCGCTAGTAACCAGCAGAGCACTGGCACTGCAGAGGCAGCTAACGTGGGCTGTTCTAAGCCGTAGGGGGAGACGGGCGAGGCAGGATTGAGCCGCCATGGTCACAGTGATCATGGCGGTTATCGGCAGGTGGGCGGTCAGAGGGACGGCAAAACACGGGCTTCTGGCGAGGCCTGCAAGCCAGGCGTGCTGTGAAGGGTTGGACACGGGTCTGTTTCGGAGAGCCATCTCCCTGGAGGTGCGGACCTGAGCGTTATCAGAGCTTGCGGAAGGTGTGGAGCTCATTTCTGGAAAGTGTGTTTCCTGTGGAGAGGAGGTCCTCGTTTTCTCACTCGACAGGCAGGGCTCTTTCCAGGCCTGGGCGTGTGGAAGCCGGTGCCAGGGCAGCCACCAGCGAAAGCCTGGCGCTGACTTGGACTGGAGGAGAGGTCCGCAGGCTCGCGGCTTCTGGCGCTGGACGCAGCAGCCCGCCCTGCCTTCTCGGTGCAGCCCTCTGCCCTGGGTGCTGCCGCTCCCTGGTTCTCCCCGAGCGCTCACTGCCTCGTGCAGACCAGGAAGCTGTCGGCCTCAGTGCGTCCCCCCCGGAAACGTGTTAGCCTGTGCTGCTCGCTGCAGGAGACTGAAAAGATTAGCCAAGAGATTTTAGCCTAGTTAGTACCCGAACAGCCCATCTCTAACGGCTTAAAGGTAACCCACCGCTCTGTGACTGGGGAGACACTATGACGAGGAGAAATTTAAACCCGGACTTCTGTCTATAAGCTGTTATTCAAAGAAGACTACACGATATATATTGAAATATGGCATGTATTGTAAAACACTAAGAACTCTATGTGCTTTTAGTTCTTTTTCTCTTTATTTATGACAGAATGCTTGTATACACGAGAGCAGGGGAGAGAGGGGAGTGCCGTCGCAGGATCCGGGCATGCCACGGTTCCTGGCTCCAGCCCTCGCGTTCATGGGCTATGGGGCCCTCACAGCCTCCAGTGTGGCTGGCTGGACTGGGGGTTTGAATCGCAGTGGCCACGTGGCTTCTGCTGCCACAGTTTGTCATGCTGCCGCCTGCACCATCGTAGCCAGATCATCATCTGAAAGTAAGAGCCATGCTGTGGTTACTTTACCCCAAGTTAGTTAGGAAGACGTTATTAGCTATAACATGCAAAAGTACATTTAGTGACCTATTGATGCAGAAAAAGTAATGAGTCGTGTAGATTAACAGAACAATTATTTCTAAATGAAGCAAATAATTAACTTTAGTATCTGAACAAATATACTGCCCATCAAAAAGAGTTTCTTATTTAACAGATCCAAGAATGTTCTCCACTGAAAATAGAGATGTTTATGGTAATATTCTTGATGATATCATCAGCAATAAATACATAAATGTGGGGGGGAGATTGTGAAAGATTACAGACACCTGTAAAACCGACAGCAGCGGGCAGCAGTCTACGAGTTCATCGACTCTTAGGCGTTACTGCCAATTCCTACTCAGACCTCTTAAAATAACTGTCCACGACTTCCACTCTCTCACTTTATGTTCCCCTTTGAGATGTTTCCTAATAGTAATAAATGCTTAACACAGACAAAAGAAACCGACAAAAACAAACTTTTTTTTTTTTGGAGAGGTTTTTGCTATAGGGCGCATGCGTTCGCCAGAGAGAGAGAGACAGAGAGACAGAAAGCGAGAAATCACCCCCCGGGGGGATGGCCATGCCGCAATCCCTTCTCCTCCATTCTCCTCTCAGGATCTTGGGCACGCACGCACACGCGCCCGGCGTGAGTTTTAAGCCACCAGGTCCAGGACGCGAACTGCGGTCGACTACGTGGGAGTCCAGCGACATAGCCATTACGCTAACTGCTGGTCCCAACATTTTTTTTAAGGGAGGTTTTTGCTATAGGACAGGTACGCTCACAGAGAGACAAAGATAGAGAGCCAAAAGGTGGGAAATCACCCCCCAGGGCCTGTTCACTTCCGTGAGGTTGTATTGCGTTCGTAGTAAACATTACCTTCTTCAGTCGGAGTCTACATTCTGTCCTGAGAGCGCTTAGCCTGAGTTGATTTTTCAAAATTTATATACTTTAAGGTTCACTTATTTTTTTAAAGAATTATTTTATTTGACTTAATTAATTTATTTTAATTTGACCAGAGAGGGACAGAGGGAGAGAGAGAGAGAGAGAGAGAGAGAGAGAGCAAGCCGCCAGGTCCAGGACTCAAATCGTGGTTGACCACGTGGGAGTCCAGTGCCCTTGACCACCACGCCCCCTGCCGGTCCACTCTTTGTGCTGCCAAGTGCTCTGGGCTTTGACAAGTGCACGGAATCATGTATCTACCAGTACAAGACCACGGAGCGTTTTTCCTCACTCTGAAAATATCCGCAGTGTGCCTGAGGCAAACGCTCCTTCCTCCCCAAGCCCCGAGTAACTGCTCCTCCGTTTTCTGTCCCTGTCATCTTGAGCACTCCTGCGAATGGGACACACAGCAGGAGCCTCTCTGCTGGCCTCTCTTACTTGTGAAGTGCGTAGGTGTGACTTATCCTGCCTCTGTGTGAAGTAACGGCTCGTCCCCGTGTCCGCTGCAACGTCGTCCACTGCGTGGATATGCCCGTTCTCCCACCCCCCTCGAACGCCATCTCGGGGACTCTCGGGCTTGGCCATCGTGAGTCTCCCATAAACATTTGCATGCAGGCTTTGTGTGGACATAAATGCATTGCTCAGTTAGGTAATGCTTTGCGAGTGGCTGCTCAGTCTGCGTTTACCTTTACAGGAAGCTGCCAGACCGTCTTCCAGGCGGTGCAGAGCTTGCGTCCCCACTGTCATGAACAGAACTCCGATCGCGTCCTTGCCAGCACTTAAGACTGCAGCCTTTTGGATCTTAGCCACTCTCTTGTTTCAAAGTTTCTTTCTTTCACAAGTAAGAGACAGGCAGAGAGAAAGAGAGACAGCAGTCCCAGTAGGGTCGCGATGCCATGGCCCGCCCTGGCCTGCAGCCAGCACCGCTTATAAGCAAGCTCCTGCCCGGCACATCGGGAGGTCTCTGGACTTGAACCAGGGACCTTCCTGTGTGGGGTGGCCTCACAGAGCGTGGCGTTTTGCTGCTACACTACTATCCAGCCTTCGATTTTTGCTGTTCTGAGACGTGCGGTATCTCAGTTTAACTGGAATTTCCCTCATCACTGGTGATAGTAAGCATCTTTCCATTGGCTTGTTTGCCACGGATCCACCTTCTTCACCGGAGCACGTGCTCAGCTCTCGCCCATTTTCAACGGAATTGTCCTTATTGTGGAGGGGTAGGGTTCTCCGCGTGTTCTAGATGATGCCCCCCCCCCCCCCCCGTCAGGCATGCTACTGCAAATACCTCCTCCACACCTTCTCGGGGTAGCTTGGCTTCTCATTCTCTTAACAGTATCTTTTGTGGACTAAGGTTTCAAATGCTGATGAAGTCCAATATTCTAGAGGGTTTTTTTGGAGGGAATTATACTTTTGGTGCTGAAGCTAAAAACTCTGCCTGACTCAAGACCACACAAATCTTTTCCTGTATTTTTCCTTTTTTTCCCAGAAGTTTTATAGCTTTACACTTTATATTTAAGTCAATGACACATTTCGAGTTAATTTTTGTATAATTGTGTGTAAGGAATAAAGGTGGGAGTTCATTTTATTGCACTTGAATCCCTCATTATTCTAACCTGCTCATCAAAAAGATGGTCTTTACTTGGGACCAGCTGATGGTGTAGTGGTTACGTGGCTGGATTCCCAGGTTGCAAACCAAAGTTCAAGTCCTGGACCTGGAGACTTGAAACTCATGTTGGGCGCGTGTGTGTGCATGCCCAAAATCCCAAGAGAAGAATGGAAGAGAAGGGATTGCGGCACCCCTGGAGGGTGATTTCTTGCTTTCTGTCTCTCTGTCTGTCTCTACGGCAAGCGTGTGTGCCCTATAGCAAAAATCTCTCTCAGAAAACAAGATCATCTTTTCTATTGATGTGTCTTTGCCCCATTGTCAAAACCACACAGATGCAGGTGGTGCACGCCTGGGAGTCCCACTGGCTGCAGAGCTGGGGCAAGCGGGCCACAGCATCACAGAACCCTGCCAAGGGTGCCTCTCTCTCAGGGACACGCGTATATGTGCACATACTACCGTCACAAGTGGACTAAGTTGATGTGGATCAAGTATTTCTGCGCTCTATCCTGTTTCTTTCATCTATGTGTCTACACCCTTTCTAATTCTATGTTGTCTTAATTGTTGTGGCTTTATAGTAAATCTTGAAATTGGGTAACGAGAGTCCTCCCACTTCATTGCTGATCTTTTTCAAAATTATTTTGACTAATATAAGTCTTTCCTTTATGCATGAGTATTTAAATCAGCTTTTTTTTTTCCTTTTCCCATAGGGTGCATGCACTTGCCAGAGAGAGACAGAGGAAGGGGGACAGTGAGGAATCACCCCTCCAGCAGGGGTGGTCATGCCACAATCCCTTCTCCTCCACTCTTCTCTTGGGGTTTTGGACATGCATGCACACACTCCCGGTGTTTTCCAGGCCACTGGACCTGCGTCTCGCACCATGGAGTCAGCCATGTGGCTTCCAGTGCCTTAACCACCACACCACCTGCTGGCCCTAAATTAGCTTTTGTAATTTACAGAGATCTCTACTGCAACTTCGATCTTGAATCTGTAGGTCAAATTGGGGAGAAGTGTCACCTTAACAATGCTGAGTCTCCCAGTCCTTGCGCGCGATCTGTCTCCTAAGTTATGTAGCTCTCCCTTGACTTCTTTCGTCATGGTTTAGTAATTTTGATATGCACTTTAACAAATCTCTATATAACTCTCTTTTGCTGCTATTATACATGGTGTATACAGTTTTTATTTTAAAATTTGCTGGTGGATAGGAGATATACAATGTGATTTTTATGTTGTTCATGTATTCAGCAACCTTTGCTAAACTTCCTAGCTCTGGGAGCTCTTCTGTAGACTCTCTGGGATGTATGGGAGTCTGCAGGTAGAGATCACTTTATTCTCTACACTTTTGGCTTCTTTTCCTTTCTTCATTGCTCTGGCTAGAATTTTCAGTACGGCATTTAGTAGGAGCAGCCACAGAGGCCAGCCTTGCCGTTCCCCTGATCTCAGAGGCTGTGCTTTGGGCAGGGGTAACGACACGGAAGTTAATTCGAGGACTTGTGAGGACTGCCGAAAGAGTTGGACTTACCTGGACACAAATAGTCCACGTGGTGGCTTCTAAAAGGGCTCTTATGGGTCCAGCAGATGGTACCGTGGTTAAGGCACTGAGTCCCACGTGACTGGCTGTGGTGTGTGTCCTGGAACTGGAGGCTTGAAAGTCATACTGGGTGCATGTGTGTGCATGCCCCGATACCAGAGGACAATGGAGAAGGGGCTAGAGTGTACCCTGCTATGTGTGTGTGTATGTGTGTGTGTGTGATTTCACACTTTCCCTCTCACTGTCTCTCTCTGTCTCTCCAATGAGCACATGTGCCCTATGGCAAAAACCTTTAAAAACAAAAGGGCTCTCATTACCTCGTATTCACACAGCACATTCACACACGGTCCTTTATATGTCAAATGAAAGGGAATAATAACACCTTATGTTGGCATACGGCGTACAGCTCACTAAGCCCTGTATGACCGCAATGCCATTTGATCCTTACAATAATGTTGTGAAGTAGCTAAGGAAGGTTATTATTAATCCCAGTTTACAGATGAGGAAACCGAGGCTCGGAGAGATGAAATGAGTTGCTCGACATCACGCAGCCAAGTGGGGCCAGACTGGGAGCTCGCGTCTGGGACGGAGGGGTGCTCCGCCAGGGCTCTGTGGGGGTGCCCACATGGCCAGAAGAGAGGACTTCCTATCTCACAAACTCAGAACTCAAACTCTCAGCGAGCGTGGGCGGACAGTGACCTTGAAGGCATATTGAACTCGGGGGATTCGGAGGGGGGTTTCCTGCAAAGGGGGAGCTGGCCCGGCCCTGCAGGTCCAGGACAGCGACACTTCGTATTCCTCTTGCTCTAAGGGGAGGGACCTGTGATGAAACGGATGTCCTTGGGCCTCAGGTGGCGGGGGCCGAGCAGCTGGAACTCTGCTTCACCTACTCAGAAGAGTGAATAAATAAGGGGGAAATAAAGGAAAGGGAAAAGGAAAATAATGAAGGGGACAGCTGTTCTCGGGACTCGGTCTACCTAAAGCTACCACGCATTTCTAATCTGCCCTCAAAGACATCCGCTAATAATTCCAGATACATCTAGGCTGAGCTACTGGTGACCATTTATATAATCAGGCCATATAGGACATTTTCCAAGCATGACACCAAAACAAAAATCATAATTTATGATTATACATTTATTTTTATCTTTAATATACAAAATTACACGAAACGTTCCTCTCTCTCTTTTTTTTTTTTTTTTTTTTTTTTTGGAGACGTTTTTGCTATAGGGCGTGTTCGCTTGCCAGACAGAGAGAGACAGAGAGAGAGAAAGTGAGAAATCACCCCCCAGGGGGGATGGCCATGCCGCAATCCCTTCTCCTCTCGGGATCTTGGGCACACACACACATGCACCTGGCGTGAGTTTCAAGCTGCCAGGTCCAGTTTTTGAACAGTGGTCATCCCTGTGGGAGCCCAGCAACGTCACCATTATGCCATCTGCTGGTTCCCCCTTGTCTTTTTAATCCTGGCTGTGGTGGCCGAATCGGCCTCTTGTATTTGGCTTCTCTGGAAAGAGCAGTTCACACCAAGTACATTTCTTGTACTAACGTGGGGAAACTCTAGTAAGTACACAAGAGAGGTTATAAACCTTATGTTCAGTATTTGCTTTTCTTTTCTTTTTTTTTGTAGCAGGGTGTGTGTGCTCTCTGGAGAGAGAGAGAGAGAGAGAGAGAGAGAGAGAGAGAGAGAGATAGTGAGAAATACCCACCCCTCCAGGGGATGGCTACGCCGCAATCCCTTCTCCTCCATTCTCTTCCTGGAACTTTGGGCATGCACGCACGTGCACCTGGTGTGATTTTTCAAGTTACCAGGTCCGGGACTCAAACTGTGGTCTGCCATGTGGGAAACCAGCACCTTAACCACTATGCCACCTGCTGGCCCATGTTCAGTATTGTTTTAAACTTCTAAGTTCTGGAAAAACAGAGGCACTGAGACACCAGCAGTGGTAAGCTCTAGGCAAAAAGATTGTGGATACTTTTGTTTATGTAGTTTAATTTTAAAAACAAAGACCCCTAGTTACTTCGTAATAAAGAAGCCCGCCTGGCCATCGCACCTGCAAGGGCTTGTCCTCCTGTGCCCTGTTCCTGGTTAAATACCACGTTCGTTTGTAGGGTCTGGATCTTCCATCCTCATTTCAGAACAGCCCACCACGGAAGGCAAGTAATATAAACTGCTATAAACAAATTGGAAATATTCGGATACTACATGTCTGACAGAAGATTAAGGCCTTCGCTTTTGTGTGTGTGTACCCAAGATCCCGAGAGGAGAATGGAGGAGAAGGGATTGCAAGGCTTCGCACACCCCATTTGCACGCACAGTTTAGCTGGGGTGCCCCGCCCAGCGGCCCTGCCTGCAGGTAGTCGCAGGTTCCCTGCCGCCTTCCAGACGGAATTACTGTGTTGGGAAGAGCCTGGCCCAGACTGTCTCATACAGCACCGTCATAACCGCATCTGTCGGATCGGGATCCTGCCCATCTGTTTCATAGCAAAGGTGGAGTTGGGTATTTTGCATCCGCTGCCGTAGGAGCGCTGAGCTTCTGAAGGAACCCAGCCATCACGGCCAGGTATCAGGACCACACTCGTGCGACGATTTCTCGCCGTCACGGAGCCCCCCCACCCCCGTGCAGTGATCCCCCGGCGCCCACAGGCCCAGCCCTAGCGAGCACGCCCTGCCCCGCACACCCTGTGTGACCAGGCAGACACGGAGACCAGAAGCCCCACAGTCCGCCGGCAGGACCGGAACACGAGTTCTCAGCCAGCCCCCCGCGTGGCAGATGAGGCGTGCCCTGCCGCACTCCGGGGGCCTCTGAGGTGCCGCCGCTGCTCCGTGCTGGCCGTGGCCAGGGACACCGTGATGCAGAGCTCTCCCCGCCAGCGGTCAGACATCTCACACCCGACCTCCCATCTCCCCGGGAGGGAGGAGGGAGGAGGGAGGAGGGAGGAGGGAGGAGGGAGGAGGGAGGAGGGAAGAGGGTCTCTGGAGGAGGCACCGTCAGGATCTGTGTGACCACCATGAGCGTGTGGCCCAGAGGGAACGGCGGCAGCTCCTGCCGCACCAGCACGTGGAGACGGCTTTGTCCCTGGGGCCACGGGTCACACCGGTCACGGCCACTGCCGTCCTGAATCTCCTGACCACCGCTGCCGTGAATAGAAGGACCTCCCTAGGTGGAAGTGGCTCTGGGACTGCGCGTGCAAGCGTGTGCATGTGTGCGTGCGCACACACGTGTGTACAGCAGGTTGAAATGTCTGCTTGAATCTGGCAGAACCTGGCCGGTAGTGAAGGATTTCGTAATAATAATGACGCCACCTCCCACTTTTCATCTTCAAAGGACTTTTTACAAACAGTAATTAATCCTGTAATGCTCATGAGGTAAGTAAGTAAACACCATTATCCCATTTTATAGATGGAGAATTGAGGTGAAGTAGCCCCCGAAATGGCCCGAGGCCAGGAGACAGCCTTCCCCAGGGATCAGAGGGAGGAAGCCCTGTCTGCTGGCACAGCCAGCCTGCCTCCGGGGCTCGGGGCCACCTGGGGGACAGGGCCTGGGCAGGTGGCCTTGGCCCCCCACGGGGCAAAGGGTGCTGGGTGCAGGTCCCCATCGGTGCTGGTGATGGGCACTCACTCTAAGAGCTTCTGCAGAATAACAGTAAAACCCCACCGAGGCACCTCTGTCCTCAGACAGGCAGTTCTCGCGTTTTCCCTTGGGGTCATGGAAGTGGGTGCACACGTACCTCAGGACCGGGGAGTCCCGCCCCCTGCAGTTCCTGGGAGGCGACGTCAGAGCTGGGTGGCAGGCCAGGCCGGGCCACCACAGGCAATTCTCCCTGACTTTCTGGCCCAGCCCGTCCAGCTGCCTGGCCACTTGGCGCTGGGTCTCAGGAAGGCCCAGGGGCTGGCCACGCTGCGACACACCCCACCCCACCCCTGCGAGAGGGCCGTGGGAATCCTCACGGCCACCAGGCCACAGTGAGGAAGCTCGCCATTCTTTCCACAGAACTGCTGCTGCTGTCTCACCCTCTGCTCTAACCCTCCACCCCGCTCCTCTCCATCTCCACCTCCACTCTGCTCCAGTCCCGACCGCTCCTCCTGCCACCCACAGCTGCAGCCGGCCGACCACCCAGGGCACCTGCACAGCCCTCAGTCAGAGCTACTGCCGCGGGCGGTGCCGGGTGTCGGCTGGGCCTCAGGAAAGCTGCCCGCCTTTGAAGTCAGACCAGACCCAGCAGGTGGTTCCTGCACTCTGCTCCACTGCCACTGCGCTCTGTGCTGTCCTGCCAGGGCTCTCCCCGCCTCCACCCCAGGCCTCTCCTCGCCTCTCCTCTCCACTCCTCCCCACCTTCTGCCCCGCTCCTCCACTCCACTCCTCTCCTCTCCACTCCTCCCCACCTTCTGCCCCGCTCCTCTACTCCACTCCTCTCCTCTCCTCTCCTCTCCTCTCCTCTCCACTGCCCACTCCTCTCCACTCTCCTCTCCTCTCCACTCTCCTCTCCTCTCCACTCTCCTCTCCTCTTCACTCTCCACTCCTCTCCCCCACTCCTCCCCACTCCTCTCTCCCATTCCTCTCCCCTACTCCTTCCCCTACTCCTTCCCCCACTGCTCTCCCTCTCTGCCCCCCTCCCACTCCTCCCCCACTCCTCTCCTGCTCTGCCCCTCCATTCTGTCCCTCTGCTCTGCCGTGTGAGGCAGTGTGGACCCTCCGAGCTGCAGAGCAAGGGCGTTCCCACACTGCCCCCTGCGAGTCTCCCAGCGTCAGACTTCGGCACACTCTGGAGCTCTCTTGGAACAGGGCAGGGTGTGGTCAGAGTAACCAGGGTCTCAGCGGGAGGCCGGCTGTCAGGAGAGCTGCACCCACAGCCAGCAGGGCAAGCCCTCATGGCCCCTCCTGAGACACCGCCCTGCCCGAGGCTGCGATGAGGCGCTCGTCCACTCCCGGCCCACTTCTGAGCTGCCGGGCAGCCGGGCTCCTGGACCCCAGACTGATGGGTGCTGCAGGGCCTGCCGAGGGGAAAGGGCCCCGGGCAGCATCCAGTGAGGGAGGAGCCCCATGAGGACCTGGGTGGAACTCGGCGAGAGGTGATGCCAGAGAGGATGGCACTGGGTCTGGAGAGGCCTGCCCCCCTCCCCCCACTGCAAAGGTGTGGCCCCTGACGTCAGGAAGACCTAGCAATGTGGCCGCCGCCATCCCTTGGCCCCTCGGGCCCTGAGCAGGCCAAGTCCCCCATCTGAGCACAGGGCTAGTTACCCCCGGGGGATTCTGTCTGCCCAGTGCACCACCTCCTCCCACCCCGAGATCCCCTGCACCCCCTCCCGACAGGTCCCTGGAACCTGCCTGCTCACGTCTGTGACACGCTCTGGGTGCTCCGCAGAGCTGGGCAGAGCGCAGCGGCCTGACTGCTCCATGTGAACGAGCCGATGCCGGCTGCCGGAGCGCCACGGCTCCAGTGATGGAGCGCCACACTCAGGTCCCCCAGTGCTGGTACCTCCAGGACCTGAGACTCCTGAAGTTGGCGATGGCAAGGAGGGCGATGCCAGGGAGAGGAGAAGCCCTCGGGCTGTCTGTGGAGTCCTCTGCAGGGCGCGGGACTGCTGGGCGGGGCTGTGCCTGGGTGTGAATAAACTCAAACCCGGGAGCACGTGTGTGTGTACATGTGTGTACGTGCGTGTATATGCGTGTGCACGGGTGTTGGCACGTGGTGAAGGGGTGCATGTGCTTCCTCAGCCAGAGTCCCTGCAGGAAACAAACCACTTGGTGTGTCCAGAGAAGGAGCAGCAGGCAGAGACCCGGCTTCCTGGTGCCAGAGGGCCGACGGGGCCAGATGGGAAAAAGGAGGATGTTCAGTCCACGCTGTTGCTGAAACCCAGGGTGGCTGCATCTGCAGAACTCACAGGATACAGGTTTGGGACCAGCCCATGGCAGAATGGTTACATCACTGGATTCCCACATGGCTGATCACTGTTCAAGTCCCGGACCCAGCGACTTGACACTGTGGGCAGCCGTGTGCAAGTTCAGTGCCTTAACCACCATGCCACCTGCTGGCCCATGGAGTAACTTTTTACATCAGTTGGGAAGTGTTACCTCTTCTACTTTCTGGAGGTAACAGTGTAAAGCACATCTTGACTCTTCTTTAAACACTTGGAAGAACATTTGGTGAATCATTTGGATCTGGAGATTTATTTGTTTAAAGTTTTTAAATCACAAATTCGGTTTCTTTAATAAAGGCTATTTAAGATTGACTCTCTTTCATATTGGGTGAGTTGTAGCAGTTTGTGTTTTTTCAGAAACTGGCCCATTTCATCCAAGTCGTCAAATGTATTCAGGTGGAGGTGTTTGTAACGTCCCTTCTTATCTTTTGGTGACTAGAGGTTTGCAATGGTCCTGGTCTCATTCCTGGCATTGTTTTAGCTCCCAAGTGTTTGGTGAGTTCCTGCGATCTGCCATCGATTTCTCCCCTGGCTTCATTACCGTCCGGGAACGTTCTGTGCACCGCATCTGCTCAGTGCAAAGCAGACCAGGAGGCTGTGTGTATGTGTACTCACGGCTGTGTCTTTAAACACTCAGGGAGAGGGACCAGCAGTTAGCGTAATGGCTATGTCGCTGGACTCCCACGTAGTCGACCGCGGTTCGAGTCCCGGACCCGGTGGCTTAAACTCACGCCGGGCGCGTGTGCGTGCATGCCCAAGATCCCGAGAGGAGAATGGAGGAGAAGGGATTGCGGCGTGGCCATCCCCCCTGGGGGGTGATTTCCTGCTTTCTATCTCTCTGTCTCTCTCTGTCTGTCTGGCGAGCGCACGCGCCCTATAGCAAAAACCTCTCCCAAAAAAAAAAAAAAAAAAAAAAAAAAAACACTCAGGGAGAATGCGTACTATGAAAAACTACATGGGCTTCAGTTTTTTCCTCACCAAAATGTACTTTAACTCCATATTTCCGTGAAGGAGGGGGGTACCTCAGAAAGTTCATGGAAAAACTCAAATTGAAATACGGGTTTATTGGATACAAAATAAAACTTTAATTCAGGCAGAGCTATTTCTCTTTCTGTTTCAAAAAATTTTGCTATAGGGCGTGTGGGCTTAGAGTGACAGTGAAGGGGGTAACAAAGCACCCCTCCCCGGGGTGAGGTGGCTGCCCACAAATCCCGCTCCTCTATTTCCCCCTCCTTTTGGGACTTTGGACACACATGCCCATGCACCTGGTGTGTTCCTCAAGCCGCCAGGTCCAGAACATCCGTCACATGTGGGATCCGCGCAGCTGGCTGGGCCCTGCATCGGTCTTCGTACGACGCATGGATTTCTTGGGGCCCTCTCGTACGTAGGGCCGTGCAGGGGCCGACTTTGGCTCCAGTCTAGGACACAGGAGCAGGGGACGCACCACTGGGTTGTCTCCAGGGCCTGACCTCTCTGGCCCGCCACCTCCTTGCTTCCAGCCCTCAGCCTTCCCGGCCTGCCCGGCCTGCCTTCCACCGGGGCGGGGCTGCGCTCAGGAGGCAGCAGAAGGGTGGTCCTTCCTTCCAGGAGCAGACGCATGGCTGATGTCACTTTCCACGAGTGACATCGATGGGACAGGTTTCCCCTTGAACAGTGCAGCCTGCCCTTGCAGCACCCACAGAGAACTGACGGACAGAGTGTCTGCACATCCTAATGTGGACTCAGGAGCCGAGTTAGGATCTGAAGCCAAGGGAGCGAGCAGAACTCTCTTACGAGGTACCAGGACATCAGATTGTAGACCCCGAGCGCTCGCAGACGGCCCCTGCCTGGATTTACGGTGAGGTTAGACCATCCTTCCTCCCCCTAGAACCAGCTGTTCGTCTTTCCTGTCTCTCTCTCCTCCCACCCCTCCCTCTCTCTCCCTGCCCTAACCTCCTCACCTTCATTTTGTTCACTTTTTTTTAGACTTTTTTTTTTTTTTTTGCCTTTTTTCTCCCCCAGTCCTACACCGCTGATTCCTGCCTTTATCTGAGTCTTTCTTTACAGCCAGTGGTTTGAACTGTCACTTAGAAAAAAAGCCACAAATCCATGGATGATTCTGGGCCGATCACGAAAGCTAGCTGAGGGTCACCCGTAGCCCCCCTCTAAATGCTGGCTTGCAGTAGCATTCCTTAGCATCTTGTTTTCTGACTTTGCGACAAACTGTTTAGAATAATATTTTCCAAATTTCATTTACACCTCATCTTCACAAATTTGCCAAATTTTCATTCTACTCATTCTATTCTTTCAGTTTACATTTTCTTGTTGCTGTTTTAATTCGCTAGAGGTTACATGTACTCACCAGAGACCGAGAGACAGAGAGAGGGAGGGGAGAACGTGCCCCCCACAATGCTGTGGCCCCGCTAGTCCCTCCCCGCCTCGCCACCCTGCAGGGGTTGGGGCATGCGCATGCACGCCACCTGCTTCTCCAGCAGCAGGGGCTGGGACTAGAACCGTCGCCTTTAAGGATTCTGTCTGCCTTTACCAGTAGGCCACGGAGCTTGCCCTAAATTTTTCTTAAGTGAAATATCTTTAAAAATCTTTCCGGGACTCTGCCCCACGTGCCGTGGCCGGGGCCTGCCCCCGCGTGCCGTGGCCGTGGTCCTGTCCCCGCGTGCCGTGGCCGGGGTCTGCCCCGTGTGCCGTGGCCGGGGTCTGCCCTCGCGTGCCGTGGCCATGGTCCTGTCCCCGCGTGCCGTGGCCGGGGCCTGCTCCCGGGTGCCGTGGCCGTGGTCCTGTCCCCGCGTGCCGTGGCCGGGGCCTGCCCCCGCGTGCCGTGGCCGTGGTCCTGTCCCCGCGTGCCGTGGCCGGGGCCTGCCCCCGGGTGCCGTGGCCGTGGTCCTGTCCCCGCGTGCCGTGGCCGGGGCCTGCCCCCGCGTGCCGTGGCCGTGGTCCTGTCCCCGCGTGCCGTGGCCGGGGTCTGCCCCATGTGCCGTGGCCGGGGTCTGCCCCCGCGTGCCGTGGCCGTGGTCCTGTCCCCGCGTGCCGTGGCCGGGGTCTGCCCCGCGTGCCGTGGCCGGGGTCTGTCCCCGCGTGCCGTAGCCGGGCCCTGCCCCGCGTGCCGTGGCCGGGGTTCTGCCCCGCGTGCCGTGACCGGGGCCCTGTCCCGCGTGCCGTGGCCGGGGCCCTGTCCCGCGTGCCGTGGCCGGCCTCTGCCGCGCGTGCCGTGGCCGGGCTCTGCCCCCACGTGCCTTGGCCGGGCTCTGCCCCCACGTGCCTTGGCCGGGGTCTGCCCCGCGTGCCGTGGCCGGGACTCTGCCCCGCGTGCCGTGGCCGTGGTCCTGTCCCCGCGTGCCGTGACCGGGGTCTGCCCCGCGTGCCGTGGCCGGGGCCTGTGCCCGCGTGCCGTAGCCGTGGTCCTGTCTCCGCGTGCCATGGCCGGGGTCTGCCCCGTGTGCCGTGGCCGGGGTCTGTCCCCCGCGTGCCGTGGCCGGGGTCTGCCCCGAGTGTCGTGGCCGGAGCCCTGCCCCCGCGTGCCGTGGCCTGGACTCTGCCCCGCGTGCCGTGGCCGGGGTCTGCCCCCGCGTGCCGTGGCCGGGTTCTGCCCCGCGTGCCGTGGCCGGGGTCTGCCCCGTGTGCCGTGGCCAGGGTTCTGCCCCGCGTGCCGTGGCCGGGGTCTGCCCCCGCGTGCCGTGGCCGGGGTCTGCCCCGCGTGCCGTGGCCGGGACTCTGCCCCGCGTGCCGTGGCCGGGGTTCTGCCCCGCATGCCATGGCCGGGACTCTGCCCCGCGTGCCGTGGCCGCGGTTCTGCCCCGCGTGCCGTGGCCGGGGCTCTGCCCCGCGTGCCGTGGACGGGGCTCTGCCCCGCGTGCCGTGGCCGTGTTCTGTCCCCGCGTGCCGTGGCCGGGGCTCTGCCCCGCGTGCCGTGGCCGGGGTCTGCCCCGCGTGCCGTGGCCGTGCCGTGGCCGGGGCTCTGCCCCCGCGGGCCGTGGCCGGGATCTGCCCCGCGTGCCGCAACCGCTGATGGCCGTCTCTGCTTTCCTGAGCCGCGTTCCTGAAACTGTGTTCCATGGAGATTCACCTACATTTGCGGGGCTGCACGAGACCCACCCTTGGTCCAGCCCTGAGTGCAGTCTACGTTTCCTATTGTTGGGAACTTTATGATCTGATAATTGGAAAAAAAAATCATGTTTATCATAAAAAATAATTAGAAAAATAATAATAATGATTGGGGGAAACATAGGAAAGATATTGAATGTTGAAGCGGGGAGATTAATGTCTCTGTACTGACTGACATGCATGGCATTCCCTTTTGAAAAAGCAATGTAATACACTGTAAAGTTGTATGTAATTCAATGTAATAAAAAAATAGATAATAAAAAAAAAAAAAAAAGAAAAACACACACACTGAAAATTAGATAATTCATATCACAGCAATTGCCTTCAAAAAATTACCTGTTATCTCTCTGACTGTCCGAAAGATATTCAATTTCTCTGGGTCTATGGCTTCAATTGCATTGTAAGGGTCTCTGAAAAATCAAGAAAAGATGGAGCGAAATTTAAAATTTGTTAGAGGAGTGAAAATATGAGAAATGTGACGATAGTTATTTTCTTCAAATTGTATTTTAATTAGCAATAAAAAGGTTAGCAATGTTTTGTTTAAATTGTTCTATACTAGATGTGGAAGGGGATTAATAAATGTTTTTAGGACAAAAAAAAAAAAAAAAAAAAAAAAAAAAATCTTTTAACCTTGTTTTTAAAAATTATAAAATAGAAAGAAAGAAAACAAGGGAGGAAGGATGGATGGATTACATCGGTAAGGTTTTATTTAAGAAAAAAGGAAGGAGGGTCCCCACCGTTTCCATAGTGAGCGAGCTCATGCCCTGGACATGCGGGAAGAGTATGCTCCGTAGTGTCCAGCCTGCCTCCCTGTCCCGGCTGGACTTGAAACCGTTTCTCTTCGTTTTATAAAAACAAGTCTCAGCAGTGCCGCAGACACGTGACCCCAGGAGGGGACTAAAATGTAGTTTGTTCCCATCTCTTCTTTACAATTTTGTCTCCCCACCACTTGATGAAAACCCAGCAGGCCCCATGGCTTTCCTGCTTGCTCCGTGAAGAGGATGTGCCCCTCAGGGCCAACTCTTCGTTTTCACCCGAAGACCAGGCCTCTCCCCGCAGCCGGAGCCTGCAGGCGGAGGCTGCCTGACTGACCAAGGCGGGTGTGGCAGCTCCCACTCCCCTCCTGCTTCTAGTCCCTGGAACCACCCGCAGTGAGCACCGGGGCTGTAGGATGGCCAGGACGGCGTGTGGGACAGTCCTCTGCCCGGGTGGATTCGTGCAGTCCGACTGGAGCGGAGATTCCTGCCCTGGGCCGCCGTCCTGCAAGGTGAGCTGGGGTCCCGATGACCTGACCACGTTGCTGGGTGTACCAGTTGTACCCCCACAGCGCAGGGAGCGCCTGGCCGCGTCTCCCTCCTACTGCACTCGGACCTGTGACCTTGGACGCTCGGGTCCGTGAGGTGCTGTCCCCCAGGGAGGCGGGGCAGGTCGGGGAGCACAGCTTCTGTCACTGGCACCTGAAGAAGTAGCTCTTAGATGAAGCCCACCACAGAGGCGGGTTCCTGATTCCAGAGAGTTACTAGCAGGCATCTGGCTCCAGCATATAGGGAAGTGGCAAGGAGCAAAACTGCTGGAAATATTCGTACCCTCCCGTGACAAGATTTTATAATCTATCACCACTAAAGGCGTTTGGTCTCGCAGTCCCTGCATGTAAGGGGGAATAAACACGTAGATAGATCAACTCACCTGCACACACAGTCTACATTATCTTCAAGTCACATTGAAGACATATGAGGAGGGCTTCAAAAAGTGCATGGAAAATGCCTATTATGAAAAAAGTATGTCAGGCCAGCAGGTGGCATGGTGGTTAAGGCTCTGGACTTCCATGTGACTTAACTGTGGTTCCAGCCCTGGGCCTGGCACCTTGCTCTCCCACTTTGCCTCTCTCTGATGAAATGATAAATGAATTAATTAATTTAATTAAATAATTACTTAAAAGAAAGATAAAATATGCACAGATTTTCAATTTTTCTGAACCAAAATAGATCTGTACTTTCATTCTACTTTTCCACGAATTTTCTGAAGTGCCCTCATACACATACAATATTCAATTATTTCACAGCTCTGCAATAGTCAACATCATTAGCCCTTAGAGTTAACACAGCCATTGTTTGATGGGTGTCAGCTCTCTCTTTTTTTTTTTTTTGGAGAGGTTTTTGCTATAGGGTGCATGCGCTCGCCAGACAGACAGAGAGAGACAGAGAGACAGAAAGTGAGGATGGCCAGGGGGGATGGCCACGCCACAATCCCTTCTTCTCCATTCTCCTCTCGGGATCTTGGGCACGCACGCACACGCGCCCGGCGTGAGTTTTAAGCCACCGGGTCCGGGACACGAACCACGGTCGACTACATGGGAGTCCAGCGACATAGCCATTACGCCAACTGCTGGTCCCTGGGTGTCAGCTCTCTTAAAAATGGCACACAACAGTTACAAACGCAAGACAAGCCAGCGAAGATTTCTGTCTGCTCTCTGTGGAAGGGAGAGGGTGTTCTCCTAGCAGAGACGTTTGTTTACTCATGTAGAAGTCACCAGCTGGAGACGCTCAGCTGTTAGCAAATTTATTTAAACTTTGTTTTACTGTATTTAAAAAGATGGCCTTTTAATTTTTCAAATTACCCTGAGAAATATGCAAAACTGGAAAGGCTTTGAAATTACACATGCAGTAAGATGTCTTCACGAGTCATTCCAGCCCCTCTCCCTGTCGTTGGGCAAGCCCAGCCTCACATGACTGGGGGCCTCTGCTGGCGTCTCGCTCCTCTTCTAGTGTATTTGCTGTGGGAGACAGAGTGTGTCTGTGGGTGTTTGTCAGGGTCTCACCACTCCCGACCCCCTCTCCCAGCCTTCCAGTCCTCAGGACACGGGTCTCAGAGAAACCCAGGATGGGAAGCCGGGGCCGCAGGACTCCCCAGCAGCCCCCTGCCCCCGTGAGGCCTGCCCCCGTGGGGCCAGTTGGTCTTGATGGCCCCTCAGTTGATCTCTTCACACACGCGACTCTCTTGGTCAACCAGATGCACGCCCATCACGCCAGGCTGTCACTAAGGGCCCAGGGGGCTTTGCGCCTCGGCCTCTGCCACCCCTGAAGCTCCAGGGAGCTTGGACAACCATGGCCAGTGTCGGAGGCTGTGGAAGGCAGGGCGGGTACCGGGAGGCCACGGAGGGCAGGGCGGCTACCGGGAGGCCGCGGAGGGCAGGGCGGGTACCGGGAGGCCACGGAGGGCAGGGCGGGTACCGGGAGGCCACGGAGGGCAGGGCGGGTACCAGGAGGCCACGGAGGGCAGGGCGGGTACCGGGAGGCCGCGGAGGGCAGGGCGGGTACCGGGAGGCCACGGAGGGCAGGTACCAGAAGGCCATGGAGGGCAGGGCGGGTACCAGGAGGCCACTCAGAGGCAGCGCCTGGCCTGCCTGGAGCCCGAGTCCAGCGCGGTGGCGGTCTAGGAGCCGCGGGCGTCTGGCTGAGGGCAGGAATAAGCACAAACAACATTAACTTTAGAAACGAGATGAAAGCCCATGCATGCCGGCTTTCATGCAGGAGGGAGAGCCGGCCACCTCCACCCCCACCCCTCCAGCACCGCTTTTAGATGGAAATGATTTTGCTGAATGCGGACACAAAAGGAAGACACCGACGAAGTGAGGGCCCGGCGCACAATCACATGCAAGTAGGTTACACGAGAATCCAGTCTCGAGTGTATGATAGCTTGTGAATATTAATTAAGGAAATTACTCTCAGAGCAGCCAGTGTTTAAACAAGATCTAATCTCTGCTGAGTGGCCTTGCCATTCTTCTCCTCAATGTTTAACTTCAAAGGGCTTTGGAGTTGGAGCAAATGAGATTATTATTACTTCAATATAGAGAGGAGAGCTATTGTGAGCAATTTGAGGATAAATTCTAGAATGACACATGGCAGTTAATATGAAGGGAAAAGCATTCTGCAGGCTTGAACGTCTGCCTGCCAAATTCGCGTTCTTTAACCTTCGTTATCCGATCTCCTCTATCCTCCTACGAAACTGCACATTTCAAACACAGAGCTGAGGTGGCAGGGGTCACCTGAGGACATAACGTTTTTAAACTGTCCTCCTCTATCTCCTCGGGCTGTTGTGAGTAGTGCCAGTCGTAGTCGCCGTTGGATACGAAGTGCTTTGCTTACACAGGGTCCTCCCTCACCTGCGACTTTGCCAACCACAGCTGAAAACGGTAAATGAGAAATCCCAGAAACAGACAGTGTGTGAGGTTCACACTGCAGAGTCGCGGGATGAAACCCCAGGCCGCCCGTCTCCATCCGGTGGGACGCGGCTCGCCCCTTCATCCAGAGTGTCCAGAGTGTCCCCTGGTCTAAGCTGCCCACCGCAGTCCCTCAGCTGTCACAGGCGTCAGGCAGAAGAGACGTGTGTAGGGGTCAGGACTGCCCGGGGTTTCAGCCCCGCTGCTGGCTTGTTTTCCATAGACAAGGGGCACGATGAACTCACTGGGGCTTTGCTTTCTTCTCCCTTTCAGAGAGTGAGAGACAGAGAGAGACGCAGTCCCAGCAGGGTCTCAGACCACGTCCTGTCCACTCCCGCAGCTGGGACCTTGAGCACGTGTATTTGGTGGTGCAGATCACCTGGGGGTGATGAGCCTGGGCCCGGTGTCTCTCGAGCAGCGCACACGCGAGCGTCACCATACCAGCCCGCTCTCATCTTCACGCAGGTTTGCCTGGCGACAAATGCGAAGAGGCAAAGGAGCCACAGCTGGCTGGGTGTGAGTTGGGACCCAAATCCCAGCACGAGGCGGAGCTTACTGTAATGTCTCACGCCCCAGTTACTGCCCAGGCGAGAGAGTGCGGTGTGTCTGTGGGCCGGTGGCCCACAGCCCTGGGGCCGAGCGCAGGCGGTGAGGTAGACCCTTAGAGAACACACAGCAAATGCCTTCCCAGGTAGAACACGGAGTGAGCGATCATGTGCGTGCGTTTCACAGATTACCCCTGACCGCCCACAGGTTACCCCTGACCGCCCACAGGTTACCCCTGATCGCCCACAGTTACCCCGGCTCGCCCACAGGTTACCCTGACCGCCCACAGGTTACCCCTGACCGCCCACAGGTTACCCCTGACCGCCCACAGTTACCCCTGACCGCCCACAGGTTACCCCTGACCGCCCACAGTTACCCCTGACCGCCCACAGGTTACCCCTGACCGCCCACAGTTACCCCTGACCGCCCACAGGTTACCCCTGACCGCCCACAGTTACCCCTGACCACCCACAGGTTACCCCTGACCGCCCACAGGTTACCCCTGACCGCCCACAGGTTACCCTTGACCGCCCACAGGTTACCCCTGACCGCCCACAGGTTACCCCTGACCGCCCACAGTTACCCCTGACCGCCCACAGGTTACCCCTGACCGCCCACAGGTTACCCCGGCTCGCCCACAGGTTACCCCTGACCGCCCACAATTACCCCGGCTCGCCCACAGGTTGCCCTGACCACCCACAGGTTACTCACAGGTTACCCGTGCCATTCCTGTGAATCGGCAGCTGTGTGTTTTTGAGAAGTTGGGGGTGGGGAACACACCAATGACCTGGTGACAGCACTTTATGTTTGCCGAATTGGGGCCTCTGCCGTCCATCTGACCGGGCTGCAGAGAGACACCGGGTGTGGGCGGGCGCTGCGGTGCCCAGGTGCTGGATGGGTGTAGTCCCAGCAGGGCAGCCGTGCAGACCTGGGGAAGACAGAGTGGCCCAGACGTGGTGGTTATGGGTAGAGGTGAGCATGTCCCCGCAGGGCAGGGTCTCCAGCAGGCCTTCAGGCGCCACAGCGCCATCCTCGGTGTCACACTTACAATGTTGGACGCTGATGGAAGTGCATTCTGCCGGTCTGGGTCCACCTGAGACCGACACTGGTGAGAACAGGGATCTGGGAAAAGCGGGAGGCCCGAGGGTCAAGGCTCTTCAGAGTCAGCCTCACCAGCACTGCTCGCCCAGGCTCCGGGCGGCGTGTGGTGCAGGGCCCCCTCTTCCCAGTGCCTCCCACCCCTCCACAGGTAAATGTCCTCGACCACGGAACCCGAGCCGCCGTCCCCGCTGCGCTGCGGGTCACTGTCCGCTCCTGCTGTTCCAGAAGAACTGCTTCTGTGTTGCACAGCTCGGCCTCTCCTTCCTTGACAGCAGAGACCGCTGCCGGGCCTGACGCACTGGCGTGTCTGCGGGCTCCTGACAGTGCCGGGCGCAGGAGAGGGTCCCCGCGAGTGACTGCGGCGTGGACGCTACCCCAGAGAAACCCGGAGTGCTGTTTCCTTTGGTCTGCAAGAGCCAGCAATACGCCATGAAAATGCTCAGAGTTTTCGTAGGAAGGAGTGGATTATTGGTTTCTCTAAAAACCAGAAGTTCTGGGGACCAGAACTTGGCATCATGGCTACGTCGCTGGGCTTCCATGTAGTCAACTGTGGTTTGAGTCCTGGACCCGGTGGCTTAAACTCATGCCGGCCATGTGTGTGTGCGTGCGTGCCCAAGATCCAGAGAGGAGAATGGAGAAGGGATTACGGCATGGCCATCCCCCCAGGGGGTGAGATCTCGCTTTCTGTCTCTCTGTCTCTCTCAAAAAAAAAAATCCAGTTCTGCCACACTGGACTTGAGTCGTACAGTATGATCTGCTGGAGTGGAGCGCAGGCTGTCCCTTCTGGGAGCACTGGCCGTCCCCTCTGGGAGACACGTGCTCTGAGTGCCCAGTCTCTGCCTCGCTGGGTGTCCTCACCTGACACACGGCCTTGTCACTGTTTATGAACCCGCGTCACTCTCTGGGCTGTGACTTTTCACCCAGATCCTGTCAGCTGCTCTTCGAGGTTTGGTTGCCATCCCCAGCACCTGTGTGCCACAGTGGCTTTTTGTCATCCAGTTTTTGCCACGCCCACGTCTCGCTCCCACAGCCTATTCCGGAGGGCCCAGGAGAGCAGGCAGGATTCCTGAGGGAGCATCTGCCCTGGGGGGAGGCAGGATCCTGGCCTGGGTGACGAACTCGCGGCGGGGGCGCACTGCCATATCACAGCCTGCCTTGCGTAAGGCAGCTCGGCCGCCACGCCAGCGTCTGAGGGCCGTGCTTGCAACGTCCTCTCTGTGACCGTCGCACCATCTGCGGGAGCCGAGAACATGTGTGGCCGTCTCCTGCACGTGCCACCCTGAGGTTTGAGATGGCGCCCGGCAGGAGCTCTGGGCGCTGAAGAAATAAATGAAAGCTGGTCTGTCGCTGGTACAGAGAGGAAGTCCCAGACTCGCAGCTGTCCAGCTGAGCGCGGCTTCTGCCTCTGTCTTCATGGTGCCTGGGAGGACAGGACACAGCCCTGGGCCCAGGAGCCCCATGGAGCCCGGCGTGGACATGGACAGGCTGCTGCCTCAACTGCTGAAATGCCGAGGACGACGGGGGGGAGGCCAGGGCCAGCCCGTGGTGTGGTGGTCAAAGTGGCTGGATCCCATGGCTAACCACACGGTTCAAGTCCTGGACCCGGCAACCTGAGAACCACACCGGGCATGTGTGCAGGCGCCCCAAGTCCCAAGAGGAGGAAGAAATGGAGACGGGATTGCAGCGTGGCCATCCCCGTGTGGGGTGTTTTCTCCCTCTCCCTCTCTTTCTGTCTCTCTCCAACAAGCACACCTGCCCCTATGAAATGAAGTGAAAGCACACACACACACACACACACACACACACACACACACAGAGGTGAGCATGGCTTCTGGGCATGATACGAAGCACAGTTTGGGTTGAGACAGATGATTGGCCCCTGGGTACAGGGGCTACTGACTGGCCTCTGGGTTCTGTGGCTCGCGGGACCTTCACCTAGGTCTGGAGGAGTCACAACACGTAAACCGTGGACCAAGAGCCCAGATGCTCAGAGGCCCACTCGGCCTCCCGACACGAGACCCAGAACAAGCTGGCCCAGCAGGCGTACCCTCGCGCCACCCTTACCGACGGCGACGCTGAGCCAGGGCTCCAAGCTCAGGGAGGTGGGTCCAGTTGGAACCGCGGTCTGTGCGGCCCTGGAACTCTGGCTCTCAGCTCTAACGCTGTTGTTCGGCCACTCATTGGCTTATGTCCCAAAGGGGCATGGAGCCCCTGCCGTGGGCCAGACATTGTCCTGGTGCCCCGGGTACACAGTGAGCACAGAGCTCCCCTGCCACCCTGGCCTGCGAGTGCTCAAGTTTCTGCTCCGTGTGCCAGGGTGGCCCCAGGCAGGCCTTCATTCTCAAGTCTCCAGCGCGAGCAGCGACGGTGGGCAGAGGTCTGCGCTTCCGTGCCGCCTGTGCACTTTAGAACTCCATTCCAGGAGACGAAGTGTTCCCGCTCGACTTGGAAATGAGGTCGGGGGGTGCTGTCGGTTTCCCCTGGAGGGAAAAAACCCCCTGATTTCAATTCCCTTCTGAACTCAGCCACATGTTGAGATAAGGAGGGTGGGGCTATAAATCAACTCAGCTCCCTTGGGAGAAAAATTACAGTAATAAGCTTTAAAAAAATCGATGATAATAATAAGCTATATGATTTCAAAGTGACTCACCACCCCCCTTTCTCTGACAACTGAAATTGATTTTGAAAGGAAAAGCTGTGGAGATTTTAGGGGAATACAGTCCAGACGTTCTAAATCTAAACCCTCTCTCCAAAGAGACTGCAGGTCTGGAGCAGCCTGGCCCCAGCGATAACACCCCGCGCAGCGCCCAGCGCGCACCCACTCCCACGGCTGGGACAGACGTGCCCACGGCGTCGAGGAAGGCGACGTGGACGGGGCCGCAGCATGGCTTCTCTGCATTCCCCAATCGTCTCCATAACTTCAAAGGAGCAGATATGAATATAATTAACCAAAAGAAAAACACCCAGTGGAAGATAAGCGTGGACGTCCTTCACGTGCACCACCGGGCTGGGGCGGATTTGGACTGCGGTCGTCTGCTGGAGTCGGACCGCGTGCTCATTTCCAGGGGCGTCGCGTGTTGGAGCCATTGGAGCTGCACGGGCTTCAGAGCCCCCTAGGAACAATTTCTCACCGAAACCACCGGGACCCAGCTACATGGAGCCCGGGTGCTGCGGTGCGTTCGGCCGTGTTCAGATCTCCGTGGGGATCAGTAATCAGTGGCAGGATGCAGCCTCCAGCCAGCTCTGCATTTGGTGCCTTAACAAGCTAATCCTGCTCTAAAATATGTATATTCTCAGAAAACAGCCTGAACTGAACAGAGGCAGTGCTCAGAGGAAAAGCACGATTCTGCGTGGGGAAGGAACAGGAGCTCTCAGTGAACAGGCTCAAGAGCTCGGAGAAAGCCCGGCCTTGGAGGCGCCGGCTCCGAATGCGTGCCCTCCTGTGGCCCGGGCACGCACCGCGCCTGGGTTTCCTCAGTAGGGGTACAGACATTTAAGTGGTCGTAATAATGCATGCATGGGCCACTGTGGCCTGAGGGTAAGGTGACTGGATCCCACAGGGCCGAGCAAGTGGTTCAAGTCCCAGACCTGGTGGCTTGAGAAACATGCTGAGTGTGTATCCACATGTGCCCAAAATTCTGAAAGAAGAGAGAGAAATGGAAAAGAAAGGGCGTGGTCGTGCCTTGCTGGGGTGCTTTCTCACTTCCCTCTGTCTCTCTCCTGTGAGTGCACACTCTCTCTGGCAATATTTTTTAAAAATGGAAGAATGCAAGTCCATATGCGGGCACTCACTGTGTGCGGACCTGACGGACCAAGGGCCAGGTGCCTCCTAGCAATCATGGCAGCCTGCATGGCCACTGGTGTCAGGCGTCAGCCCGGCCTCCCAGTGCCTTCTTGAAGAGCAGAGAGGCGGGGAGCACAGGGTTTGGGGTAGAGCTCCCCCTCAGGTGAAGCAGCGTATGTCAGAGCCTCCACTCCTCGGGCGGGCGGTCAGGAAGCCTCAGTTCCGAGCTCGCACGTCCCCGGCTACACTGGCCGTCCCTGTTTCAGATTCCTTCTCTCTGAAACAGCCACAAGGCCTCCCCACCTTGCCCACTGGACTCAGTGCATTTGACATGGAAAACATAAAAAAGGTAAAACAAGGACAAATAGCAAATTGTGACTGTCTCTTTTCATGTGGTGGACCTGGAACCTGGGAAAGTGGTCCTTCTCATTCTTACCAGCAGCTCACCCCGTCACGAGTCACAAAGACCTCACCCGTCACACCTCAGCTGTCCTCAGCCCTTTGTGGTCAATTAAGTGATGGATTACCCAGGTGGACTGTATGTACCAGGTCTACACTGCAAAAAACGGAGTGTTACGGAATTACTCATGAATATCAACTACGTAGAATCAAAGCTCTTCGGGCTTGGAATGACTGTCTAAAAGCAAAATCCTTAGCTCTGGCTTCTACCTGGGGTCCAAGCCACTTGTTCGTGCTCCATGGTGTTGGTCTAATATCTGATACCAGGGACAACCCTGTCTCGAAGATATCTGTCCACCAAGGACTCCAAGGACATGGATTTAACCAGAGAATGTCCTAGCTATCAGTCTCAGGACAAGACCTAAACAAAGAGAAAGAGAAATAACAGCATATTCCAGAAACTTGTCATGAAAGATCTACTAATGTCTTCATAGTCATTTAAACCAGGGGGAAAAGGACAATTATTCATATCTTTAATGTGTAGTAGGACAAAGATGTGCAACTCTTGATCAACATGGCAGGAAGTGAGGACCAAAGCTGGCCAGGGGATGGCTGGATTTGAGGGGGCTGACTGTAATTCCTTTGTGACCAACTCAGGGGTGGAGATCACGGGGTCTCTCAGAGCCTGGGCAGGGAGTGCCCTGTGTGTATGTGCTGTGTCTGCTCGACACCAGGCGTCTGTGGTCATGCAGTGGAATTAAACTTTGGGCTAGACCCAAGAGAGAAGGGCAGCTCACAGCAACAACTCCTTGGTCCTGTTTATGTGGAACCTCAGAGCTGACCAGCAGCGTTAACTGAAAGGCTCAGTGACAAGGATCTTGAGTTCCTCTTCCATCTATTCATTCTACTCCCTCAGTGTATTAAGTCACTTGGTTCCTGGAAAGAGGACAGACTGGTCCTCCCACTGAAATCTGCAAGGTCGCTATGCAGCCAGGTGGGCCCATGGAGGCCCGTCACCTGTGCTTCTTGAGGACCATAATGTTCTACCTCGCCTACTTGACCCCCCACTGCCTGTCGTTCTGCTGGGGCGTCCCTCAGACGTGCATGCAGAAAGCATCTTGGAATGGGGTTGGGGACGGTGAGGAGGTCGGGGAAGGGCAGAGAAGGTTGGGAGGTGGGGAGGAAATGAACCCGTAGACAGTCACAAGCTGTGCCTTCAGAGGAACGTAACCTGCTGTTTCTCCTTATTTTGGCAATGCTGCTGGACATCCCTACTACGTGCTGAGTGGACGCGTGCCGCGGTGCTAGGCGAGGCAGGGCTTCGGTGCCCACGGCTGGCTCTCACAGGAGGAGCCCCTGGTGGGAATCAGGACCTCAGCATGTCTCCTTGTGTTCACGGTGCACGGTGGAGTGCAATCACAGCGGGGGCCACTCGGAATGAGGCGGCGACCTGACCACCGGAACGTGTTCCCGTCTTCCTCTGCCTGGCTTTGCGCTGGCTCCTCACACCTTTAGTGACCTGTTCTTCTCTTTGCTTGACAATCTTAGCAGTTACAAGGGTATTATCTGAATTTAGACATTCAAACAAATTTCTTTCCCCCCCTTTTTTTTTCTGTTTAAGGAAATGGGAAAAAAAAGTGGGGCTTTTAATTTTTTTTTTTGGAGTGGCACACCCCACTCAGATGAATCAAACAGGAAGTGAAAGCTCTGATGGTTTTCAAGGTCTAAGAAGCCAAATAAATCCCACATCAACTGTGGTCTTGCCTTCGAGGCAGTGGGCATAGTTAATCTCCCTACCTCAGGGTTTCCACCTGAAAAAAAATGAAATAATCACTCTTACTAATCTCAGAGTGGCAATTGGGGGATTTAACAGTGTCCTGAAAACGAGACTCCTCTGTTTAATGAAGCGTCTCACTCAGAGGTTCATTTGGCTAATAAAACCCCCGTTTTCACTTGTGTTTGAAGCGAGTTCATTATTCTCTCGCCTGTGGTTTGAACCAGTTTCCCGCGAGCCACGGTGCTCCGAGAATGGCTGTGAATGGCACTTATTAGGAAGGGAAGAGCCAGGAATTCAGCCCGTCCTCAGTGCCGAAATGAGCTGTAATGAAGCCGGAGATCAAAGTGCTTGAGCAGCCGCAGCTGAATGGCGGTGCGCTGGCCTGGGCTGCCGCAGAGGGGGATTAGGGACTCCACCGAAGGAGCCAGAAAGGCTTCCGTGGGCGAGCAGGCTACGCACTTAATTGTGTATGGGATTTGTGGACGAAAGACACTTTTAACAGTTATATAAATAGTCTCCCCGGGAGGAAGCGGCGTTAGCAGATATTTTACACCGGGGAGAGAGAGGGCTGTGCTTGGCTGCAAGAACAGGAGCGAGGCCATCTTAACGGAGGGAGGAACACAACCCCAGAAGGGGAGGGCGAGGGAGGGAGCGGAGAGGCAGGAGGGTGCTCCTCTCTTCCAGGCCCTCTGTCCAGGGAAAAGCGAACCCCTCCTTTTCCAGCTACTGAACGTGGAGCAGAGTGCCTGCCCTGCAGCGAGGTCCCTCCCCAGGCCTCGTGGCAGCCAGATGCAGGGGACTGGGAGCAGATGCGGGGGCAAAGCTGCTGGGCGCTTCACTCTCCTCCTTGAAAAGATGTCGAGGACTGCTTGTGTTTGGTCTCTGGAAGAAGCAGACATTCTCTCAGAGGATGAATGAAAGAGGAGTACAAAGAGTTAATTTGAAACCAAGCCCTGCGTTGTCTCCTTTCTCAGAAATCCTCCTATTTTCATGACGAATTGGGTTTCAAAGCAGCCTGGGCGTGGAGGGGAATTCCGCCGCAGCTGCAGCCCGCCCCGCAGTGCTAGCCCACCTGCCCTTTGTGCAGAGCCTGGATGCCCGGGCTGAGCGTGAGCCAACCTGGGGGAGTCCGTCCAGGAGCTGCCTGGCTTCGGCCTCCAGCCCCCAGCCCCCGTGGGTATGCGGACACACACACCACCCAGCCCTGCAAACAGGCCGGCGACGGGGCAGGCCGCGCAACCCCATGGCCAAGCCACAGACCCCTCTTGCTTCACAAAGGGCCCTGTGGAGGGTCCGTGGTTGATCTGCTAACCTAACCTGGCTTCCTCGGCTGCCCTGTTCAGAGGCACTTACATAGGAAATGTTATTTGCAAAAATTCTTAAAAACGTCACCCCTGAAAAACCCCAAATGAAATTCTGGCACCGTGTTCCAAGTACAACTCACGAAGATAAGAGGGGATCCTAACTGCTCTGCTGGGGCCACGCCCATGCGTGGCTCAGAGGAAGCACGCCCACACTTCAAGACCCACCTTGCTCAAAAACACCAAATCGTGAGGTCCTGGCATTTAAATGAGCTATGATTTGGTTAGCAAGAGTTTCTAGATGGGGGCAGAAGCCCATGAGGAGGGCAATATGGGGTCCCCGAGGTCAGGATGCAGTCGCTGAGGGCATCTATAGCTCTGTCAGCCCCGGGTTACGAGATTGGGCCCCGGGCAGGGAAGCACACCTGGCCCCCTCCGTGAACAGACCTCTCTGCAGTCCTCGGTGCCCATCCCTTAAGACTGAGTTTCTTGTCTTATAACAGTGAGTCATTGCAAAGTGCACGATTTCTTCTAAACTAATTTTTAATTGCCAGAGGGCACATGTGCTCACCAGAGAGAAAGAGGAGAGACAGAGAGACAGAGAAAGCAGCCCAGTGGGGCGTGGCCACACCGCAGTCCCATCTCCTCTGTTTCTCCATCCCGTCGGGCTCCAGGGCTCAGCATGCTTTTCCTGCTACTGGGGCTGGGATTCAAACTGCAGTCAGCCACGTGGGATCCTGGTCCTTCAACCACTAGGCCATGGGCCGGCTAGTAAGCCAACTTTAATAAAATGTACATGGCATAACCTTTACCCCTGCAACGTAATGTCTAATGTTCCATCTCTGTGGTTCTCTTGATGTAGACCAACAATTTCGAAACAAAACGATAACGACTCACACACGTGTCTTGGCGGTGGAGCGGGGTCTCGCCGGCAGGAGCCGGCGTGCTCGGCCTAGCCCAGACTGCGCTCTGCTGGTCTCCGCTCCATCGCTGCCTGCAGCTCCGTGTCATTACAGAGCCTTGACCGCGGCTCGCGGTGTTCCTCAGCGAGTGAAAGGCTAGCCAGGCTGGAGCATGCTTCTGGGACTGTCCACTCGGCGCCACGGACAGCCTGCAGCCCCGGGGACCTGTGGGGGCTGCACTGTCAGGACGCCTCCTCCCACGTTCGTCCACGTCCAGCCCGAATGCCGTGGTGTGCTCACCAGTGGCTGTGCTGTCACACACGCCGGCTGTCGGGTTGCCACTCCGCAGGTACGACTGGTGCGGAGAACACGTCCGGGCGACAGGGGAAGTGGCCACGTGGCAGGGCGTTCCCCCACACGCCCGCCTCCCTTGGCCGTGCCTGGGCAAAACCAGCCTGCCCGTGACTGGCTGTGCCCACACGCAGTCCCCAGTTAGTTCATCGAACAAGTGCTTAAATACGTTTGCCTATTATGGAAGCGGACTTGCTTCCTACTAAAAATCTGAAGCAGAATCCAGTAGGAAGCTGGTGGATTATTCAAACCTCCGGGCTTGGCTTCTAATCCACGCTGTCTTTTGTTGGGGGTGTATGTGAACAAGCCCTCTGACTCCAGGGGCAGTGCCTTCACTGTGCATGGTAGGAGAGAAAATCATTCTAGAAATAGCAGAACAACACTTTGGAGTTCAGCGCCACCTCATACCGTCAAAATCTCAAAGCTATGCTATGCATGTTTTAAACACCTGCTTCTGCTGGTTCCCAGAAGACCGGGTGGTTCACGTGGTGGCCCCGAAGACAGCGGCGTGGAGGGTGGAGCACATCGCCTCCCCACTGGGCATCGCTGTACGGCCCTCCCAGGTCTGTGCACCTCTCCTGCAACGCGAGGGCCAAGCCAAGATAGCCGAGAACAGCCAGCACCCCTCAGTCTCCTGCCCAGAGTAGTTTAGGAAAGGCGCAAGCCCTGCGTTGGTTCAGCAGGTGCGAAGCCCAGACGCTGGTGAGGGCGGGATTCCTTCCCACTGCAGACAGCAGCGCACCCATGGCAGCCTCAAAGGCTCGTTTGTCCAGAGGAGGAAAAGCCAGCCCGGGAGCGGAGCGGGAGCTCAGAGGCAGCCAGCCGACAGCTCGCGAAGACACAGCCCTGAGCAGACCGGTCCTGAAGGCTGACCCCACCCTGGATTTCTGTCGAGTGTGTAATCCAACAAATTATCTTTACCGCTTCAGGCGCAATGAACTCAGTTTTCTGTTCTTTGCCAGCAAAAGCTTCCAAATGAACTTAAAGTGGGTCAATATATATTTGTTGAATGATTGTATATGTGTGTGTGTGTGTACATTTATACACACACACACACACACACACACACATATATATATATATTTCTCAGCACATTTCTGTCAGTGAAGTGTTTCTCACCAGCTAGCTCTCGGAGTGAATCTGAAAGGTGGCAAGTACTGGAGTTCTCACTGATGGCGACAATCCATGGCCCGTGAGGCGATGGACGGGAAGAGGTGCCACTGGTTCCAGAACACTCCTCTACGCTCCCACAGACAGAAAGCTGTTACTACACTCAGGGCACAGTGTGAAGTGAGGCACAGCTCTAAACTGTCACAGGGACACGCTCCAGGCAAACTCCCTAAGGAGTCACCATCTGGGGAACAGTGACGGTGCGACGGGACCCACGGTGCAGCACGTAAGTACTGCCCGAAGGAAGGTGGACTGGCCGACCAGGGTTTGAGTCCTGGCCCTGTCGGCTTGAAGAACATGCCAGGCGTGCACAGTCCTGACCAGAGGTGACAGGATGGATGGGGAAGGGACGGTGGTGTGACCAGACCCCGCTGGAAGGTGGTCTAGCTCTCTGCTCTCTGCTGCATGTGCATACACTCTGTGGCAAAAAAAGGAAAAGAAAAAGGAGAACCCATGCCCTTGCTCGGTGTCCCCACGGCTGCGGGGCAGCTCCGAGCTCTGTACAAGTCAGCGCTGTGCGAAGGTGACCGCTCGGCGTCCCGGGCCCCAAGTCCCCGGCCACGCACTGCAGCACGGTCCCTGCTGCACCGGGGGTGCTCGGCCATGGCGTGCTGCGTGTCGGTGGAGACCACTCACGTCTTCGTCTCATTCTGAGCTCCATATAGCACGGGTCCTCAAGCTCCTCTTTGGTCATTCAAACACCATCAGATTCCCGCACCCATCAAAGCTCCGGAAGGCATAGGCTATGACGATGCTCAGTGAATGAATATAAAATTAAATATTTTTTAAAAATCCAGAATCTGCCGACCGGGAGGTAGAGACCAGTGAGTCTCCCACCTACACGGAAGGCGCGGCTGCCTCCGCCGCCATAGTGAGATGTCCAGATCACCCCGGCTCCCTGGGCCACGATTTCTCCACCTTAGAAGGGGACAGTTGGCGTGGAGACAGAGCCCTGTGAGCTGGGCTTGGAGCACCTGGGATAGTCTGTGGGGCCAAAGAGCGAGGCCAGGCCAGGGGGGCGGGCCTGGAGCCCCCTGCACAGCCGAGCGTGTTCTGAAGCTGTGCCCAGCTCCATCCAGCCACAGCCCTGCTGTTCTACTTACTTATGCACAGTGCGTGTGCTTGCTGGAGGGACAGAGACAGAAAGTGAGAAATCACCCTCCAGGGAGATGGCCTCACCGCAATCCTTTCTCCTCGTCTCCTCTCGGGATCTAGGGCAGGCATGCACACGTGCCCAGCATGAATTTTAAGCCACCAGGTCTGGGACTCAAACCATGGTCGACTGTGTGGGAGTCCAGTCATGTAACCGTTACACCATCTGCTGGTCCCCACAGCCCTGCTGTTTACTGTTACTGGACTTTCTGTGACTTGATCTCCTCGCCTGTAAATGGAGATGGCAATACTTCCTTCTAGGGTTATGGAGATGAAAGAAATCAATACACATAACCCTGCTGTGGGGAATGCTCTGTAAACGTCAGACATGACCGTTTTAGACACTGAAGTGTCCATACTCTGGTATAAATGGCTTAAAGGTCTGCTCTAACGACAAAAATACCAGGTTGTTAAGCCGCCCAGGGTCTTTAATTAGGATGTGATAAGGAATCCCGAGGACAAAGGGCCGTCAGACAGCTATTAACCTCTCCGGCCACTGCCTGCAGTGGGCAATTAGCGGCCCCCTACCCTCCTGTGGCCCACCAGACTCTCTGCAGGGTGTGTCACTCAGCACAATGGGCGCTGCCACTCACCCTTCGCTCTTTCTTCTGAAGATTATGCCACAGCCCCATTCAGACGGCCTCGGTGGAGCTAGACAGGGAAGGGCTCCGTGGCGAATCGCCACATTCCTGTGAGGACGGAGGGAGAAGATAAATTTCCTTAACAGTCAACCTTTCAGGGAAGGCATTTTCTTAACAGAAAATGGTAAATATCTGAAAAGATGGAAACCTCAGGCAGTTTAAAATTTGCAAGGAAGCAGGGCCCTGCAATCAGCTGCTTTAAAATTCCTTTCCCAAAGATAGCGCATGAATCTAAATAAACTCGCCTGATTATGGTACTCATCCGCTAATGACCTGGCTGGTGCTTCTTTATCATACTCACCTCCAGCCCAGGAGGACCGAGGCACCTCCTCCTCACCTGTGGGTGAGCTTCTTGGTCACCCTCACCTCTGAGCCCAGGAGGACCGAGGCACCTCCTCCTCACCTGTGGGTGAGCTTCTTGGTCACCCTCACCTCTGAGCCCAGGAGGACCTAGGCACCTCCTCCTCACCTGTGGGTGAGCTTCTTGGTCACCCTCACCTCTGAGCCCAGGAGGACCGAGGCACCTCCTCCTCACCTGTGGGTGAGCTTCTTGGTCACCCTCACCTCCGAGCCCAGGAGGACCGAGGCACCTCCTCCTCACCTGTGGGTGAGCTTCTTGGTCACCCTCACCTCCGAGCCCAGGAGGACCGAGGCACCTCCTCCTCACCTGTGGGTGAGCTTCTTGGTCACCCTCACCTCCCAGCCCAGGAGGACCGAGGCACCTCCTCCTCACCTGTGGGTGAGCTTCTTGGTCACCCTCACCTCCCAGCCCAGGAGGACCGAGGCACCTCCTCCTCACCTGTGGGTGAGCTTCTTGGTCACCCTCACCTCCCAGCCCAGGAGGACTGAGGCACCTCCTCCTCACCTGTGGGTGAGCTTCTTGGTCACCCTCACCTCCCAGCCCAGGAGGACTGAGGCACCTCCTCCTCACCTGTGGGTGAGCTTCTTGGTCACCCTCACCTCCCAGCCCAGGAGGACTGAGGCACCTCCTCCTCACCTGTGAGTGAGCAGGTAAGGTCATTGCCATCAGTTTCCAGAAGGGTCCCTGACCTGAGCCCGTCCCAGTCTCGCCCACAGACAGGCAAGCACACGTCCCTTTGGCGTTCTGCCAGCGTTTCAAACATCTGGACAAGAGTCCTCCCTCTTCCCCCTGTCTTCTTCTGTTTCTCCTGCCTGGTTTACCTCTCTGTCTCTGTCTCTGTCTCTCTCTGTCTCTCTCTCTCTATCTCTCTGATTTCCTCCTTTCTCTTGAGCTCAACTTAGTACAAAGAAAAAAAAAGCTGCTGCCTGCCTCCCGGCACGAAGGTTGGACAGGGGTGTCTCTGCTCCAGAAACACGCTAAGATTAATCCAGTGTGCCGGGGCGCGTGAGCGCTGTCTGTTTACTGGCAACCAGGACTGCCTGGCGAGGCGCACACCGTGGAGGAACTGGGCCGAGGGACGGCCAGACTCAGTCACCGCAGCGTCGCCATTGGCCCCAGTGCCCGCCTTTGGGAGGGACGGGAGTGGAAGGAGGAAGGTGGAGGAAGGTGGAAACCCCACCCTCGCCCTCATGCCGTCTCTATCCATTCGGCGGTAGGTTTAGGGACGAATTTCCCAGGAAGAGCCTCGCCACAGCCGCACAGGGGAGCGGCTCACAGTTCTGCAGAAGGGGGAACACGCGCTCACCCCTTCTTACCCACCTCCAGTAGCGAGTCTGTGGGAAAATGTCCAGGGGTCACAGCTTTTCTACAGTTGGCCCCACACACCCGTGAGCTGTTTTGAAACCCAGGGTTTAAGACTGGAAATGGCAGGACCACCAGATGCGGTAATGGTTACATTACTGGACCCCCACGTAGTCAACCTCAGTCTGAGTCCTAGACCCAGTGACTTAAAACTCATGCCAATGGGACCAGCAGATGGCATAATGGTTGCGTCACTATACTCTTACATAGGTGACCACAGTTCGACTCCCAGACCTATAGCTTAAAACTCACGCTGGGCACCTATGCGTGCGTGCCCAAAATCCTGAGAGGAGAATGGAGGAGAGGGGATTGTGTTGTGGCCATCCCCTCTGGGTGATCTCTCATTTTCTGTTTCTGTCCCTCTGGTGAGCGCATGTACCCTATAACACATATCTCTTCAAAAAAATGGAGATGGCAGAATCTACAGGAGACAGTCTAGAATATTTTCATTGCACTGTGATTTAGACAGAATAATTTAGAGATACATGTGTTGGTTTACTACTAGAAACTTATTGACAGAGGAACCTCCACCCAGTGGGCACCAGCCGTGCCTCGCACCCTGCCGGGAGTGGGCACTCACTCCCCGAGACGGTCTCCGTCGTCGATGGGTTTGCCCCCTAGACCTGTGTTCTGAAGTCCAAGGTCGCTTCCCAGCGGACGTGCCCACGGAGCTCTCCGCCGTCTCGAGGGCCTTACACAGCGGTCGCACCCTCCTCCCTGTCGAGCACACTGGCTGGGTCCCTTTTTGCTTTTAATCTGTTCACGTCTGCCCACAACCCGAGCCTCATCTTCGTTTGCAGTCTCTCTCACAGGGAGGCAGGGCCTCTTCTCGCCCCGAAGACAAAGGCCCTGCCTCCGCTCACTGCCCAGCCCGTCCGTGGCGTCCAGCAAGGCCGGCTCTGAGGAGGGTCTCAGCTTGGGGAGGGGAGACGCAGTGCGATTCGCCGTGGAAGCAGGAAGGGGCCATGGGCCGGGACTGCGGTACAGCGCCGTGGGCCTCCTGCTCCCTGCCGCCAGCCTCTCGGCCCGTGCCTGGTTTCCTCCTGGGTTCCTAGACTTCTGGAGACCCCGCGAGCCGCCAGTCACTGTCCAGCCAAATCCCCTTTGACTGACTTAGCCAGGCCCTCTCCTGCTGTTAGCCAGAGGCCCTGGCCACTCGCTGGTTTGGTTTCACTTCCAGACAGCGTGTGTGTTCGCTGAAGCAAGAGACAGGCGGAGTCAGAGACAGAGAAAGAGGGATGTCGGGCATGCACACACACGTGCCCAGCACTTTTCTCAAGCTGCTGGGTCTGGGACTCAAACCGCCAGCTGTGGGATCCAGCCGCCTTACCGCATGCCATTGGCTGGCCCCAAATACACTTTTATTCACATACTTGAAGTTAACTATTGTGCACTCCTTGCTAGTTTTTCTTATTTAGCCGCCATCTACCCGTCCCTGCTGTTCCACATGGTTCTGTCCCATCCTCTCCCCACGCTCACTGCTCACCCATCAGCTCCGTTTCTCTGCACCCCAGCAAAGCAGGGCTGCACTTCAGATCTGTGACGGGTCTCCAAAAAGCCCACGAGAAACGTGTATCATGAAAAAACCATGCATAGATTTCTAAACTGTTTGTGCTAGAATAAACTTGGGCTTTACTTCCATTTCTGTGAACTTTCTGAAGTCCCCTCTTGAGAGGACCCTCGGGTTAATGCTGGCCGTGATGTGCCACGCCCGTCACGGGCTGCACCGAGCCACACGGCATCTGCAGACCGCCAGTTCTTTCTCTGCGCACTGTGGCCGAGCCACGTGGCCTACTCCTATAGCTGTGTGTGCACACGTGCGTGTGTGCGTGTGTGCTTGCATGCACGTCTTTTAATTTGGAGTCTTAGGTCATAGACAGGGCCAGAATTGCTTTATCTTGGAGAATTCCAAGTTCCCCTGTAATTAGGTTCCTGCCCTTTTCTTCCTACAAATGAGTCTGACTTCATACTCCATTTCCCCAGGGGTGAGTTTCTGGCCCACCCGCCCTGAACCCAGTCTCCAGCCTCCTCTCCACTCCCCCACCCCCCCTGCAGGGACAGGGTCTTCTGCCCTGACCCTTCTCCAAATCTCACGGTGGCCACGCCTAATGGAAAGCTCCTGCCGGCCGCCGTCCTCCTTCACCACCCAGCCCCGCTTCAAGTCCACCAGGCAGGCCAGCGCCACGTTAGTGGGGGCTCGGGCACAGACCCATTCTTCCCCGCAGTCGGCCTTCAGAATTACGCCTCGAACAGAGAGTGACAAGGCAGTCGTCGCCTTTTCCTAACCCATCCTGGGCCCGGAGAAGGCAGGTGAGAGGGGGAGCCCGCGTGTGCCCAGTGTGGTGTGCCCGCCCGGCAGGGCACCAGACACTTCACTGGCTTCATCCCATCTCTTCCCCAGCTCACCCCGCTAGACACGGCTGCCCTGTTCCCGAGATCTGATGACGGAACCTCAGAGAGGACACACACACCCAGCGGGAATCTGGACGTCGAAGCCAGATCTGCAGCCGGAGTTCTCTGCCGAGGGCTGACCTCACTCCTGGCGTGCAGTGCAAGACCCGAGAGGGTGGAAGTGGGGTCTCCCCGAAGTGCTCCGTGCCCCCTTTGCCACGTCCATGAGGATTGGGAGCTGAGGGGCACACCTGGTCTCCCTTCATCTCCCCCAACGGTGCTCTGCAGCTGCCCCGGCCTCTGGGGGACCTGGCCCCACCTGCTCGACAGTTACCAGCCTGGGCATGCTGGTCCTCAACGTCCTTACCTGGAGAGTTTGTCACCACGACTGTGACACTGCTGGCAAGTGTCCCACAAGCTCCTCCTGTTGCTTTCAGAGATGACGCTGAACTCCTTTGAGGACCCGATGCTAAAATAGAAGTGGGCTGGGCCAGCAGGTAGTATAAGGTTAAGGTTCTGGACGCCCACAAGGCTCACTGCGGTTCAAGTGCCAGACCTGGCAGCCTAAAACCTATGCCGGTAGTGACCACGCAGGCTGGAGCTCAAGCCCGGCTCCGCACTGTGGCCACAGTCCCACGCCATGTTGCCCCTTCGCGCTGTGGCCCCACTCCTGCACCACATTGCCCCTTCGCGCTGTGGCCCCAGTCCTGCGCTGTGTCCCCACCCTATACCATGGTGCCCCCTTCCTGTGCGTGGTGCCCCTGCCCTTTCCTGTGCCATGTTCCCTGTTACCTTCCTGCGCCTTGGCCTCCAGGTCTGCACCGTGGCCCCTAGTCCTGCACCGTGGCCCCTAGTCCTGCACCGTGGCCCCTAGTCCTGCGCCTTGGCCTCCAGGTCTGCACCGTGGCCCCTAGTCCTGCACCGTGGCCCCTAGTCCTGCACTGTGGTCCCCTAGTCCTGCACCGTGGCCCCTAGTCCTGCACCGTGGCCCCTAGTCCTGCGCCTTGGCCTCCAGGTCTGCACCGTGGCCCCTAGTCCTGCACCGTGGCCCCTAGTCCTGCGCCTTGGCCTCCAGGTCTGCACCGTGGCCCCTAGTCCTGCACTGTGGCCCCTAGTCCTGCACTGTGGTCCCCTAGTCCTGCACCGTGGCCCCTAGTCCTGCACCATGGCCCCTAGTCCTGCACCGTGGCCCCTAGTCCTGCACCGTGGTCCCCTAGTCCTGCACCGTGGCCCATAGTCCTGCACCGTGGCTCCTAGTCCTGCACCGTGGCCCTTAGTCCTGCACCGTGGCCCCTAGTCCTGCACCGTGGCCCCTAGTCCTGCACCTTGGCCTCCAGGTCTGCACCGTGGCCCCTAGTCCTGCACCGTGGCCCCCAGTCCTGCACCCTGGCCCCTAGTCCTGCACCCTGGCCTCCAGTCCTGCACCGTGGCCCCCAGTCCTACACCCTGGCCCCTAGTCCTGCACCGTGGCCCCTAGTCCTGCACTGTGGCCCCTTGTCCTGCACCGTGGTCCCCTAGTCTTGCACTGTGGCCCCTGGTTCCACACCGAGACCCCTAGTCCTGCACCGTGACCCCTAGTCCTGCACCGTGGCCCCTAGTCCTGCCCCCTGGCCCCTAGTCCTGCACCCTGGCCCCTAGTCTTGCACCCTGGCTCCTAGTCCTGCACCCTGGCCCCCAGTCCTGCACCGTGGTCCCCTAGTCCTACACCGTGGCCCCTAGTCCTGCACCGTGGCCCCCAGTCCTGCACCCTGGCCCCTAGTCCTGCACCTTGGCCCCCAGTCCTGCACTGTGGCCCCCAGTCCTACACCCTGGCCCCTAGTCCTGCACCGTGGTCCCCTAGTCCTACACCGTGGTCCCTGGTCCTTGTACTGTGGCCCCTGGTTCCGCACCGTGACCCCTAGTCCTATACCGTGGCCCCAGGCCTGTAGCACGGTCCCGGGCCTACATGTGGCCACCTACTCAGACTTGCTCTACAGAAGCTGGACCCCTCTCCCTGTGTGGCATTACAGACACAGAGCAACTGGCTCAGAAGACAAAGTCTGGACAGATGCCTGGGAGGTCCAGGCAGGAGCAGTGCCTTCTGGGCAGCCACTTTCTTTTGAGACAGTGGTGAGGCCCGGAAGTGGGGAAAATAGGTGACAAAAGTTTGTCCCGGTTCACACTCCAGGGGTAACAAACCACTGCCCTCACCAAGTGATAAAGACATGGTGAGGAAACCGGAAACCACAGCCACTGCTTGTCACCTCAACGGTTGTGACATTATCTCACCGCTCCACAGGACGCAAGCTCGCCAGCAGCGGACAGGCCTCCCAGGGCTGGGAGCACAGGCTGCAGTGGGGAGGGGCAGCTCACCGAGGAGCCCATGTGACCACTGCCAGAGAATCCCCCACTACCATCGCTGCCACCTCTGCCATGTGCAAACCATCCTGTCATCCAAGCCCCTGGTGCGGCAGCTCCCACTACCGTGCTGAATGCTTGGGAAGAGGAGGCAGCCCCGCCTGCCTCTCCTCGGGCCCTCCCGTCTCCGGCCATCCGGAAGGTGCAGACTCACTCTTATAAGCACTTGAGCAGTTTCAGGGATCACCGCTTTGTTCTGTCTCGGCTCCCCTCATGGGTGGGAGCTGCACATCTTCAAACGCCCGCTGGCTTAAATTGGGACAGCTGCACCACGAGGCTTGCTTACAGCGCCTGGTGCAGGAGAATAACTGCAGGGAGACTTCAAAGACAGCCCCGCTGCAGCCACCGACAGCCTGGGGCTCCGGCCTCCAGGAGGCGGCTCCCTGCATGCAACAAGTGAGACCTCTCACTGCAGTGGGAGCCGGGCCGGGGGCCAGAGTCCGGCTCTCTATAACAGGTTATTTACCCCACTTTAAGGCCTGGAAATGAGCTAAGAGTTTGAAGAGTGTGTGTGTGTGTGTGTGTGTGTGTGTGTGCATCTCTCTGGGGTCGCCTTATTGGTCCATTTTTGCAGAAGTCATGTATTAAAAGTTGGCTCCTTGTTACACGGGCTGGTGGCCTTTGATCTCCAACTAAAAAGCCATTAAGGGAAAAACTGTCACACGGAAGATTCAAAAGATGGCTTGAAATCCTCGGTTCCTTGCAAAAGGCAGCACAGCTGGGTGTTCAAGGAGCCACATTAAAGAGCCCCTGGGAAAGGTGGTTATTTCCGGTCTTCTCCATCTGGCAGGTCCTAACGAGATGCACCCAAGGACGCGTAGACACACGTGGCCGGAGAGGAGGCGCTTCGCCTCGGCCAGTGACGTCCCCTGCTCCCCCTCCTCTGCACGTCGGATCCTAATTGAACGTGGGCGGGTTGATGCCCTCTCCGGAATGCCCAGATTCCTCACCTGTGACATGGGCAGAAGGTGTCCCTCATAACGGTAGTAAATGCCCCGCTTAGCCACCGTTAGGCTGAATTAGTTCTACAACTTATTAATAAATCAGGATGTACCCTTAGGGTGGACCGTAGTAGGAGTAACCCCACGTCTTAGGTGATGAACACGAGGGAACGATTACGTTGCGATTGTGAAGTGGAAAGAGGAAAGTTCTGGAGAATAAACGGACCGCTCCTTGTAAAATGGCCAGTGTGGTGTAGCCCCCGCCGGTCCCTCCTCGTGAAGTCTTCGCCCCTCCTCACGTCCTGCTCCGCCCACCGCAGGCCGGCCTCGGCCTCCCCCCAGAAGCCTTATGTCCAGACAGGCCATCGCCCCCTGCGTCTCCACCTAGTCTCCTCGCCTTTGGCTAAACCTGGGAGTGTACTCGTTTGCGATCCTTTATCTCACCTTGTAATGAATACGCCCTCTTCTCGTCCTGCTTCAGTTGGGTTGAGTCGGCTCCGCACTGAAAAGAAAGTGAACTAATGAATAAATTACGGTATACTCGTCTGATGGGATATGACAGACCCCAAAACGTCTCACAATGTGGGGAGGACGTTCGTCGCTGCCACTGAGTGCAAAGGCAGTGTAGAAAATTGCCAATACAATAAAACAGAAACAAGATGTGTGCATGTACACCAACACGCACAGGGCAACCGTGCTAGGAGGGACGCCGGCTGGTAACGGTGGTTACTGTACGATTATAGCGGGGATTTTGCTGCTTATCCTCATATATTTCGGAATTTTCCCATTTCTACTAATGTGGAGCACAGTCATATGCTCTTACGAAAAAGGCAAATTGTGAGGTATAAAAATGGGGACCTCCCCCCAAGGAGAAGCAAAGGACTAGGGAGAATTCCATGAGTTCCCTTTATCCCTTCATCCAGCAAACATTTTTAGAACGACTGTGAGGGTGAGATTGGGGTCGGTCCTGGGGAGAAAGCAGACAGCTCCTGACCTCAGGGGGCTTCACATTTGGTGGAGGAGCCGAGACACATGAACCGGAGCAATAAAACGGGAAGGCAAGAGAGGAAGAGGCAGGCTCAGGGTTCTACTGCTGCGCTGCCGGCGGGGAGGACGGGGCAGAGGGACAGTGGGCAGGGCAATGGGGGGGTGGTGTGACAGTGGACAGGGGTATGGGGGCAGAGGGACGGGGCAGGGTGATGGTGGGCAGGGTGACAGGGGCAAGGTGACGGGGATGATCTGACAGCTCTCTCGGGCAGGGTAGACTCATGGCCATGCTGACTCTTACACACGAAAGGAGTGGGAACTGGAACGATTCAGTGAAGCCATGTATCCAGCATTTTAATTTAAATGATCAGTGTCCTGTCCCCCCTTAGTGAGTAACGCGACAGTTTGAGTGAGAACCCCTGCACTGCCAGCTGACCTGTGGGGATGTGACGAAAAGGTGAGCAGCAGAGAAAGGAAGGAACTGGGCCCAGAGATCCCCAGCCAGACCCTCAGGCTACTAAGAGTTATGAACTTTGATTTTTTTAAATTGCTAAGCCGTTGCCAGTTGGGGGTAATCTTTGGAAATGAAGCACTGTTTTCCAGTAGGAAACGCATCCGATGTTCCCAAAGTCAAGGTAAGGAACGTCACCGTCCACCTTGCCGGGGCAGAAAACACGTCATCTCTGCAAAGTAGCTCAGTGGGGTTTACTGACAAGGTATCTAGTTCATTTCATAAAAAGTGACAAAAAGGGACCAGCAGATGGTGTAATGGTTACATCGCTGCATTCTCACATGGTTGAGGTTCTAGTCCTGGACCCGGCAGCTTAAACTCATGCCGGGCACGTATGTGTGTGTGCCCAAAATCCCAGGAAGAAAAGGGAGAAAGGACTGTGGTATGGCCATCCCTCCTGGGGGGTGATTTCTTGCTTTCTGTCTCTCTGTCTCTCCAGTGAGTGCATGTGCCCTATAGCAAAAATCTCTCTCTAAAAAAAGGTGGTGGCATCTAGACCAGAATTTCACTTTCAAGCAAATCAGCGACTTCTTGGTCAAAGCTAGAACTTTCTCAGACTACCCCGAGAGCAGATGTGGACTCCAAACGCTTTCAGAAGGTGCTTCACTTGCAACATTACTGAGGAAATACACCTTTCCGGAGGCCTGCAGAGAACCCAGCGCCAGGCTTCAAGGAGACAGGGAGACCACTGCTCCCAAAGTTCTGGCCAACTTCTTAGATTCCCCCACCCCGAAGCAGGAAGTCCCTTGAGCACTCCCCATCCTCGTGAATGGGAAGGGGCCCGTTACACCCCACAGCTGGGCCATCCCAGCCCCCGGCGCCAACAGCCCAGCAATGTTCAGTCTGTGGAGTCTGACACCGGCAGCAGCCAAACCCGGCGGCAGCTCAGGACAAGGCCGGCCTGTCCCCCTCCTCTGGTGCTTCCCCGAAATCGGTGTTTTAAAGAGTAGGCCAGAGTCTGCCTCGCACTCAGTGCGTGGGCAGAGGCTGGGGTGTCTGGGCCGACAAAGCAGGTGCACTCGTCACACCTCGACTCACCAAACTGAAACCAGAGCCTCCCCCAGTTTCTCGTCGTTAAAAATAGGCGTAACGTTACAAGCACTTCCGGCTTCTGTATTCTAGTAACGGCACTGTGGTTACTTCAGGCGGGCGGGAAAATCAGCAGGCCGGGACTGGCACGGGCGGAACTCACCAAAACAGCGGTCGGGCCGGAGACTGTGAGTCCCCCTTCCTTGTGCGAGCTGGGGCTGCAGTCTGCTTTTCCATTTGCACTGAGGGGGCTGTGGAGAGATAGCGGGAGCTGGGGTCTCTTGCATAGACCCGTGTTCTTGCGGGGAGGGGTTAGCAACACAACCTAAGCAGGTATGAGCTCAGCCTTGCCTTCACTGCGGGTCTAATAACCCAGCCGCGTGTTCAGTGGCAGGCCCCTGGGGTGCAGGCGTGGCCGGCATGGTGTCACAGCGGCAAGTGTGATCTTTTCTTGCCACCAAAGCCCTGGGTGGCCGGAGCTGCCTGGCGGGGGCGGCAGGGAGGAAATAGACTTCCCCAAGGAGCCCTGAACCCAGGGAGCGGCTCAGGAGGGGACGTGGGGCAGCAGACTCTGACGGAGAAGGCTGCGGAAAGCCTCTCCTCCAGGGCTCCTACCTCCAGGCTCCCCTTCCTTCCTTCCTTCCTTCCTTCCTTCCTTCCTTCCTTCCTTCCTTCCTTCCTTCCTTCCTTCCTTTCTTTCTTTCTTTCTTTCTTTCTTTCTTTCTTTCTTTTTCGTTGGTTGGGGAGGTTTTTGCTATAGGGCACATGCGCTCACCAAAGAGACAGAAAGCAAGAAATCACTCCCCGGGGGGATGGCCATGAAGCAATCTCTCCTCCTCCATTGTCCTCTCAGGATCTTGGGCATGCACACACATGCACCCGGCATGAGTTTAAGCCACTACATGGGAGTCTAGCGAAAGCCATTAGGTCAACTGCTGCTCCCCTCCTCCCTTCTTTTTACCTCGCCTTTCGGCATCACAAGTGGGGAAGAGGGCTTCCCTGAAGGGCCATCTTTGGCAATTTCCATTTTCTCCACACCGCCCGACATGCATCTCTGCTCTCGTGAGAGTGCTGGCGTGACCACCGAGTTCACGCATCCACGTGTGCTGTGCACCTGACCGAGCGCCGACGAGAGAGGAGCATGTGCAGGCCTCAGACGCAGACAGCTCCCAGTGGTCGGGCCACCAGACACTCGCCCTCCACGGCTTTTCTCTCCTCTGGACACGCCGGGAAGGCAAGCCGCTGCTGACTGCAGGCCAGGAAGCTCGGACTCTGACACGAGCCGGAGCCCAACTCCTACTGTGCTGGAGCCATGGTGTATTTTTGCCAACAATCACGACAGCAGCTTAACAAATACACCCATTGTCGCATTTATGTGAACACACCATCTAAGCTCAGTTATCTCCAAAAATCAAGCACGTTCTTCTGAGCTGGAAAAGCATCTCGTGCTCTAAAATACGGTACGTTTGAAGAGTTTTTTCCATGGTCAGAGAACGCTCACGTGTAATCTCACCATCTTCTAACAGTTCTTTAAGGCAGGCGTGTTTGCAGGTGAGTAGGCTCACCCGGGGCAGTGGCTCTCCCAAAGGCAGTAAGTGCGAGCGTTTCAGGGAGGATCTAGATTCTCCCTGAAGCTCTTTCCCCCGTGAATGGGACCACGTCTTTCCCAGTCTGCTCAAGTTCCACCTCTGTGGGCTGTCCTGGCCCCGTCCCGCCCGGTTCCAGGGGACCATTTCCTTTGTGACCGGCTCACTCCTGCACCTGACCGCGAACAGGCTCACCTCCTCTCAGCCTGCTTCTTTACTTCTCCAGGCTCTCGAGTCTTGTGTGGAGGAGGAGGGTCCTCCACAGTGTGGGGTTTCAGACCCGGCAGTCAGCACGTGGCAGTGGTAGCTTACGTGGCTCCGAAAGTCCAGAACGATTTGAAAGGAGGAACCGGGCAAGGGCAGTGCCTCCTCGGATAGGCTCTGAGCACACGGAACGAGCCACAACAGCTTTTGGAGGTTGTGTGCAAGCAGCAAGGCCTTCCCAGCAGTGGAAGCTAGCTGGGACACGATTCTCTGTCTAGGCCAGACCGTTTTGATCTGGTTAGACTAAGGCAGTCTGGACAATTGCGATGGTACTAAATAGTCTGTAATGATCCCGAAATGTGACGGTAAATGAACGTCGACGCAAACACGTGGGCGAACGCCCATATCCACGTGGTAATGCAGGGAAAAGACGCGACCTCTCTTCTCTCCTTTTTCCTCCATCTCTCCATTTTAATCCACTTATCTCTGATAAAGGGACCTGGTGAAGGTAATTAAGACTGAACACTTTAGAGGCCAGTAGGTGGCATAGTGGGCGAGGTGCTAGGCTCCCACACGGCTGACCACGGTTGGAGTCCTGGACCCAGCAGCTTGAAACACGGTGGGCATGTGTGTTTGTGGGCTGAAGATTCCCAAGAGGAGACTAGAGGAGAAGGGATTGCAGTGTGGCCATGCTTCCTTGGGGGTGATTCCTCGCTTTCTGTCTCTCTGTCTTTCTGGTAAGCACACATATCCTATAGCAAAAATCTTTCTTAAAAAAAAAAAAAAAAAAAAAAAAAAAAAAAGAAGATTGAATACTTTACCTAGCCCTGCACTGCACGTGTCAGGAGCTACGGTACCAACTCGTGAACTCCGTCGCGAGGAAGGCTCTTTGGGTGCAGGAGCGTGCGCCTCCATGAGTCTCTCAAGCAGTCAGCTTAAATCTTGCAGACTTCGTCCTGCCAGCAAGAACATCCGTGGGGATTCTCCTCTCTCCCTGCCAGAGACCTACATGCCCGGCTGCAAGACGGCAGACGGTGAAGAAGGACGGTACTGTCTGCTGGAACGACGGGGAAGTCCCGAAAGGGCCACCATTTGTCATCCCCGAGCACAAACTGAGAAGGGAGAAGAGAGCTCCTGCCAATGTTGGTTTTCTAGAACATGCCTTAGGCAGAGTTACTGAGCAAGACGGGGAAGCCAACTGGTGAGCTTTCCTGGCGGGGAGACAAGGTTCAGAGTGAGCTGTTTAGCCCTGGGTTTCAGAATTCCCAAACATCATAGATTCAGCCCCAGGAGAAGGGGCCCGCTGTTTACTGTGAACTGGCAGGAGGGGACGGGTGTGTCTCGTGAGGCGCTCGCTCACCCGCAGGAGGTGACAGCACTGTATTTAGTCCTGCCCCCACTGTACGTGGCCTTCGACGAGCTCCACTCACTCGCGTCTATTTTAAGATCCCGTCAGGCACAAACACGCCCGAGAACCTGGCGCTGCTCCTCGCGAGGACTATGACCTTTCAAGTCCGCAGCCCCGTCTGTCAAAGCGGACGGCGGGGCTGGTGCGGAGCGGCTCGTTCACCTCTTTGATTTCATCCCCTGAGAACCCAAACACGCATCCCGCCCAATCCTGTTTTATTTTCGCCACATCCTGTGTGGTTGAATGGGCCCCTTGTAAAAATGCAATGCACAACACCCCCGCCCTGTTTTTTTTTGCCTTTTTCCCCCTGAAGATCTAAACAAATCTTACATCAGTTTTGTAAAATGTGCAGCTCTTACACTCCGCGAGCCAGCCCTAAAGGTCAGCACTCTAAAGAGTCGGGGACACCCGCCTGCCTGAGCAGAAACGCACTGGCTGAGAGCAAGCCAGCCGTCGGGCAGGCCACGCAGGCCACGCAGGCCACGCAGGCCACGGCCTGTCCCGAGAGCCATGGGCAGAGGTGCAGGGCAGATCTGGAGCCTGCTTACCCCAGCACGCTCTGCTCACGTGACTCCTTTAAACCTCCTGGCAAACATGCCCCAGCCGACTCCGGCCCCTTTCTCCATTTCTGGAACAGTGAGAGAGAGTCATGGAGCTCTTAACCGGCTACTCAGGGTGAACCAAAACCACAGAGGGGGCCAGAGAGCGGGACGGGGTTGGGCCTGGTAGCCTCCGTCGGAGCCGCATCCCACCACTGTGAACGTCCCTTGATGTGGCCGGTCCCTCACGTCTCATCTCGCCTCTCCCCGCAGCCACATTGGAAACCCTTTTCTCTTTCCATGAACATTCATAAAACAGCGTTTCTCACACACACCTATGCTTTATAAACACGCAGCTCTACAGTGGCTTCACACCAGTTCAGGCGTTAACAAGGATCCTCTTTAGGGCTAAATGACGTGCACAAGCCAAAGGACACCAGAGGAGACTTGCCCCTGCAGCTGCAAAGCTAGTAAACAGTGCAATAAACAGAGTGTTCCAGAGGAGGCCTCCACTCAGAGGCTGGGTGCGTGACTCAAAGCAGCAGGCTCCCAATATCAGAGTACTCGGAAGATTGGGGTGTGAGGATAGGGAAGGGATTACATGTTACAAGAAAAAGGAAATTATGTCGATAACGATTCCTAGAGTGACTGCCAGCAACTTCAGCCAACTCGCCTGCAGGTTCCCCGAAACGTGCCAGACGCAGGCCACTGCTGTCGAGACGAGGGACATCCTTTACACAGATCAAAGGGAGCCCCTCGGAGTACGTTTCCTCTATTCAATGCAAGTATTGCCCTGGAGTAGGAGAGCTTCAGACTGCTGGACTTCGCGTGGTAAAACGGTACCCCAAGTTGCATTTTAGGATGGACCTGAGGCTGGTCCTTAATGTCACCTGCCCGTCACTCGCCAATTCGTTCTCTGGGTGCTCTGTCGGGCACTCATGATGAGGAACGCGTCTCGCGGTTTTTGTGTAGGATCTGAGACTGGGAGGCGGGGTCGCAGCGCGCTTAGAAACACGGGCTCTGGCGGCTTCCGGTCTTTGGGGCCACTTAGGAGCTGCGCTTAACCCTCTTCAAGCCACACCTACTTCACAGGGCTGCTAACAGACAATGGCATGGCGCTCGTAGAAGAACTGGGTTCCTGGCGCACAAAAGCCGCAGTCCACATTAGTTATCACATAACGCCATGACTTCTGGAGTAAAGGCCAACTTTCCAAGATGAATTATATATATTTCTATCGACCGGATATTCGTCCTGGTCCTTAACACCCAGTTGTCTTCCCTCTTCATGCACAGATCCACGGAGCTCACACTTCCTTTCTGCAAGTAAATATCTGCTACTGCGTTTATTTACACACTTGTCCTCAGAATGCTTTTTTCTTTTTTTAAATAATTGTTTTATTTAAGCTTACTTATTTAATTTGTTTAAAATTTGACCAGAGAAGAAGTGAGAGAGAGAGAGAGAGAGAGAGAGAGAGACAGAGAGAAAGAGAAAGCAAGCCGCCAGGTATGGGACTCAAACTGTGGTTGGCCATACGGCAGTCCAGTGCCCTCAACTAATACACCACCTGCCAGCCCCCAGAATGCTTTCTTCTTAAGCAGAGCAGGTGGGTGGTTGTGTCAGCCCACTCAGGTCAGCATCTGGGTCCCAGCAAACCCTACATTGTCCGCAACGCAGTGAAAGGCTGCTGGCCTCTGCAGGAGAGGGTTCGCAGCCTCTAAATCACCCCCCGCTCGTCTGAGGGCACAGCAAGTGGACTATCGGATGACGCAGGGCGGGAGCAGGGCTCGTGGCAGCAGAGGGTCTTTGGCTTTCCCGGCTCCTTTAGGTTCTAAGACAAAATAGGAGCGTGGGGCTCTGTCCGGCAGTGTTCCCCAGAGCTGCCCAGCTCCCAGCCCCGTCCTCCCCAGCCACCAGCAGAAGCTCCTGCAGTGAGGACTTGTCTTCGGCAACCAGTCAGCACCTGCTCTCGAAGTGCACCCCTCCCCATCCTTTCAAGTGCAGCCAGGGGATCGGGACTTAATTACAGTGATAGATCTCTCCTACTGATCGCTTCCATCCAGCCGCCCCGGGGCCCAGATTCGTCTCTCTGGAATTCCCAGCTCCTGGGCGGCTGGTGTTTGCAGTCACCTGGCAGACGAGGCCCAGGGTCGGGCAAGAGCGCCCCTCGGCAGACATGGTGGGAGGCAGGTTCCGGGCCTCACGCTGCCCGACTCCCACAGGTGCAGGGATGGACCCACTGAGGCCGCTTAGCATGAGCATGACAGAGGAGCAGAGGAGTCCCCCGGGCGGGCGCTAGGGGAGGAGCTGGAGGCCTGTCCCTCGTGTTTGCAGACAGCCCTAGGCTGCTTGAGGGAAGGTTTTTTTTTTTCATGAGGGGAAACCGCCTCCTGTTCTGTACCAGCTTGAAGCCAAAATAACATGTTTTGGCAACCATTATTTGGCAATTAGGGCCTCGGCTCACTGAAAGCATTCTTCCATGCAAATATGCCTGGGAAAGAAAACACGAAACCACATCTGAGCGAAGACGCAGGAAGTGAACAAGGGGTGGTGGAGTCAGAGTGGGAAGGGGCTCGGGCACTCTGGGCGAGGGGGCCAGGGCTGGGCGGCAGGCCTGGGCAGCCCCAGCTTCCACCCTGGCCCCAGCAAGGGCTGGGGCCCCACCTGCAACCTCCGGACACCTGGCTGCTGCCCTGGACAGTGGGCTTGCCCTTTCTCCTTCCCCCATGGCGGCTCCTGCAGGAGCTAGGCAAGGTCCAGCAGGGGACAGAGTGTGTCCGGCCACCAGGCCAGCGTGCGCACCACCCACCTCGGCCCCCAGGCTGCGGGCACAGGAAGGGGGCTGGGGGACTCCCACAGCCCTGGCCTCCCCTGGGGGCTGGCAGCCCTCTCCTCTTCCTGGCGTGTCCCCATTTGCACAGACAACACGGCAGGAAAGTGGGAGACGCCTTCCACTGCTCCAAGGAGCCCATACTCTGATACAGAGCGAGAGTGACAGCGGGATTGGGCCACGCTCCCACACGGCTCCATTACACGGGCCGCGGCCGCGCCATGGGCCCTCGCGTCGTCAGCGTGAGGCTGTTCTGCATCCCGAGAAGCTGTGGTCACCCGTGCCGCCGTGTACTGTGGCCATCTCTCATCTGTGGGTGCCTTTTCCCTTCCCTACTCTGCCTCCAGCCTCCTATTTTCTGGTGTAAAACTTAGTCGAGGTGGGCCGGCAGGTGGCGTAGTGATTAAGGCGCTGGACTCCCACGCGGTCAACCCTACTCGGAGTCCTGGACCCTGTGGCTTAAAACTCATGCAGGTGCACGTGCGTGCCCAAGATCCCGAGAGGAAAATGGAGGAGAAGGGATTGCAGTGTGGCCGTTCCCCCTGCGGGGTGGCTTCTTGCTTTCTGTCTCTCTCTCTCCGGGGAGCCCATGCACCCTATGGCAAAAATCTCTCTCAAAACAAACAAAACAGCAATTTAGCCAAGGTAAGATTTCTGAGGCAAGAAGCCACACCCAGGTAAGCTCCCACAACTGGACTCCACAGGGATAAACCGAACCCTGCCCTCAGGTGCACCTGCCTGGGGGCCAGAGGGAGGCCAAGGACCCAGGCCGAGGACCCGGGGCGGGGACCAGGGCAGGGACATCTGGGCTCACGTCCCTGTAGTTCCCCAAACCTCTCTGCAAATCTCACCGCTGCTGGCTGCGGCTACCCAAGGGCACATTTACAGGTGAAGTCAGCAAGCACCTCTGAGCACTGCTTGGATTTTACAGTGGGAAATGACTTTCTCACTCGGGTTAGTTATTCTAGTACCGAGTGTCAGCATAGGAGTCTGTTAATCCGGGTTGCTATGGCCACTGAGTGACCGGTGTAAGTTTAAACGAGGGGGTTGCCCATCCCTACCTGCCCTGTTTCTGTGTGGCTGTTCGCTTCCCAGACATGACATGGTTGTCGTGATGACATGTCCGAGTCCGACTTTCACAGGATAGGCGCAGGACTGGCATTTCCAGGTAGGCGCGTTCCTTGTCCGGTTAGCGCCCTGGGTTACAGACCACAGAGGCCGTGGGCAGGGACGCTTGGGTGCAGTGGGAGTCCTGCAGGCTCGCCTCCTTACAGCTGGGGCTGTCGGTACAGGTCACACCTTCTGTGCGTAAGTAGCTGGCGCTGGCGTGACTTCTGTCCCCTGCGAGATCCTTTCACCTGCCTCACTGCTGCGAGCAGGCCCAGCAGCCACACGAAGGCCCCGCTGCCGCCCTCCCCTCTGCGCCCCTTTCTCCGTCTCCAAGCCCACGTCGAGGTTACTGAAGCCTGTGAGCACCCTGCTCCTGCACCCTGCTTCTCTTTGAAACAGTTAGAAAAAGCTCTTCCTGTGCCCGGGGTTGGACCCTAACATCAGGGAAGCAGAGGGCAGGCCCCTTGGGCTGCTGGGTAAGGGCGCTGAACCCTGGCCAGCCGCGATCCGAAGGCCAGTCCTGGCGGCATAGAAAGCACCCTGGGTATGTCTGTGTGCGTGCCCCAAACCTCAAACCGAGGAGAGGGATCGTGCCATGACCTGGCCCCACTGGGGCCATCACTAGAGTATTGGACAAAATGCTGCTCTAACCTCGGGGCGGAAGGTGTTCCCACCCCTTCAGCCTGGGGGGCGGAAGTAAGCTCGTTCCAGCAGTGTTTGGAAGGCTCAGAGTAGACTAGGTGATCAGGGGGCCCTTGCAAACTGATTTTCAAAGCCAATTACTCCTCGGAACACCCAAAGCCGTATAATCCGTGCTGTACACAGGAGCTGACGAACCAGGTGGGCGGTGCGCATCAGAGCCCACAGACACCATGGCTCCGCCTCCGGCCCCGCCCTTCCGGCCCAGCGTTGGCAGGGGCCTGGCTTTCTCTGTATCGAGTGACCCCCGGGATAGGCTCCCTTAAATAACTCCGGACATGGGTTTGAAGGAAAACGCCCTTAAGCTGATTGTCCTTTTCTCTCTCTTTTTTTTTGGTTTTACTATGGGGCATGTGTGTTCATGGCAGGGGCAGGGGGCAGAGGGGTGGGGTTGGAAATAAGTTAGAAATCAGCTCCCAGGGGCAATGGCCACACTGCAAGCCCCTCTCCTCTATTCTGCTCTTGTAAGTTGGGCACAAACACACATGTTCCCAGCGTGTTTTCTAGGTGCCGGATCCGGGACTCGAACTACACAGCAACGTGGGATGTAGCTGCTTTAACCTCCACGCCACTCACTGGGCCCATTGTCCTTCTTATTAAGTAGTATGCATGCAGCTGGGTTATGGGTTACCCAAGTGAATGCCACTTTGTCTCAGGGTCATTGCTGGGGGTCACCTGCTGGCACAGCCCTTCCTGTCCACCTCCCACTAAGAACACTGCTGTCTTACGACAGCCATGTTTCTTCAGCCTTCCCTTGCCCTAGTCTTCTCCTTGCCTGTGGTCGCTGTGTTTCCTGGCGTCACCGTCAGACACCGCTACTGAGGCGGCACGGTTATGTCACAGTACTGGAGGACTGCGATGGCGTGAAGCTTAAACCAGAGAAAGGGCAGGGGGCCAGGACGCAAAGCCAGGAGGCAGGCGGGAGACCCGCAGGCTTGGCCTCTGGTGAAGCTGCACAAAATACATCAGGCAGGAGGTCGGCAAGAACAGAACCCTAGGGGCTGGCAGGTGGCATGGTGGTTGAAGTGCTGGACTCCCACATGACTGACCATGGTTCAAGTCCCAGACCTGGTGACTTGTTTTCTCACTCCCCCACCCTCTCTCTTTCTCCCCATGTCTCTCTCTGGTCAGATTAATAAAAATAATAATAAATAAATACAATTTAATAAATATTTCTTTAAAAAGAATAGAACTCAATTCAGGGAGGTGCTCTGTGAGGAAAGTGGCAGAATCCTCTACAAGACGGTCTCTCGGACCAGGATAATGTGGCGTGGATCTCAGAGAACCATAATGGTGCCACTCTGCCTTGGGAGGTGCTACTGTGCTGACACTGGGCAAATCTCCTGCTCTGGTGTCTGAATCTGTAAGGCCAATGCCGTAGCCCTCCCTGGGGACACGGGGTGATCAGGACCCCTAGTGTGTCAGACATCTTAAACACGAGATTGTTCATTTGACTGGTAGCTGAGATTATTACAGGCAGATGTCAAAGAATTTGTGGGGGGAAATGGAATTGAAGTACAAGTTTATTTTGTTGCCAAAAAAAAAAAAAAAAAAAAAGATTTGAAACTAAGGCCTAAAGGTAGTATAGTAGTTAGTGTACTGAACTCCTACTTGGTTGACCATGGTTCAAGTCCTGGACCCAGCAGCTTGAAAATCACACTGGGCTTGGGTGTGTGAGTAGAGAAGTGATTATGGTGTGGCCATCTCCCCCCCAGGGGGTGATTTCTGTCTCCCTGTCTCTGCCTCTCTCTGGCAAATGCACACATCCTATGGCAAAAACCTAAAAAACAAAACAAAACAAAAAACTGAAATCTTCGTGTAGTTGTTTCATAATAAGCATTTTCCCCGAACTTTTTGAAGACTCAATTGATATTTCTTTGATCAGAATTTGATTCTCTGGGGACCAGCAGTTGGTATAATGGCTATGTGTCTGGACTCCCATGTAGTCAACCGTGGTTCGAGTTCCGGACCCAGTGGCTTAAACTCACACCCGGCATGTGTGCGTGCGTGCCCAAGATCCTGAGAGGAGGATGGAGGAGAAGGGATTGCGGCGTGGCCATCCCCCCTGGGGGGTGATTTCTTGCTTTCTGTCTCTCTGTCTCTCTCTATCTTTCTAGCACATACACGCGCCCTATAGCAAAAACCTCTCCAAAAACAAAAGAGAATGAGAACCTCTGAAAAACCGAACTGTACAGCGGACCGTGTTGGTCTTCGGCGCCTCAGCGCTCTGGTAGGGTCTCGTGTTCTCTACTCATTGCCAGCCAGAACCGGGCAGACAGCCCGTGGGCAGAGCAGGGGCCTGTCTCTGTTGCTGTGGGCGGGCAGCATGGCACCCACCACACACAAGGCAGGAGCCGTCTCCTCGACTTCCTGTTGACTCAGCCATCTTCTTCCCACAGCTGGGAGTTGTGGTAAGTGGAGAATCTGCGCTTGGCCACTGGAAGCCAGGCCTGCGAGGAGTGGGAGCCTGTGGCGCTGTGACTCCTCCACATGATTTGAAAGTCTCCTCTCCCCGTAGTCATCGGCATTAACAAGGACTGCATTGGCATCTGCTACACGCAGGACCTCGGCGGCAGGAGAACACCTCATATAAGGCCCAGTTTCGAGATCCCAACGTCCTTGAATCCTCCACAAACAAACCAGCCCTTGTGAAGGACACAGAGCCTCGCTTTGTCTCTGCAGTTTTCACTGTTTGGGGCAGCTGTGGTCCTCCACCAGGGCAAGAAATATTTAAATTCATAATGAGAAAAATAGAGTTGTCTGAAAATCCAACATACACCAAAAAATGCTTAATAAACTCTTGGCTCATTTAGTATTTTCGAAAATTTTACAAAGACTTTTCTATTTGTCTATTTTCTCTCTTTCTATTTCTCTCTTCTTACTCTTTAAGAAGTTGTTTAAAGATTTATTAAAAGAGTGTAAGTGGGAGCAGTGGGTGGCATGGTGGCTAAGGTGCCAGACTCCCCACATGGCCAACCATGGTTCGAGTCCTGGACCTAGCAGCTTAAAATCACGCTGGGCACATGTGTGCTCACCCAAGTCCTGGGAGGAGAATAGAAGAGAAGGGACTGTGGTGTGGCCATCTCCCCGTAGGGAGTCAGTTCCCAATTCCCCTCTCTCTGTCTCTCTTTCTCTGGTGAGCTCATACATCCCTATGACAAAAAAAAAAAAAAAAAAAAAAAAAAAAAAAGAAAGTAAAATTCATGATTTAAATTCCCCCAACTGAAAGAATTAATTCAGTCGAACCACACATTTTCTTTTTGAAAACGTCTTGTTGTAGCCATTTTGAAGTGCTCAGTGCGTGCGGCCATGGCCACTGGCAATCCGCAGAATGTCACTTTATTTTAAATACAAAATGTAACACTACAGCCGTGTGTGGGAGCCACGGCTGCCGGGGCCAGGTCCCATCTCTGGGCACCCGCGCACACCCAGTTCCTTCTCCCCAAGCGCAGGAGGGCAGCCCCCAAGGACCAGCTGGCTACGAATGCTCTCCCGAGAACAGACCCCAGTGAGACCCCGGATGAGAGCATGGCCGACCCTCTCAGTGTCTTCGCGAAGGGTCGGCGATGAACTTCTTTTTGATGTCACGGAAGACAAAGTGAAGGGAGAGCTGTGGGTCTCCGACATGGAGCCTTTCCCCAGGGCACTGACAAGTGTCGGGCCAGCTCAGGGCCTGCCGGCTAAGGGGACCAGATCCCACACGAACGTCCACACGGGCCGCATGCCAGCCGGGTAGTTTGAAAAATACCAGGCACGGGTACGTGTGTTCTTAACGTCCTGACAGAATGGGGGGATGACGCTGGCAGACGACCTGACCTGTGAGCACACGGACGCACCCTGAGGAACTGCGACCAGGAACCCAGGGACACGTGGCGGAGCCCACTAGCAGAGTGGGCTTTAAGCTAGCCTTTGGGTGGCACGATACTACCTTGAAATATTGGACCATGAGGGGACTGCAAAAGGCTTTTTAATTATTATTTTATTTTTATAATTTAACTTTATTTATTATTAACATTATTTTCCAGTTTGATCAGAGAGAGAGAGAGGGAAAGTGAGAAAACAAGCCACCAGGTCCGGGACTTGAACCGCAGTCAGCCATGTGGGAAGGAGTCCAGTGCCTTTAACCACCACTCCACCTGCCAGCCTCAAAGGACTTCAAACGTTTGCGAAAACATGGAACTTAAAGTAAAATCGACAGACTTTATTCCTCAGCCTCATCTCCGTGAAGGCCAGGACACCGTAAGCGGGGTGGCAGCCGTGGAGCCCCTCTGATCTGGTGTCCTCGTGCGGCTCGCGGTTGAACCATGTCAGCGCTGACATTTCATGTTGCCAACTGAAGAGAAAGGGCTGTCTTTTAAAGATTTCCTAGGATTAGGGAACAAGAAGAAGCCAGAGGCGCCAACTCTGTGAGGTGACTGTCTGAGGACTCCTCAGGGCACACTCGCCCGGTGCTCGTCTGACGGGAGGACGCAACGGGAGCACCGCCCTGGGGGACGAGGACTTGGGAAGCTTTCCTGTTTGTTCTTTTTTTTTCTTTCTTTCTTTTTTTGGAGAGGTTTTTGCTATAGGGCGCGTGCACTCGCCAGACAGACAGAGAGAGAGACAGAGAGATAGAAAACAAGAAATCGCCCCCCGGGGGGATGGCCACGCTGCAATCCCTTCTCTTCTATTCTTTCAGGATCTCGGGCATGCACGCACACATGCTCAGCGTGAGTTTAAGCCACTGGGTCTAGGACTCGAACCGCGGTCGACTACATGGAAGTTCAGCGACATGGCCATTACGCTAACTGCTGGTCCCCCGGGTGTTGAACACGTGGGCTAACTTTCTCACAGCTTCCTCTTAACAAGCAGATGTTGGCAATCTCTGGCTCGCCCGAAAGTTACCAGCTAAATGCCTCCAGTGTCCACACAACTGCTCCCATGGCCTTCGCTCTCGCCTGCCCTTGTGCTCTGACTGGACCACGGCCGCCCTTGGTAGCGATGGCTTCGACCGTGTTTTGTCCCCAGGATCGTCCTGATAAAGCCATGTGTGATCGCCGGTGATGACTCTTCAAAGCAATGTCCCGGGATCGTGATCCCACTTGATTAAAACGTCCATCGAAAACTTTGCCCTGAAAGCTGGTGTGGGCACAACAGTTTTGCACCCACCAAAGAGAACGTTGGCTGAACGTGAAGGTTCCCGTCGGAAGTGTGCACGCTGCCAGCCTCGGCGTCTGCGGGCCAGGCTCTCGCTGCTGCTGGAACCACTGGCCCGCTTCACTTAGAGCCCAGGCGAGCTTCTTTTTTCCCCACGCCAAGTAATATGGCTGCCTGCACCATGGAAGTCACCTTCAACACCGTCTCGACCCTCTTAAAATGAATTATCTGTTCGTAAACTGCTGATTTATTGGGGTGTCGTCCCCAGAAACTTTCTGTGAAGCATCCGTGATTTCATCGTTTGTTCTGTCGTTCTTCCACGCAGGCTGGGCCGAGCATACAATGTTCATTCTTGCCCCTGCGTAAGAAGCACTGCAGCCTCAGAGCCAGATGTGAAGGGCGCGTTTCTCCGACAGAAGCAATAGTGCCGTGATGGGGCTCTTTCCAAACTGATGTCTGACCCTCCTTAGTGCGTCAAACGAGATCCTGTTCAGACATTTAAATAGGAAGTTAATAGAGCTCATTTTAGTGCAAAAAATTTTGAAATCCATATGTAGTTTTCCCATAATATGTGTTTCCTACAAACTTTTAAAATACCTCTTGTATTTATTTCTAAATTTTCTCTGTCAAATGGCAAATACACTGGCTATCTGAAATATCGTATGAGTCAATACCATCTTAACAAGGGCACTGCGGTCCCAGTAGGAGGCATCTTACAGAGATGTGTGAGCCAGAGACAAGGCAGCGTGCTATCTTAGGTGGTAGGACACTGCCACATTTCAATTCAGAGCAGGGCACATGGACGTTAATTTATTCAACTGAGAAATATACTCTGAGATCCAATTATGAGCTGGGCTCCAGGGGTAAACGGTGAAGCAAGGTCTCTTCTTTAGACTCAGAGACACAGATTTGAGAAGAGTCTGTGGGAGACCTGAGCTGAGCATCACACAGGCGAGAGCTGGCCTGGAGAAAGCACGGGAGAGACAAGGGAGTGGAGGGAGAGTCCCCACGGGCCACCAGAGCGCCTGGAGGAGTGTGTCCTTCGCATCCTCCGAGGCTGCACATCACCTTCCCACGAGGGCTCCTGGGACTTAGAGGAGGGCAGGGAGGACAGCCTCGCCTGGGTTTCCCTTTCCCTGCACGTGGCACGTGTCCTTGTCCGTGGTCATTTCCTACCACAGGACCACTGTGACAACAATTTTGTTTTAGAGACGCAATGGACTATTACAAAAGCCCTTCGGCCCCAGGATTCTGGCATCTCCCAGGAGACCTCCGTGTTCCTCCACACCCTCAGCTCACGCCCACGACTCCCATCGCAGCCCCCCGGGTTCTTCTTACCCCCCCTCCAGCCAGGGGGGCTTCTGCCCTGGGCTCCTCGCCCTGCACCCTCTGCTTTCACAGGGACCACCTCGCGCCTCGGTGCAGCATTTCCCTCTCGGGTCCACTCCGTGCCCTCTGCTCACCTCCGCTGTTTCCTCAGCACCCACAAACCCTCTCTTCTCACAATGAAGCCTGGGTCTTACGAGTAGGAACCTTGGCCTTTGCGCCTCTCTTTCCTGAAGTGAGTTTCCAGAGCCTGTTTTGAAAGCCGGAAGCTTGGCACTGGCGCCTTGGTTCTTGGCTGGCTACTCCGCACCCTGCAGCAGGGGCTGCCCTGGCTCAGTGGGTGTCAGTGGGAGCCACCGGGAGGAAAAACGCAGCCCATGCTACTTTCCGTACCGTCCTGTCAGAACAATGCGCAGCGGCCGAGGTTGGAAACCCTGAGCGTGTGGGCTCAGTAAGTCCCCCTGCATGATTTTCTGCAGCAACACTCAGAAGACACTTCGAGGTTGCACTGACCGGACTGGGGTGTTGAAAGGCGAGGGACAGGAGAGCGGTCACAGATGACGCCAAGAACTAAGCTGAGCGGGCTGGAGGGTCGAGGGCCGGGATTTGGAACATTCGAGGTGAGTGACTGGGCAGTAACGGAGTGGGAGGGACACCCCAGAATTATGGTGGGAAAGATGAAACTGTGGGTGAAGTTCAGCTCAGGCGGGGTCATGCCCAAACGTGCAGAAAGACACCTTGCCGCTCTGCGAACCAGGCCACGGACTCTGAAGTCGCCAGAGCCGGTGCAGTCTTCACATGGCCTTCCCAGTAGGGCCTGCCGTGACCCCCGGCGGCCGTGGCCAGCGTGAAAGGCCTGCCCTGGAGCGTCCGGCCCTGCTCTTCTCCACTCCCCTCCGTGACACGTTCTCCTCCCCTCTGGACAGCTCTTCAAGCAAGGTCAGGCCAAGAGCATTGTGCTGGCCACGCTGTCGTGCCCTCAGCCTTCGCTGCTCGGAGAACAGACGATACGAAGATTTGGTGTTTCTACAGCGTTTCATCACCTGAAAAGTAGTCACGTTTATGATCTTACTAACTCCTTGTCCTTCTTACAGCCATTTTACAGACGGGCGATGGCAGCTCTGCAGGGCTAAAGCCAAGTTCACAGGACGACCCAGCCTCCAGCGCTCACACGGGCCCCGTACCCTCTCCTGCCGGACGCGGCTCCTCCCCACTCAGCCTCGCCCATAGTGGATCTGTTCTGGTCCTGTGCCTGCCCTGCACGAGCTTACTGGGCCCTCTTCCTTCCTTTCTTCCCAGCCCTCCCCCCTCCCCCCCCTTCCTTCTTCATTTGGCAGAGGGTGCGTGAGCTAACCAGGGAGAGTGGCAGAGGAGGAGGCACCCTCTGGGGGCATGGTCCAACTGCAGTTCCTTCTCCCCGTTGCCCTCCTGTCGGGATTTTGGGTATGCATCCATGTACTTGGTGTGCTCTTTAAGCAGGCAGAGCTGAGACTCGAACCGCACGGTAGGCCGTGTGGAATGTGGCCTCCTTAGCTGCCAGGCCGCAGGCCGGCCCATGCACACCCACTTCCCATTAGACAACAGCACCCTAATGTGGTGCAGAAACTCACCTGTCACCCTCGCTGGGCCGGGCAGGAGGCTGACACCTGGTACACAGCCTGATCCCACCAAACCTCGCGAGGGGTCCTTCAGTGAAGACGTGGGTAACCTGGGAAAGGCTGCGGAAGCTGAAGGGTGAACGATGCTGCTCCCGCGGCCGGCAAGAGCAGGACTGGCAGGCGGGAGGGTTTCGGTCTGTGTGCTCACAAGCCGACCCCGTGAGAGGGAGTCCTGCGGGGACACTACAGGGGAGGCTGGCACTTAGGAGACGGCGTTGCACAGGCAGATCATCTCTCCCGGACCTTTGGGTTTGAGGAAGAAAAGGGCAGGAAGGAGAACAGAATTTTACAGCCTCATATATACAGATCTTCTTGTAAAACCAAACTTCAAAGGGAGAGAGAATATCGCTGCTTTCCAAGGAGTCTCATTAATTACCACGGCATCTCTGCAAGGGAAGCACGGTGGAAGGAGAGCTCTCAGATGAAGAAACTGAGTGTGAAATGGCTTGATTACAGACAAACCGGAAAAACACACCACGGCCTGCTTCCAGACTCCCCCGCTGAACTGCCAGCAACCTCCACGAGGCCAGTCAGCCACGGTTAAAGAAACATTCCAGGGAGGCCTTGCTTTATGCCTGCACCCTGCCAGGAGCCGGGACACAGCCCTGACCTGCCGATCCCGTAGGCTACCTGGTCAGCAGGGAAGTCCACAAGTCCGAGCAGCCTGCTGTGACCCGGGCGTAGCACGAGGCCCCAGGGACCAGCCAAGGGCTTCCACCTGGCAAGGCTGACCGAGTCCCACACTGCAGTCTCTGGTCCGTTGCAGGGGTCTGAGCACCAGCACCAGCAAAGCTCCAAAACGCCTTACGTTTTCATAATCTTACAAAATTAGTCTTTATCCCCCCAGCAACCAGGGACACGAACCGTGCAGCTGATTGTCAGAGCCCACGATGTACTGTGCTACGCTAACGTGGCTGTGTGGACCACTCACTTAATTCCCACAGCAGCTGAAGTGAAGGCACGCTGAGTCCCCATTCTACGTGGGGAGGAGGCCGAGGGGCTCGGTGATCCGTGAGGACGCCCATGGCGGGGAGCTCGGGGTCCCAATCGCTGCGGTATTTGGGCCTGAGCAGCTTCCGCTTAAATCGACAAAGGTGACAAGTTGTTTTGGTCACATGTACATTGAGTAACACCAATTAGTGTTCATTTGTGAGGCTTAGCATTCAATCAGTAACATTCATGCAATGAGACAAAGTGAACGTTGACCTTCTGTGTACGTCTTCCGTGCTTCTCTCTAACACCACGCTGCCCCTTCCCGGAGAGCTCTGTGAGTAGAACTACGACAGCCTCCACGCCTGGGCCGGGGGAGAGTCCCACACGTCCCGGGTGCCCTTCTTCTGAGCAGTGGCAGGGCTGCAGTGCCGGCGGGAGGCAGCTGCTCTTTAAGCCTTCGCTCGGAATATCCTTGACTGGGTGTGCTAAACCCAAGCACCTAATTAGAGATGACTTAGAGTAATACCTTCTTTTGTCGGTTAATATCCTCTAACCACGAAAATCCTGGGGTTTTTACCTGTGCCACAGAAACTTCATTTCCAAGGGCCCAGTAATCACCGTCGGCTTTTCCCTCCTGAACTCAGACGAGGGAACTCCGCCACGCGCCCCCGAGCTCCCGTGGAGGGAATTCCGCCTGCCCACTCCTGCAGTTAGAGCCCCACGGCAGATGTCCGTTTAGAGCCCAGGGACGTGCCGCGCACACTCACGTGCAGTGTACAGAAAGCCCTCCAGCACTCAGCTTTTAGCCGCAGATTGCCCGGGTGTGTATCCCATCGCCTCTCCTTGCTAAGTACGTGCTATCGGTCTGTTATCTAAACTCGCTAAGTCCAACTCCTTCATTAGTGAGATGCAGATGACACGGATGACAGCTGGCAGTCACTGCAAGCTGCCTGGAGACCTGATGGTTTCCAAAAAGCCAGAGCTTCTACAAATAAAGGGCCAGTGCCAGTGCTGAGATCCGTACGGGAGAACAGCTGGCCTGGGGCTGACAGCCGACTGTATCCTCCCTGCAGAGACTCACCCTCTCTGCAGCCGGGCGCAGCTGTGACCAAATCCTCTCTAAGGGACTATGAGTGGGATTGGGTGTGTCACTTCCGGGTCAGGACACAGGGACACTGAAGACAAGCTCCTCAGGCACCCGTCCCTTGTCCTGCCTGCGAGAGAGAACGACGGCAATCCCAGGAGCCCCTGCAGAAGCACCTCAGCCTCCTGGATCCCTGCGCAGCCTGTGGAGCAGAGGGACATGCTGACTGGGCTCGTGAGGAAACGGATGGCCATGGAGCCGTTGTACTTCGGTCATCCATACAGTAAGAGCGTTCCTGTCGTAAACAGCTGCATAATGGGATTGGGAAAGACCCTACGAGAGCTCTTAGCCCAGCACCCAGCCCGGCCTGTCCCCAAGGGCCAGCTGGTCCCGTGACAGTTCGCATGGCTGAGGCCCAGGAACTGCCCTCGGGCGAGTTCGGACGCGCTGTCTGTCCTCAGAATCTGCCTAAGTGAAGAGACGTTCTGTAATAGGAAAGGAAACAAACAAAACGCTTTCTTCCCACCCTCCCGCTCAGGGACTGTGCCCAGGACCAAGATCACAGCATCTGCTTCCTCACTGGCGACGTGGTCATGTGGCATGGTTTCTGGATCGGTTTTAGTAGAAAGTATCCCAGCACCTTTCACCTCTAACAGACCCCCCAGGTGTCTTGGGCAGGGACTGCACCCCCACAGCATCCCGAAGCCCTGCGCTGAGTGCGTTGGGGCTACGTCTGTCTCCCCGGGCCCGTCCTCCTCTGCACACGTGCACTGTCGTAAAAGAGGGTCTCTCCATCCATGTCCCGAGACTCGTTAATGAACTGCTTTCGGTTTAGCGTTTCGTTTTTACGAGCTTCATTGCAGCGGGCTCTTCAGGAAGAGGGGCGTTTAAGGGCTGTAGGGGACTATTTGTTTCATGACCTTTCGACCCAAGCGGAGTGTCTGCTTTTCTCCAGACACATTCTATTATCGACCTGGGGTATACCCAGACTGCAGAGGGGACAGAGGCATTAACGCTGGGAACAGGAGAAAGCCCACGCTCCGTAGCTACTGACCAGAACACAGCCGCAGACCTCGTAAGCCACGCCCGTGGCCAGGGAGCCTCGAACGTATTTAACAGAGTCCCTCCGGTTGATCACCTCCCACCACGGTCTGCTGGTGTCAAAGCAACTTAAGACTGGCCTGTAGCCCAGGGGTTAAAGGAGCCGGAAACCCACACAGCCATCCACATTTCAAATCCCAGCCGTGGTGACTTGAGAAACACACTGGGCGTGTGTGCATGTGTGCACAAAACCCCAACAGGACGGAGAAATGGAAGAGGGCTGGCCATGCCCCACGGGAGGTGCTTTCCCCTTCTCTCTTCCTATTTCAAAAAGAAATTTGACAATATCTAATAAAGGTAAAGACCCACCTCCATGAGGAGCTAGCAATTCTACATAGATGCCATAGACAAGCACGCATGCACAGAACAGGCACAGACACGTGTAGGTGGCAGCTTCATTTAGCTGGGGAAAACTGGAAAGAGACAGAGAGAGAAATCAGAAAGCAACCACCAAGGGGAGGCCACGCCAAATCCTGCTACATCCTCCTCTCGGGACTTTGGGCATGCACACATGCCTCTGGCATGTTTTTTGAGCCACCGGGATCAGAACTCCAGTAACGCTGTCGGCCATGTAGGATCCAGTCACCATAACCACCATGCCACCTGCTGGCCAAGAAAGCACTGTTATCCCCCCAGTTAGGTGAGGAAGCCCAGCTGTGGAGCATAATCCGGCCACGGTCAGTGGGGCGTGGAGAAGCCAAGAGCTGAACCAGGCTCTTGTGGATCTAACCACCACCCATGTTGCAGGACTGATGTCCGTTATCTTTCCAAATCATCTTCCAGGACTGTCGGGTTCACAAGGGCAGGGCGGTGCCCAGTGGAGGGTGTGGAGCCTGCTCTGTGATGACCCTCTGACATGGCCGTGGCTCTGCTTCTCACCTCCCCAGTCCGGCCGCCAGCACCGGCCACCTCCAGCTAGTCTGCCGGAGGACTTGCCTCGGGAGCCGGGCCAGCTGGGGCCACTGTCACGGCCACTCAAGGTGCAGCACTGTTCATTCCTAGCTCAGATCTGCTCGGCAGCAGGCCTGAGACAGAGTCGTCATAAAGCCTATCGAAATCCCCCCCCCCCCCATTATGGGACACGCTTTGTTAGAACAGAGTAAGGGGTTCAGCTCTGCTGGGCAAACCAAGTTGGTCTAGGAGGAGTATCACATTTAGATTCCAATCCCTGTTAAACCCTCCGCTTAGGCTCGTGGTTAACAATATTTTTATTTCTGTCTGCAGAGATGACAGGCAGCCCCGCTCGCGAGCAGACCCAGAGGCCTCTGTGCAGCTCTCAGAGGCAGGCTCCCTAGATGAAAGGCAGAGCCCCCACCCCGGTGTCTCCTGATTAGCCCGGAGAAAAGCAGAATGACAAACATGTTTCCAATCTGCCTGGCCCATGCAGGGAAATGGGGCAATCTGGCTGAAAAGGGATTTAGACTTTTGTTGTGTGCGAGGGAGGGGGGATGGAGAAAAAAGCTGATTTAAATCCGACCACAATGCTCTCCCACTCGGTGATCTCGCAGATAAGGAACAGTCTGGCCACGGTGCAGACCCCTACCAGGCCGTGCGTCCTCCCTGCCACTGGCCCCTGGGTGACCCTGGCCCTCCTAGACGAGGCCAGTGCTGCCGCGTTACCAGCACCGTCGGTTGGAAGGCTCGCTGCTCGCCGGAGGCTGTGCAGGCTTGCCGGCCGGAGGAGCTGGCCTGCAGGGAGACGCCGGCCTGCAGGGAGACACCAGCCTGCAGGGAGACGCCGGCCTGCAGGGAGACGCCGGCCTGCAGGGAGAAGCCGGCCTGCAGGGAGACGCCGGCCTGCAGGGAGACGCCGGCCTGCAGGGAGACGCCGGCCTGCAGGGAGACACCAGCCTGCAGGGAGACGCCGGCCTGCAGGGAGACGCCGGCCTGCAGGGAGACGCTGGCCTGCAGGGAGAAGCCGGCCTGCAGGGAGACACCGGCCTGCAGGGAGACGCCGGCCTGCAGGGAGACGCTGGCCTGCAGGGAGACGCCCTGCTCGTCAGGAGCGGGGTACGCATGGAGCCGTTGGCAGCCTGGTCACTGGTGCGGAGGCAGCTTCCGGGACCACTGTCAAAGTAGTCTGAGGCACTGTATAGAACATGGCATGTTCCATATGAAAATGAAGCTACAAATAGTCGATCAGAGCTTCTCTTAACTGCATGAGTCCATAACCCATTCGCCACATGCTGTTACCTCACTGTCCATTCAGGTGGACAGGTTCGGTGTCCTTTGCTAGTTTTCTAACCCACAAGCCGTGGAGATGGAAGATGAACTGCGACAACTTTTATTCTGGCTGGGGACACATCTCCCCTCCCCTTTCTTCCTGCAGACTCTGGGTGGCATCGGCCTTCTATGGAGGGAGGGGACAGGTTCGGGAAGCCCGTGGTCTCCAAGGAGCCTTTTCGGAGGCCGTGGGACGGGAGGGGCAGCGACTGACGGACCCAGGCATGGAGTCCAAGGCGCGCAGGGCCCAGGGGCGTGCTGCTCGGTGGCCGTGGGCACAGGCTTCTCCAAAGGCCAGGACCAACAGGGCCTCCAGGGCTTGGCCGCTGCCTGGGGAGCAGCATTCAGATGCAGATTTGCAGATCGGCCTAAATCCTCTCAGCCTTTGAGCCCCGGGTGAGAGTGTGGAGTGTGGAGTGTGCGTGTCTGTGTGCACACGCGCTTGCGAACACACAGCACACATGTACGAGCACTTAGGTCCGGCCTCCCTGGGGCACCTAAATCCCCCACCTAATGTCCAAATGAGGAGAAACGCTTATTTCCCAGGCAACTCCGTCAATTGCTCCTGTGCTCTCCTTATAAATATTTCATAGCAAATATTTAACGTGCTCCTTCCCCCAATAGGATCAGCTTTGCAACACTCCTCAAAGCAAATTCTTCTCTAACAATAGCTGGATGCGAACGCTTTCTTCCCTTCCCCTAAGCACAGGCTCTGCTGCCATAGCAGCACGGGTAGTTCTTATTTCATGCAAAAGAAAAGACAGCCCTTAATTCAGTGGCCGGCAGGTGGGGGCGGGGCGGGCGCGGACATGCGCAGTGGCCGGCGGCTCCCTGACCTCCCCGCCAGCGCCCGGCGATCATTACGCAGCCTGCCTCAGAACTGTAATGGGAAGTGACACGTTTATGTAAATGACCCGCACGCGGATTCCGCTCTTGTAAAACAGAGCAGTTACTTTGGGCTTTCTAATTATTTCATGCCTTGTGGTTCTCTGATGGGGCAGGGATGACGGTACTTGAAAAGTACCCGGTGATTGACAGACTCCCGTCCCCCCGGAGCTCATTAGGGCTCAGGCTTTGGAAGATGGGAAATAACCCTACCAGGCACCAGAAAGGAAACGGGGAAGAAGAGACGCGCCCGCCCGGCACGGCGGTGCTGCACGTGCACTTGTTCGGGGGTATGTTTTGTCGGGGACGGTGTTCAGGCGTGTCCTCACTGCTCTCCCCATCCCACCTGATTCTCTGCTCTGCTGCTTTTGATTCTTAGAGGCCGCAGTTAGAGCCGAAGGGTCTGAAAGGCCAGCAGGAGTTTCCGGGGTGAGTGGGGAGCCCGGAGAGGTGAGAGGAGCAGCCTGCCTCAGGGAGCTGGCTCTGCAGGCCTGGGGTCCTGAACCCCCCTCCCTGTCCACCGCAGTGTGGCCCTTCACAGACATGGGCATCTGTCCCCGAGTCAGAGCACAGGGAAACCAACAGAGGAGCAAAGGAAATGAGTCGCCTACCCCTCTGCTGAAATACCCTGGGGAGAAGGAGCGCTGCGGGGCTGGGAGGAGGCCCCACAAGGCTGGAAGGGTGTAACTCAGCCTTCTGGTTGTACGGGCTGGAGAGGCAGAGCGGCCGCTCAGCCCGCCAGGCGGACACGGGCCCCAGACTGCCGCCTCTGCCCAAACCCACTTCCCTCGGCAGAACCGGGCAGGGGCAGGATCCGGGAAGGCCGGGCCACGTGAGGTTTCCAGGAGGGAAGAGGCCAGGTGGAGGAAGCCAGAGTCCTGCCCAGTGTGGCTGGAGGTCGGGCTCCGCCCGGACGCTCGGATGTGAAAACCAGCAGTCCCTACGCTCCTGTGGCTGCTCGTGCTCTCGGGCCACATGCTGCCGAGCAGGGAGGAAACCAAATACGTAACCTCCTCATTAACGTAAGCCCGAGTTGCTCAGTAGAAGAGAACGCTCCATCTGGGTTGGCTTCTTTTCTTTTGGGTAAATATTCAGTCAA